>JAWWEU010000023.1:19290676-19301533 GCA_035583155.1 Acropternis orthonyx
GAAGCCATTCCCCTTGTCCTGTCCCTCCATGCCTTGTCTCCAGTCCCGCTCCAGCTCTCCGGGAGCCCCTTTAGGCACTGCAAGGGGCTCTCAGGTCTGCCTGGAGCCTTCCCTTCTCAAGGTTGGACACCCCCAGCTCTCCCAGCCTGTGAGAATGAAGTAGTGAAGGAATGTTGTGTTAAGAGGTTAGAGAGCACTCACATGGGGAAGGATACAAGGTACTGTGTTTGCAAATGCAACTGGAAATAATGGAATATAATTACGAAAAAGAACTTTGGTTTTAAAAAAAACAACAAAGAATACTGAAAAATCATAAATCACAAAATCTTTTTTCTATGGAGCTCTACTGCTTGGGATCTTGAAAGCAAATATACCCTGGTATGTAGGGTAAGCCTTAAAGCCACCTTAGTCTTCCTGAGATGCTTCTTTGTCCTCTATACAAGAGTCTCTCACAACTAGGGAAGACCCTGAAAGAGGAGTAAGGGGTATGTCCTGTACTCACTCAGGGAATTGCATGGAGTTCCTGACACTTGTGTCTCTTCTTTCCCCCTTTTTTCCTCTACTCATTTCTCTTTTCTCTACTCATACTCTCTCCTTTCATGTGAAGAGCAAATGGATGTTTCTGAGGCAGGAAGGGTAAAGGAGACCGAAGGCTGGAAGTGTAGCTGGGACATCACACTGTTATGGGGAGAAGGGAACAAATTCTACACAGCTGGAGAAACACTGAGTTGTTCATTGTCTCTTCATGACAAGGAGCTCTTCTAGGATTTATTTTGCAAGTGATCATTCTTTCTCTGTGTTCAGCAATTCAGAGCAAAGAAATACACAGGGGCAGATTTTCTAGCCTTGAAAGAATCTTAAAAACACTGCATGAAGGCAGATCAGGAGACGGTTCAGGAAGGGTTTGCTTTTCAAAGTTCTCTGTGATTTTCTCAATTTTAACAGAAGGGAGGAATTTACTTCAGGATCATCAGAAAGTTTACGTTCAGGATATGCTTGATATTAATGATCTTTACAGACCTGAAGAGAGCCAGCAGTTTTGCTGTAGAAAACTATTCTGTGTGGGTTCAAAGTCCCGTTTATGGTTGTAAACATTGCAGCACTAGTTTCATAAAATGAAAGTTCTGGCCACTTTGAAAAACGACCCCTCCTAGAATGAATGATATTGACATCATTCCTAGCCAGTTTAAAATGTTCATTCTGCTGTGTCTGCCTTTATTTTCCAGTGCAGTTGATGCAGCGACGTTTCCCTCCCTCCTGGAGGACTGGCTTTATTGCCAACACAAACTGGCTGCCACTGGAAATCCCTCTCCCCAAACCAGGTGGTAAAATCCAAACCCCCGTGGCTTCCACAGAGTTCCCTGTCCTGGGGATGTTGCTCCCCACAGCCAGACCTGGCTGGCATTGGCCCCTCTGTTCAGTGGCACACACAGATAGGGGGGTATCTCTGAAAGAAGCTCCTGCTTTGGCACCTCCTTTTTGTTTTGGCTGTCCAAGGATAAGATACAGCAGACTCCTGTTTTCCTTATGAAATACGTTGGTATCCATTACCTCCTTTCTTCACTGATAATTAGGATCTAATTCCGAACACGTGCTGCCCCCAGGAATGTGATCCAGGTCCCACCTCTGAACTGTGCTTTTCAAACAGCACTTATCAGCGAATTTAGGTATCCTGTGGTGCAAATGGGTGTTGTTATTATATTGTAAGTAGTAAAGTACATATATTGAAGTTATTTATGTACATTGGAATTATTTAGCTTTGCAGCAATGTGACAGAGACTAAACAGTTGAGTTTGCCTTGAAATTCTGATATGTGGAAGGAACACTGGTGAGATTATCTACACGGATACTCCATGCAGAAGTCTAAATTCAGTGGTGGGCTCCAGATCCTTCCTAACCCTAAACCTCTCGTTTAAAAAGTGAGAGATAGAAATAAGCTGAATTCCATTCAGCCTCCCAGCAGCTGTGATGTGGGTGGTTATTTTGCACCCCTCTGAGCAGATCACATGTGTGTGAGGAGCACAGGGCTGGCACTGGGGCTCGCAGGCCACAGCTCCAAAGCCCACCTTGCCTTGTGTGACACAGGTGGCAGGGGAGCCGCTGCCCTTCCAAATCCGTGGCTGTGACAGCAAAGGGAGGGTTTATCCCCTCCGAAACTTCACCTGGCTATTGCCTCTGGAGAACGAGCTCAAACCTGGGCAGTTTGGTTCTTTTGCTCAGCTTTTCACACTTTCCCCCACTGCCATGGTTCCCATTCCAGCAGAGACAGAGCTTTTGCAGAAGTGCAACATTTGACATGCATTTTCCACACCTTCCTTTGAAGCAGGAGGAAAGGTCACTCTGGAGTACATGCTGCCAGTTTAGAACTACCTGGAGTCTGACACAGTTCAGCAATTCCTAACTGGTTTTTTTGGCACATTAGGGGACACTTAAATTTGCCATTCATAAGAATGCACAGGCTTACATGGGAAGACTTTGACTAACAGAGCATGGGTTTATTTGATCTGTTCTGATTCAGTGTCACTTGACTGTGTAAAATCAGAAACACTAGAAGGCAGAAGCAAGGAATTGGTGCTGTGTGAGTACCTGCCATGTTTTAATTGATAGAATCATTTCTCAGCCATGGAAATAAATGATGGTCCTTACACCTCCAGACTGATCTTACATGATCAAAGACAAGACTCCCATTTTATCAGATATCACAGAGTGGGTTTTTCTATCATTGAGAATCTCCACTTCTGCCATTACTGCTGGTTCAGAGTTGCAGAGGTGAATGAGCAATTCAATCCTGTCCTTAAGAGCAGTTTCACTTTAATCCACATTTTCTGGTTCTTTCCAATTTGCTGCAACCTGCATACAGAGCATGAGTGTGCATTGCTGCTTGCCAATGAGACCAGAATATTCCTCATGGAGTAGGGAGGTTTATGGAGATTTTAAATATGCATTATAGATACTTAATAGGATGAAGGAGTGAATTTGCATTTAGATAGATGCTGCTATTGCTATGAATACATAATAATTTTGAAATGAATTTTTGTAAAATAGTTACTTTAAAGGATTTTTAAAAAGAACTATAAGAAATAATAGGTCTTAAATAACTGTGCTGTTCACTATTAATATCAAAGTAAGTGGTGTGTAAGTGGTTTCATTCCTTTTTCAAACAGGGGCAGTGAGTAACTGAGGTGTTATTTGTCAAGTGCATGTCAGAACAGGGAACAGAACCCAGTACTCATATTTGTAGTCTCATATCCTGCCTGCCTAGACCAGGGTGCCTCTAAATAGAATGCTGAAAGGGTATCAGAAATGTGGCATTTTGGGGAAAGTCTGTGAGGAAAGTAGATAGACCTTGCATAATAGGAGTGGCTGTTTTATTTATTCCAAGTAGTGAACTCCAACCACGAGCTATTTTTCAGGCAGACAGTGCTCTCCCAGGGCACCCAGTGCAGGAATTGATGCAATCCTGCTGCACTCTTGCAGGGAGTCGTGCTCAGAGTTTGCAGCCGCCAGACTTTCCCTTAATCACATTAGTGCCCTCAGGCTGCCACGGGGTGACCCTGCTGCTGATAGAGGTGGTACCCAGCACTCCCACATCCTGAGGTTTCTCCAGAATTGGGAGATATTTCCTTTGTATGGTTTCTGTAGTGAGCAACAATAACCTGGGTATGACTTTATTGGATGTTTGAGGACAATGTATTTATGTGTATAAAAATTTCCAGTGATTACAGACATTTCAGAAACCTTTCTTTTGCCAAGTACAAGGCTGGCAAATTTAGCTTGAGTTCTGCAACACAAGATAAGAGTCTTCCAGGTTCCTTGCATGTGTCCAAAATTGAAATGCCCTAGAGGTCAGACCAGGCCCCCAAATTCACCCGCGCCATGCCCCGTATCAGCAAACAATGCCCTCGGTGACCCACCTGTCACCCAATGACTTGGGGTAGGTGTAGTGGACTGAACCAACTGTGCCTGTAGGTCCAGGAGATGCACTGTGATCAGCAGTTCCCTGCCTGGAGTCGTGGTAACTCTCCACTACGAGGAGGGAAAAAGGTCCACGTTTCGGCTGGGCAGCTGCTGTGAGCGGAGTGCAGCTCCCCTGGGGCAGCAGCGCCGGGTGCGGGCCCTTTCCAGGGCTGCTCTCAGGGTAAACCAGCAGCACATTTACAGAGCTCACAGATGGGTCTCAGGGAGCTTGAGCATTAACTGATTCCATCTTTCAACACTGCTGAGAGCCAGACGACACGAGGGAGAATGTTCTGTTCCTTAATGGTGTGGCAAACACTTCAGGCTGACCGTCCCAGAACTGCTTTCTCTGTTGGTGTGTTGATTCAACAAGATGGGAACAGGAGGCAAAAGCAGTGGCTCAGCATAACCTACAGTTTGGTAAACAGCGTTGGTGGACACAAACGCCTTCAGGAGGGAAGGAAAGTCATTCCTCTAAAAGCTGGATCTCTTGGATCTCTCAGTTTAGAGAAAAACTGCACAAACAGCCCAGCAGGCATCGAAAAAAAATCTAATCCTGCCTTTTGCCACCTGCCTGGGGATGTTACACATTTGGTGAGAGACTTGTTTTGAAGCATTTCGTCTGTCACACAGCAAGGCTGGTGTTTTGGTTCTAAAAGGGCAGCGTGGTGGTCGTGCCCAGCACTCATCAGACTTCCACCAAGCAGTCCTGCTCTCAGACTGGCAGCGAGTTTAAGGCAAGGAGACCAAATTCCAGCTCCACTGAGAGCCTCCCAGTGCTGCAAACTTCAACGGCAGTGAAATCTTGGAGCTTTAAAAGGGGTGTTTGCAGGAAGGCAGAGCAGGCTCGGCCATCAGGCAGTCAGAGCCGTGGCAGATGGGCTACTGAAAAGTTGTTTCTGACAGAAAGTGAGCTGAGCCTCAGTGAGATGAGTGAGTTGACACCAAGAGTTCAAGTGTGTGGTGGTTTATTCAGTGTGCAGACGGCTTCATTTTCACTCTGCTGGCTATTCTGTCCTTGTGACTAAAAATAAACCTCCACACGCTGCAAAGAAAGTCATTTACTGGCACTTGGGCCTGGTTTAAGAATTATAAAAGAAGGAAATATTAGTTGCATTTCTGTAAAAAGCACTTAATCAGCAAAGCAGAGTTCCTTTAAAACCTCAGTATGTTTAATTCTCCTTCCTTTTACTAAGCAGTCTTCCCCTTCAAGCTTCAATAATTTGTTTCCCAACAAAAGTCAGAAATAGTTTTAGAACAACTTTTACTAATGTTTACTGTGGCATATCGTGCTTATAAAATCTTTTTAATATGTAACCATTTAACTTCTATTGGCAAGATAAATTCACGGTGGTACAGATATTTTGTAAATACCGCACTGACTTTGCATCTGAGTCAGGGCACATTGTAAATGAAAATGGCCTTTCAGTTAGACTTTGGGGTTTGCAGAGCACTGAGATATATTGGGCAAAACTTTTAGGATGGGCCAGAGTTGAGAGTTCAGTGTGTTCCTCGTGCTGCAGATGCAACTGTGTGCCCTGAGCCCTTGTGAGGGATTGCTGAGGTCACCAGCCGTCCCGGGGGAACGTGAGTCAGCAAAGCCAAAGTGATTTCAACACCTTTGCTATAAATTCCATAGATTAGTAATATGAACTTTACAAAACTTCTGCTAATTTGGGACCTGTGAGACTTTCCACTGGGTGACTTAAAAAAATTACACACTCTGCCACAGTATTTGCATTAGAACAGCGTTAAGGACTTGAGCAGGAACAAGATTTTATTTTCCTGCTCTAGAGTTGCATTTGAAAAACAGTCCCTGCCCTAGACAATATTGAGGCAAGACAGTGGCTATTATAAGCTAAGTGAATGAAGAACACTAAGAGTGAGAATAATTACATTATTGAGACAGAAATACATTGCTATTTATACCACAATTCAAAAGTTCTGGAAAAACATTTTTTGCGAAGGTAGATATATCTAAAATGCTTGTGTGGTAAACAAAACCAATTGGAAAACACATATCTCAAGGTGAAAAGAAAGCTAAAATAGCAGTTTTCATGAAAAAAAAATAAAAAAAAACCCCAAACCTCTAGGATCTGGTAAAAGAACAAAGAAAGTACGTGGGGTTTAAACTGGAACATTCTTTAGGAGGAAGCACAGAAATTCCTATCTGAAGGGAATGATGTCTTCTGCCATCAGTAACACAAGCAGTGAAGTTCAGATGTCATTGCACACCTGTGAGCTGTTAGATTTGATGAACACCTCTTTATATGAGCCCAAAAGTGCCGCCACCCCCACCCCCCCCAGCCACTCGCGCTTTGTGTGAGCGCGAGCAAAATGGGACCACGGCCTGCACGTTGGTCCAGACTTGGAGCGCCCCCAAAGCATCCACGGAGCCTCCTCAGAGGGCTGTTCACCAGGGGCTCTCTGCTGCAGGTGCTTCCCCTAGTCCAAAAGACCCAAATACAAAATCCAGAGCCCCTACAGGGCAGAATTGGGATTCTCCCGCGGGATTCTGTGGCTGTGAATGCAACAAACAGAATAAATCCATTTGTGGGTGCAGTTTTCCGTCTGTGACAGGCTGAAAGTGCTAATTCAAATGTCCTTCTTTTTTTTAGGGTTTCAGGACACGACAGGATAGAAATCACTTATATGAAATACGATAAATGGTGAAACCCAATGCATTTTAGATCACTCAATTATGTCTGTAATTTCTACTTGTTGTCAGGGAAAGGATAAGAGAAATGGGGTGTTTATATAGAGTTTTTCTGGGACATTCAATTATATGTGTGTGATTTGCATGTTTGTATCTATTGTTTTACATGTCTGAATATCAATATCTCATTGTCATTTGATTGTTAATCAACTTCTTCCCTTGTGATCCAAAATCCAGTCATGTCATAAAATGCACAGTGGGTTTCATAACCTGCTGCAGTGCAATGACAGGATTGTTCATATTCAAACACAGCCACCCGTATTGCTTGGCCACACACCTCTGCTCTGGATTTATATGAGAAGCAAAAGAATTGGAGCTTGTTGTAAATTTTATCATGTGTGAAAATAACCTTGCAGGAACATACAGTGAGTATTTAATGGCAGCCAAAATGCAGAAGAAATCCCGAAGAAAAAGCTCAGTGAGGACCAAGCCCTTCAGCTTGAGTTAAATGCAGCAAGGTCAGCCCCAGGTGTGGGCTTGGATAACAGCACAGTTTCACCAGGGCAAGTATAAAGTGCTTAGTCTTCTCTTTTTATACTCCAGAACGGGGCCAGCAGTTATTTATCCAAGGTGTGACACCTGCCCTTTGAGCCATGAAGACCAAGCCTTCTGTAATGGTGCATCTTCTGTGCTGGTCGCCCCTTTCCAGCTCAAATGCAGCACTAGATGCCACCCTTCCCAGGGGAGCAGAGGTGATCTTTCACCTCGGGGGCTGCTTGTCCTGCTCACAAAGTCCTCACCAGCCAGTTCTATCTGTGCCAGCCTCTTCAATTTACTCATGTTTTAATGTGATCTTATTAATACATTCATAGTAACACATTAATAGTAATATTATTAACATAACAGACATTTCTTTCAGTGACCACACTCATGATGAGGGTTAATATGTTTATGTTTCTCAATTCTTAACATACTGTAGGAAGTCTTTCTGGATCATCTCCTTCTTTTACGCACCCAGATTTCCAAAATGTGTCTTGTTTACAGAGCCCTCACTACTAAATGATGCTTAAATTCCATTTTATCAGCTTGGTTTCCTCCTACAAAGACAACTTCAGCTGGCATAGCATGTCCACCTTAGCGTGATCTGAGTGCCCACTGCAGCGACAGCAGCTCACACCCCCGTGAGCGATGAGAAGCCCTGGGGAGCCGCCCGGCCAGCAGCGCAGCTCTGCCCTCCGTGGCGGTGAGAGCAGGCATTCCCCAGCGGGGCCGATGATCCCAGCTTTGTGCGGAATGCCGTGTGCACGGCAGCAATCAGGAGGCAGATGTGACGGCAGCGCCTGGGCCTCTGAGCGCCGCGTGTGCCTCTGAGCCCGCGGTGTCTGCAGGAGACCCTGAGGGTGCAGCGCAGCCAGCTGGGCATCCCACACCTCCCCAAACACTGCGGGCATGGCAGGGCGCCTCGAACCCACCTAGAGCCTCCCAGTCTGACCCTTCGCTGCGGTCTGACTGTGCCTTACACAGCCTGACAGATGGAAACAAGATTTCCCTACTGTTTGCCCTTCCTTTTATGAGTTATTTACTTTTTTTTTATCTGGAGCTTGGATTTCAAACACTCCTGTGCTCACAGTCATGATCCAAGGGAATCCAGTGACTGTTTGTAGCTTACTCATTGTTTAAACAAGCCCACAGCACATTATAGTTGTGTAAAGAGAACAGCTAGCCTAGTTTGGAGAGTTTGGTCTATCCCACAGCGACAGAATTATCTCCTTTTGAACATGATTAGACCAAAATTCGCTGCAGTTACCGCTCTTGCCACAACAGAACAGGCAAGGCCAAAATAGATTAAAACACTTCTTTGAAAGCTGCTTGTCTTTCTTTCTTTCAGATTCCAGTCTGAGGATTACGTACTTTAAAATCAGCCCTTCAGCTGGAGGCTTCTCTTCTCCATGCTGGTGAAATCCTTGTTGTGTGGATCCAGAAACAGATCCTTGATAAACCTTTAGCCCAGCATTCTTACTGGTGAGACACCAGAAGAAGCAGAGCCCAGCAGGTAATGGGGCAGTGAGAAAAGGGATTTAACCTACACCTGAGTTCCAAAGATACAGAGAGAGGTGAGGAACAGAGCACAGGAAGGGCAGGGACAAACGAGCCAAGGAAATACACAAAGAAGTACAAGTGAGACACCAAGCCATTATGAGTTGCTCCCTTGGTTTATGACAGGGAATTGTTTGCCTCTCTGTGCTCATAAATGCATTTAAAATAAACAGAACATTTCCTAGTATAGGCCATGGCACTGTTTTTTTCCTGGTAAAAGTTTTAAGAATACCATCGGAATATTAAGATGCTGACATGTAAAACTCAACAAAAGAGCTACAAGCCTTTTCCTGTTATTAAACAAACGGAAAGTAAATATTCAAGATTGGATATATTCAGTGAGAGGATGTTCTGGGCTTGGTTGTTTTTTGTTTGGTTTTTTTTATTTAAAAATATACATGCTTGTGGCAACAAATCGATTTATTTGCTTCATTTCCGTTCTCAGAATGTGATGATTTAGGGATTTATCTTGATTTGCTTGTTATTTTGTCCTTCTGTCAGCTCTGACACATGAACCTAGACAGCATTTAGGATGAGCTCTGAGACACATTCCAGGTAATATCTGAATCCTGCAGGATTGTTTCTGTGCTTAAAGGCAAACAGCCATGTTAAAGCACATTCCTGGACCAGGCAAGGCCTCAATTAAATGGAGGGACACCAGATTTTCATTTTGGTATATAATAAAAATAACCTAGTCTGTTTCCTTAATATTGTAAATGAGGTAAACTCAGTTTTAGATGTTACATCTGCAGCAATTACACATCACTAGAGCCTAGTTTGTAGCTGGTCCTGGAAGCTGCCTTCAAATGGTCTGGCACGTGGCATTCCCTGAAATCTCTTCTACCCTTACATTTAACAAGCTGAAAATGCCTGAGAAAGCAGCAGAAAAACAGGGGACAAAAATCTGCTGGGTTATTCCTAGGATAGAATCCAGTCAGCGTAAGTAAGGCCTTCATTTCAGCTCCTTGGAATTCCTAAGTAACTGAATGGAATCGCTGCTCTTGTTAATGAATGGGTGTGGAAATCATGAAAATATGTAGTGAAATGCATCTTCAGTAAATAAACATCAAGGCCAAAAGGCTGTCACCTCCAGTTTCGTGGAAATTGTGAGCACAGGAGATAACTGTGCCTTCCACCAGCCTTTGGATATCCAGGGAAAGTAGGGAAACATCAGCCATCAGTCTCTGAAGGGAAATGTAATGAGTAAAGCAATTATTTGACAATTATGCAGGTGGATCTAAAAATGTGAGCCACTGGTTCAAGGATTCTGCACTTAATCTGAGTGCAAAAAAGAGCTGTGAGGGGGGAGGGGGAGGAAGGAAAGCTTTTTCCAACTGTTTATTCCTACAGGTTAATACAAAACACACAATAGTTCGATAAACATGAGGAAAAGGAAGGCTGTAAACAATCAGGGAGACAATAATCAATATCCGAGAAGTCTGAAAAGGACCTGTTTAAGAGACAAGATGTGCAAGTGAAAAGTGGGGTTTGTTTTGTGCTACATTTGGTGCCTCTTTAGAAGGGGCCCAGGTGGGCACTTCCCTAATAGGAAAATCTATCTTGTGTTTCCATCTTTCAGTGGAGCATGACAACATTTCTGCCCTTTGCGCGGGGCTGCCGCGGGCTCTGGAGCTCCAACTGAAAATTGCTGAAACATGGACACCTAGCGGAGACACCCCTGCCTGGCAGTTCTGTCTCCAGCTGAAATGCAAGTTTAAAATAGACTTTTACTGATGGTAAAACGTGGAGTTTTGTCCTTGTGCTCAGTCGCATGAGGTGAAGGTGAGAGCCAGAATTTGGCCAAACAGAAGCTGTGCATCATTTAACAGCTCACCCAGGGGGCTGATGAAGCAGCAAAACTAATGACCTACAAAAGAACAAATGTTTCTTCACTAAAAGGTAAATAAATCTGACGCTGGAGCTCAGGGGCTGGAAGTGCCCTTAATTCCCCCTGAAGTGGCAAACCCGGATCTTCTGCATTAATTTCCACGGGGAGAAGGAAAGAAGTGACTTTGGGGAGGCTGAAAGAAAATTAATGTTCACATCATTTCCAAATTCCTGTAGTTTGTAATACCAAGTGGGAGCTGCCCCTGAGGACAAGGAGTGATTGTGCACTGGGATGTCTGCAGAGCCCTCGTGCTGTACCT
>JAWWEU010000023.1:19307686-19322844 GCA_035583155.1 Acropternis orthonyx
CGAACAGCCCCCCCCACACCCCAGCAATCCCACCCTGTCCCGAACAGCCCCCCCCACACCCCAGCAATCCCACCCTGCCCCTGAGGGTGTTGTTCAGACCCTCCCTGAGCTCAGATTGTTCAGTACAGTTTATATTTGGGCACTTGGGTGCGCTGGGTTTCTTCTCATTCCTCTGCTTTCTTCCTGAAACAGCGTAACATAAACTCACAGTTTATGGACTGAAGTTTCCTTTATAAACTATAAAAAAAGTATAAAATTATAATTTCATACATAGATAAGTATATATAATTTTAATATATTTATAAATTTGTAAATTTTTAACATTCATTATTTTTAAAAAAAATGTCAAAATTTCTAAATCTTTCCTTTATAAGTTCCCTTTCTAAACTCCTGGCTGAGAACTATCCCTGCCTGCCCTGCAGGGGATCTGTTGTAAGGGTTTTTCAGAATTGAACTTGTGTTATGCTGCAGGATTCCTTGATAATTTCTCATTGCCAAGGGGATGTTGCTGAAACAGAAAAATGGGTCAACCTTAACTCCTGAACATTAAATCTTCTGTTTCCACTTTTCAGGAGGAACCATCAACATTAGGAAATGGCAGAAGCAGCTTTTCATCCCCCAAGGAGGAAAAGAAGAGTTTTTGAGTCCTACGAGGCTCCCTTCCCTGTGGATGTGGGTGGGAAGGATTTCAGGATATGCCAGGCTGAAATCATCAACAACAACGTGCTTGTGAGGAACCCAGAGGACATTGAACAGCTCTATAACAAGGTGCTGCACCGCGTTTGCACAATATTTTTAGTGTTTTAAATGCAAGTAAAGCATAATACTGATTAAAAATCTGCTGCCTTTATGTTTTCCTGCCCCTTCAGCCTCCTGTGATTCTCTGTATCTTCCTCCTCTCCTGAAATCAGGGCAAAACATATATTCTGGATCAAATGTGAATAGTATTTCTTATCCAAGCAATTAAATTTTTGGAGTGCATTGACATTGTGCCCTACAAACCAGCTGCAAAACCTTCATGTTAGTTAATGTCTCCTTTCAACATGTTAATGTCTCCTTATGCAACTTCTCAAAAGCGTTCTCTTGTTTCTAATGCCCAGGAGGCTGGAATAGTAATATTTTATAAATGCTTCTGTAATTATTTTAACTCTGAGAGATTTATTCCTGTGTAAAATAAGCTATATAGCTCCTTTCATACCTGAGTACCATTTCACCACCATCCTTGTGCAGTAGTATCTCTTTGGTTTCCATCATGCACTGTCAACAGCATCAATACACAGGTAGTGTCTGCTGCATTTGTTTTCAAAGGTATACTTGGAGATGTTGCCTGACAAATATTTAGAATGGAGGGAAAGACCAAACACCCTCCAGGTTAAATCACCACACCTGGTTAAATCTCTGCGTGCAGGGGTTTAACATTGAACCAGTTACCAGCAGCTAAAAACCAAGCTTAGGCAAAGCTTAAATGCTGCGGAATTTTAGTTGTTTCAGCTGATCTTGGTATCCACATATTGTAATTTGGAAATAAATTATTTTTTCTTGTCAAAAAATAATGATATTTTTCCTTTCCTTTGCAGGGCTATTTTGGAAAAGGAATTCTTTCCAGAAGTCGGCCTGTGTTCAGCATCTCAGACCCCCTGCTGGTCGCTAAGTGGCAAGGTGAATGTCCTCTAGTCATCCCGCTCGCTTTTCTTCACGGGATCGGGTCGGGGAGCTCTCTCTCCCCATCTCTTGTGCTTAGGGAATGCCTGGGAAGCCTGTCTCCTGGCTCCTTAGGGCATTCTCCTTGCCTTCACTGGGTTGTTCCTTGGGAAGGTAAGGAAGGGGATCCTTCAGATAACTCTCCAGTTTTTCTTGGGTTTAATCTGTAGATTTTACTGTCCATGAAATCGCGAGGGAAGGATATGTGAAGTTTTTAATCCGCTTGTGGCCAGTTACATCCAGTCTGCTTTTGGTTGTTTATATCGTCATTCCTCACTCGCCTTTCCTGTGACAGTTAAGTCCCAATGGACATCACTGGATTTTGTCATATCCCTTCAAATTTGTGTGTTTAGAGGAAAAGAAGTGTGTGTAGTTGTTCTCTTGTCCAGGCTGTTACCTCAGTACCTTTCCTCATTCTGCTGTGTCCTTCTTGAATACAAGTGGGACCAAAATAACTTTGAGGACTGAGAATGGGGGTAATGATTAGGCTGCAAATCACCGGGGTGATCAAAACCACACAGAAACATCTTCATGTTGGTGAAACAATGTATGGTTTGTTTTTCTTTGTACAGGTGTTAACACAAACATGCCTATAATTACATCTCACAAGTAAGTTAATTTGCTTTAATTTATTGCTGGTGCTTTTAGGAAACAGATTTTTCTGTTTTATATTTTTTCTCACTGGTTTTCAGGTTGTTGTCCGAATAAGTGATGATTTGCATCTATTTCTTTTCTCATTATTTCATTTATAAATCACAACAGAAGAACTAGAAAGAGAGATGGGGATATTCAGTGTGGTTTTTCAGATATTTTGCAGATATTGATTGCTGAATAGAAGCCAAGATTGAGTGCATGCATAGTAGTAAGGGTGATTAATCATAGTGATGTCAGTCATAATAAACTTACTTCTCAGCTGAGGAGGAGAAAAAGAAGTTTCTGGGGCAGGCTATTTAAAATAGCTTCCATTTCCTTATGAAATTATTGTACTGTAGGTTGAAGGAGCTCTTGAACTTTTATAATTTTACTTTTTATTTATAAATTATCAATCAACATTGCTACTTAGCAAAGCAGAGTGTTGGACCACATTTTTATTTTGCTAGGATAATAATTGAACTGTTAAGCAGGTGCAGGTGAGTCACTCAGCTTGTTTCAATCTTATGGTAACTCTCCTTAAATTCGAAAACTATGTGCCTTCAGTCCTCAATTTTAGGTAAGAAAAACAGTAACAATATTACTACTAGTGCTAGTACAGTTACTCTTTGCTTGCAGAAACACTTGCCATTCTTACTAACCTGTTTTGGGACAGCTTTATGTGCATCAATAGCTGAGCATCAGTGGAAGTGTAGTTATATTGGTGCACAAAATGCATCATGATCTGAAAATGCAGATTATATGGTAATTAAATAACAGGGCAAAGAGGAGTCTTGTTTATGTAACAAAGAGCACAGCACTGAGTTGTTTGGCTTTATCATGAGAGACTTCAGAGGGACTTTATTTGTGTTGACACGTGAAATTTGCATTAAATTGTCTTTGTAGTTCTTCATTACCTGGTCTGGAATTGCTGGCTTATGGTTTTGTTCAGGGGAGTGAAGAATATTGTGCTGGAGTTGTCCAGGTTTGAGGAGGGATATCTGCACTCTGCTCCCTGCAGCTTCACAGAGGGAAAATCCACGTCTGCAACTGGATATTAATAGAGGAATAACAGAAAGGGCACTGAAAACTGTATCCTCACTGAAAAATATTAGAAATGTTTACAGCTTTCAGCTGCTATCTCACTGATAGGGTTATGGTTATTTCTCAGGGACATAACTGAGGGTTTTGACTGAAAAAGGTAGTTTCTGTTTTTGATTTTTACACTGCTAAAATAGCATCACACGGCATTTTTGCTGTGCCTTTGCTGTTTCAAAGGTACTTAAAGCAGAGTTTTGAAGCTGCTGCCCTCCATAGCTATCTGTAAAACAGATGAAGTGTGTGAGAGCTTTGTAGGCAAAGTCTTGTTGCTTGTTTTAATCCTACAAGCTCTGATTCCATGGTATTTTTGTGGGGAATTCAGGTTTAAGGCTTCCGTGGGAGAAGGGACTTTTTGCTTGGTGAAGTTCTTGCTCCTTGTGCAGGGCTCAGTAACGCTGTTTGGGCCGTGCAAATTTAAAAGGCAAAACCAGAGGAGGAGCAGAACCCTAATGTTCAGTGGAGTCACCTCCAGCTCCCTAAAATCTGGAGCCCCATTGCATTGGGCACACTTGTGTTTTGCACAGCAGTTGTCGGGGTGCTCAGATTTGTTTGTGGACTGACTCATCTGTTTTTTAAGGTCCTTGTTTAAAAATGTTGGCTGAGGGAGGCGGTGCCCTTGAAGTTCTCATTTATCCTCTTTCCCAGGTACCAGCGCCGTGTTCAGTGGGCCAGGAGTGTTTTGCAAGAGCAAGGACTTGATGACTGCTCAGTTACCCAAATCCTTGAAAATTACACTAAACCTCTAGAGCTGAAAGAGGGTGGAGCTGAAGAAGCTGGTAATAGTTGCAAGAGAACGGGCCCAGATATAGCTATAGCAGATACAGAACTTTCCAGACAGTCTTCCACGGATCCTGGCAGTAGAGGAGCCCTGAATCCTGAGGATCAGAATGGGGGCTCCAAGAAAGCCTGTTTGGAAGGAGACCCAGGGATGGGTCCTGTGTGTGGCTCTGAGGAACAGGAACAAGGGGACTCCAAAGAGGGTGAAGAGTCCTGCCAGGACTGTGGTGCTGCAGTGCACTGTGGCTGTGAGGGGAAGCAGAGCCCTGAGCAAAGGGCTTGGGAGGGTGTAGAGTCAAAAGAAAATGCTCCAGAATATGTGTTGGTGCAAGAGGAAGAAGAAGGAAGCTCATGTCCTGAAGATGAGACTGCTCATGCACAAGGAAATGTAAGGAAAAAGAGTATCCTAAGCTTTTAGAAAATCTGTATCATCAGTGCTGTTTTCAGAATTCAATACTTTTTCCAGTTTTAAGTTTTAGTAATACAGTAAATTTTTTTCTTGTAGCTTGTCAAGAAGGAGAAACTAGTATGCAGAAAAAATCCATTTAGGATTTTTGAATATTTACAGCTCAGCTTGGAAGAGGTATGTTTCAAGTACAAGTTGCTTTTAATCTGAAAAAGTAAACATTATTCTATGTTACAACTAGGTGTTTTTAATGTACAGGGCTCTCCTGTCTCTCCTAAGTGTTTGGATTGTCTTAGTCATTAAACTTACTTTTAATAACCTGCAACAATTACATGATATGGTGAAAAAATATTTAGGGTCCAATCCCATTTGCTTTAGATGAATAATCCCACTGACAGAGAGACCAGTGGTAGGATTTAAGTATGCAAATACCAGGAATATAGCACTTACATAATCCTGTTTCAATTGTGCTGCTTCTAAATACACTGGTTTTAACACCAGGCCTCCAGGAACATACAGCACATGCATAGATGGTTTGTAGTTTGTAGATTTTTCTGTGTCTGTTGAAATGTAAAGGTCATGAACACAAGTGTCATGACATTAGGGTTCTTATACAAAATTAATTGGAGCCTTTGTTCTTGTGTGCAACATAACCTCCAGGAAGAAACTAGATATCAGTTAAACTTACTCTGTTTATTTTTTCAGGCTTTTTTCTTGGTGTATGCTCTGGGATGTTTAAGTATTTATTATGGTGAGGTAAGACATTGGATTAATTTGGGGTTTACTGAGGATACTGTTAGTCTGGATATGGATTGGTCTGAAATTTGTACCTACTGTGGCAGCAATTAGTGCAGTTAATTCTGGAGGAGGAAGTACCAGAGAAAGTAATGATATTTCTGTTTAGGAAATACTGATCTGAAAGTTTTAGGTTTATCAAGACACACATAATTAAGCACAGTCTTTCTACAGAGGATGGTTTTTTGTTGTAGCTTAGGCAGGAAGCAGGGGAGGGCAAATATGGGAGAAATAATGTGGTGAATAGTCTCACCTGAGATGGCAACATTTCTTGGAGTTTCAGGCATATATCTCTAGATACAGCAAGCTATTGTTAATGTAATGGCAAAGTGATTGAAACCTGTGCTTTTAGTTTGATTGATCAGCCTTTCCTTTAAACAAGGGCATTAGGAAATGCTAAAAAGACCCACGAAATGGAGCAACAGGTTTCTAGAAGTCTTACCTTCAGGGATTCTGTATTTTGTTGCTTGGAGTTCATGCTCTGTGCAGCAGACTGTGATATTTGATACGTGGCTTTTGTATTTGGTACCTGGCTGTCACGCTGCCCTACACAGTCATCTGTCTCTGCTGTGTGTCAGTACAGTCACGCTGCCCTGTCTGTGCTCTGCAGGAGCCCCTGACTATCCTGAAGCTGTGGGAAGTGTTCAGTGAGGTGAAGCCTGACTTCAAAACCACCTACATGGCCTACCACTATTTCCGCAGCAGGGGCTGGGTGCCCAAGGTGGGGCTCAAGTACGGGACAGATCTCTGTGAGTACCTTCCTCAACACGGGGAATCATCTGCAGCTCATGCAGGCAGGGCAAGGCTCCAGTGCCAAAGAGGAATTCAGTACTGGAGCAGCCTTTGCTCCTTGCACTTGGCAAAAGATGTTTTTGGCTGGATTGTGGGATAGCAATAAACTCGGGATGTGAGTGGAAGGTACCATCCCATAGCCAGTAGCTGAAGAGACAGCTTGAAAGGCCTGTTGTTCTGCTTCATTAGGTTAATAATTCCTACAGGATTCCACTGGAATTGCCTTCCCAAGTGCTTCCATCCCCTTCTGAACACACCTCCTGCAGTGTCAACATGATAGTCTCTAAAATAGTAGGTTTGAATCCAGATCCAGATTCATAAAGTCCATGCACCTCATTCATCCCAGTTAACAGAAGCTGGACTTGTGCTGAACTTCCTGCTGAGACTGTTTGTCTGTGTGGGTTTTGCTGGGGCTTTTTTTGGGTAGAGGGAGGAGAGACTTAGTTTCTCTTTTGCCAGCTGGGGTTTTAATCTTACAGAAATGATGAGCAGTGTCCATAATCCCTATTACAGAAGTATGTGCATTAAGGGAGGTATTTTTTAATGTCTGCCTGCAAACCAGCAGGTGTTTTAATGCTGCTGATGTAGTTACACATTTTGGGGGTTGTGCTGAGCTTGTCCTTGAGATCAGTGAGTGGCTTTGGCTGAATTCATCATCACTGTTCTTACTACCCTGGTTTGGAGATGGGGTTTTGCTAATGGTCACCTGAGGTGAAATTGATATGAGTTTGTTCACGTTTCGTTCGTGTTCTGGCCTGAATCTGTTGTTTAGTCACTCACTGCCAGGCAAAGGAAGTGGAATAGTTTAAGGCTAGTAGGAGTTCTGCCTTGCTCCTGAGCTCCTCTAACTTCTTGGTCTTTGGCAGCACCTTCTTAGAGCTGGTATTACTACAGTCGTTTATAATGGATAGTGTTCAAGTAATGGTTGTGACGGGAATGAAGTGCTGCTTCTCCCTTTCCTGACAGGGAAAGCTGTGTAAGAAAAGCTCTACTGGTTAAAGAAGGTCCCCTATTACAAGCTCCTGGCAAAGGGAAGACAGGAAGTGTAACTGTTAAACTCAAGTACATCAGTGCTCTGCAGTCTCTTGTGTACCCTTGTATGAAGCAGGGGCTTTCAGCGGGTCTGGAGGGCAGTGTGTAAGGACCTGTGCCCTTTGGCTCTCCTAAAACTTGGGGAAGATGCTTGTTTGGAACAGAAATTTAATGGCTTACTGTGATATTTTACTTGTACTTCAGTGACTCAGCTTCTGTTGTAAATACAGTGTCAAAACCAGGAGTGTGCTGCAGAAAAATTCCATCCCAAACTTTTTCCCACAGCAATTGCAAACTGTCCTTTGGCTCTTCTGCTTTATCTTTTACCTGCTCCACTTTTTCTTTGGCTCTTCCCTCTCCTTCCACTTGCTGGGACAGCTTAATTCTGAGCAGGATTCAAAAGTGTTGAAATTTTGGCTTGTGTAATTAAAACCTAGGAAACATTTGACAATATTTATGGGCCCCAGTATTTGACACAGATGGAAACTGGGATTATCCAGCTAAGGTGTTTCTCTTTCATTTCAGTGCTGTATCGAAAAGGCCCCCCCTTCTACCATGCCAGGTTTGATACTCATGTTTCTAATTTCTTTGTTTCAAATTAAATTTCTCTCACACATTTGCACTGCTTAAGTACATATTCATCACTCAAAATATGTTGCTGCATGTGTTCATACTGGGAATGTGAAAATCCTTTTAGCAGAGGTACTAAATGACACAATTTAATTGAATTTAAATAACAAGCATTGAAAATTAAAAGTAGCAGTGAGCATATTTAGCACTTGTATGAGGAACGCACTCAAGAAAGTAATTTGATTTATAAGTAAAAGTGACTTAGGCAAACACATGGTATGGATAATTTATGTAATCTGGGAGAAGATATCTTTAAGGTTTGATTATTGTCTTTATTGATTAGCTAGTGAGGCAAAATAAATTGGTTAAAAATGCCATCTTGGCATTCATAAGAGAAGGCTACAAACGTGGGGGTGGGGAGGGAAGGTGCCATTGGGCATATTCCCGACTTCCTTTTCTGTGTAGAGTGAAGCTTCACAGGTTGCCACCTGCATGCTGGCACATTGTTGTACACCAGTTTGTAGCCTCAGTTTTGTTCCTCCAATGGGAATTGCTCCCAGTGACTTGCCCCGTGTGCTCTGCCGTGCAGTTACTCTGTGCTTGCCGAATTAGTGGATGATAATTTTGAAGGTTCTCTGCGCAGACCTCTCAGCTGGATGTCCTTGTCGGGGCTGAACAGAACAACTGCTAATGCTTCCAAGGTAGGTGTTTGAAACAGCTTTAAAATGACAAATGGACATTTTAGCTCCCAAGAGCAGGGACTTGGAGCGGGGCTGGAAAGAGAACCCTTCTGCTCAACAACATGGTGAGTTGCCAGTGGGGAAACAAGTTTCCTTGGCCAATATCCCAATGAATTCTGTAAAGCTTATGGAAGTTCTGTTGCCTGAAGGAGTGTTATAAGTGTGAGGAACAGAAGAAAGACCTGAGGGACACTTGTTTCCTGATGCCACTTGTGTTTTTAAAGCCCTCTCCATCTACCAGGGTGTTCTTTTGAACAGTGAAAGTTGTTTTTCCCTGTGCCAGAGCTTCGAACACAGTGCTCCCATAATCACTTTGAATTCATGTGTGTGTTTCCTCGTTGCCACAGGAGCTGATGCTCTGCTATTTGATTAAACCCTCTGACATGACTGCAGAGGAGATGTCAAGCCCAGAGTGTATGAAAAGGATCAAGGTTCAGGTGAGTAGGTCCTGCTCTCCTTTGCACATCCCCTGGTGAGAACTGTCCCTGGCTCTTTGGCTTCACTGGGATTTTTCACACACAGCTGCACTAAAATAATTAGATTCCTTCGTGCCCCAAGGCATGAGAAGTGCATTGTAGGCTCTCTAAAAACTTCTGATCTTCTGATCTAAACTTTAATGTTGCTGTTACTGTGAATGTAAGCATTTGCATGGGGAAAAGGGATACCTGTGGAGATGGTAAGGTTAAGGTTTAAATGGTTAACAATGGAGAAAAATGTGTGAGAGACCAGCTCACGTCAGGAAGAAACACAGTCATCTTCTAAAATTTGCCCATGGTCACATAATACACATCAATTCTACAGACTACATCCCCGTCCCTCACTGATTATCTGTAGCTCTGGGATTTTTTTTTCCATAATAATTGCTGGTTTTATTTCAGGAACTGATTGTAAGTCGTTGGGTTTCTTCCCGTGAGCGCAGTGAGCAAGATGAATTTTAACTGACTGCATAGGGAAAACTATTTTTTAAAACCACTTCTAGTTGGTTTTCACCTGATCTCATGATGAACTTGTGCCTCAGAACAGTTCCTATCAAGACATTCAGTTGGTATGTATAAATGCTGTTTAAAGTGAGGTGTGTGGAGTTTACTGGAGACAGTGCTGTATTGGAAAACATAAGTGAACTATAGCAGTGCATGTAAAGGGGAGAAAAAATTAAAGCTGTGTCCAAATTCAACATATAAAATAAAATTGAAATAAAAAAGTATAAAATGACTGGTGGCTGCACTGCAGTAATTAATAACAGTAATATTTAACTTTTTAAATATTAATATTTGTTGCTATTTTAAATACTAATATTAAATATTTTTTAATATTCTGGCAGGTGCAGGCATTAGAGCTGAGTGGGCACTATGGTCTGCAGAGCCACTGGAGTCTGACTCCTGGATGTCTGCCAGATGCCTGAGCAATGAGGAGTCAGTTTTCTGGGAATACCTGTTCATAGCTGGGAATTGTGAGGCTGCTTTTTTTTTTGTAGCTCAGCACAGGGTCCTGCACTCCTTCAGCAATGAGGGCTTAAACTTGACAGTCGCCAAATTTAGTGGTTTAAAACCAGCAGTAATTATAGTGACTCAAATTACCTTTTAAGGTATCAGTGGTAATATTCTTCAACCAAAACCTGACTTCACAGCCTTGCTGAAATGGCACAGATTTGGATCTGGGCAGAGATTTGGTTGTTGCAATACTGAGCATCGTAACATGTTGTAATTAGGTGCCTGGACCCTGAAATTTAGTGCCGTATTTTCACAGTCAGAGCTCAGAATGTGCAAGGATTTAAATGAATTCTGTGGTTTAAGTATCTAACAGCAAAGTGAGGAGCCCACCCCGCCAGGTTGCCCCACCGTGTTACAGTCTGGAACCCCACATCAGCCTCCTGGAAATGAACCCCGCAGGGTTGCTGCAGCGGGGCTGGTCTCCAACAACTCCCCACAGCCCAGCGCTGCTGGGCCCCACCTCGGGCTCAGTGGCCTGGCTTAGCCTCAGCCCGTGCCCCTGGAGGCTCCCAGTGCCCTGGGCTGGGGCTGCCCCTGTGTCCCCAGTTGCCCTTTCTTGAGTGGCACCTGCCACCCCCAGCACCCCAACCCTGGGGAGCCACCTCTGCTGCACCATGATAGTTCTGTGCAGGCCCATCCTTTGCTTCACCTAATTTCTCTTTTCTAAATTGTTTTGCCATTACTGTATCATTTCTTCCTGTGTAATGCTGTCCTCTCTCCTGGCCTCATGGTTTTGCATGGCAGCTTTTCATATTAGAGCCTGCTTGGCTTTCTGTATCTTCCTGGCAGGTCATGTCCTGTTTAGTGTCAGCATAAAGCATTTCAGTGATGAGTTAGGTAGTGTTATTGATGCCATTTCTGTGAACATAAAATTAATTCTCTTTCTCACTGACGCATGCCTGTTTACTTGAGGCAAAAAACCCCAGTGCTTTCCTTTTCTCCCGTGTTTTTGAGCTTTTAATCAGAAAGGAATGCAGAGAAGTTCAGTTTTAGGACTGTTCAGTGATTTTGGTACAGTTGGGCATAGTAATTGACAGGTGTCATGTCTATAACATGCAGGAGAGCAAAGCTGCAGTAAGTAGCTCTTGTGACTCCTTGGTGCTGTAGGAATACTTATGAAGTTGGGCACCTTTCTCCATTTGGGTAAGATGTCTTTCTTCCCTCGGGATTTGCAGCATAAGATTCCTCCTTGAATGTGAGGGCCTAATCCTGCCCAGCAAGATGCCCTGACCACCAGCTGATGCCCTTTTTTCTGCTGAAGATGTGCAGAAAACAACAAAGCTCTGCTGGGCCACTGAGAGGAACTCAGTCTCTCTAGCTTGGCAAGTGCAAGTCTGTGATTCATCATTGCTTTTTTCCCTTTTATCCAGAAACTACAGCAGTTCATACTTTTTTTTTTTCCCCCAGTGCACTCACAGCTCTCTCTGGCCTGGCCTATCCCATCCTAAAGCAGGTTTAGGAGGCACCAGAGAAGCTGGGATGAGGTCAGGAGCAGAACAGTACTGAGCACTTCTGCCTTGCTGCACTAGTGCCTGCTGTGTTCCAATTTTTTTGCAAGATTTAGTCACGTGGGATGCACGATCCTAAAGTTGATGTCTGCTATTGCTAAGCCACATTTGGAAAACAAATCAACCGACCCAGCAGGTGTTCAGCTGCTTTGCAGCAGAGCCAGGAGGCTTCAGTACCAACTATGCTGCTTTTTGAGTCTTCACATTCAGGCATTTGAATTCCATCTTGGCTTCCCTGCTTCACCATGCTCTTCAGGGCTTTATTTCCCCCCATGTTGGGAGAGAACACATTTGCTGCAACAGTGAGGATGGATCAGAACTGGTGACAGTGACACTGTTTGTGCTGTTCTCACGGTAAAAGGGCACAGGATGTTTTCCAGGTCTGGTCAAAGTCCCGTCAACTCGACTGTTCCCAGCAAACACAAACCCAGAATCAAGGTTTTTGAGGCAGTTTAGATTGTAGAGACATGGCATGAATGCAGGAAACTACGTACAACTCACAGTGGGAAATCTTCCTGTCTTTGCTTTCTTTTAATACTGCTTCTGCTGGAAGGATGGAAAACGAAATGTTCATTGCACAGTGGCTTTTTCAAGCTGGACAGGCGTGGAGGGGGTGGCTTAGAGGTCAAGGTGTTTTATTTTGAGCTGCAGAGCACTGTGCTTCATTTGCCACTGTATTTATAATTTAGCAAATAAAACACAGTAAGTGAAGTAAGGATTCTGACTCAGAACGAGCACACCAGGATTTCCCTTTGTGAGCCAAATCCTGACTGAAGGATTGTGCTGTGCACTGGGAGTGGGTGGACAGGTCTCTGACAGCAGCAGAATTGTGCATTTCAAGATGGTTTTCTCTACTTTTTTTTGTGGGTGTTTTAAAGGAGCTGTAACTTAGAATTTGGCAAGAAGAACATGGAGAGGGGAAGTGTGTAGTGTGGGGAATGCAGCTGGAGAGCACTGGGGGTCAGGGTTAATGTGGACAAACCCCAAAACACTCATGATTACTTCTCCATCTTTGAGAAAACAGGACTTGCAGCTAGACTAAAACCAGCCCAATTCATAAAAATTACAAGGGAAAAAAACTGAAAATATTTTCTTAAACCAGGATGTAAATAGAGGAAGTGCAATTGCACAGTTATGGACTGCACAGGTTTGACCTCAGCATACACTTCTGTGTAATGCTCAACAGGTGAAAGTGCTCTTGGAGGAACTTTGTAATTTTAACTCTGATTATTTTTTTTTAAGTTCTGTAGTTTTAACTCCAGGATAAATCCTGAGGAGTCTGTTGCTTATTACAACTGCTAACAGATAAGACACTAAATTATTTCTTAATACTAAGCATCTGTCTTCGTTTGAAGAATAAACACGCAAAATGTAAAGAATTGAAAACTAAATGTATCTGGCAAAGAGGCTGGATTTATTTGGTTTTATATTTATTAGCAATCAAAAGAGCTGACTTTGCATGCAGTGGATTTGCATTTGGATTTCAGCAGCACACAAGCACTTTTTCATTCATCAGTAATCAAATGTGACAGGGAAAAACCATTTTGGTGTTACCACAGTTGATTTGCTAACCCCCTTAATTTACACAGCAGTCACGATTTCTGGTATTAAGTGTCTTTGCAGAATAGAGCACACGCTGAATGTAAACAGGAAAACATTTTTCCATATGCATAGTTCCCACAGAAGTTCTCTGTAGTGTGTACAATCATACATATGTTATTTCACTCATGTGCACAAAGTCAGTATCCTGATGTGCAGGTTAAAATTAATAGTGTTTTTAACTACATTAAATAGATCCTGCACCTTAAACGCTGAGATGTGGAGCCGTAAGACTCCCTTTTTCACCCTGAGCTGATTTAATAGAGCAGCTCATCCTGTGCAGCACTGCTGTTCTGTTCCTCCTCAGGCAGGGGCACGATGTAGAAGTCGCTGTGTGCCAGCTGCTGGTGCAGGGTGAGGTACCTGGACGCCCTCCTGGTCTGTGGCAGCACAAACCTCTCGGTGAACTCGCCCTTGCTCAGGGCCCGCTTGCCCAGCGCGCTCCGGACGTGGTTCACGAAGGCCAGGGCGTAGGTGTAGCAGTTGTGCTCCTGCTCGTCGTACCTGGGGACAACAGCTCCTTGGGAAGGGCTCCCACTGGGCCAGAGCTCTCCAAGAACCAGCCCCGCCTTCCCTCAGTGCTGCTGCTTAGAGAGATTCCATCCCTCGCAAGCTGTACCTCCCAGCCAGGGAGACCCGAAACTCTGAGCACAGAAAGCAACAGACTGCAAGACATGACAGGAATGAAATCTTATTTTCTAGACTTACTGGGCTTTTCCTTGTTACCCTCTGCTCTTCCATGTATTGTCACACACTCCTTCCTGCAGTCCCAGTGTTAATTGTGTGCCAATTTGGTGTTAACATGAAAGCTTACTTAAAATCCAGACCTTCTATCACTGATGTGTGGATACACTTGGACAATGTGCCAGTCAAACCCCACTGGTAATGACTTGTGCCAATTGTGCAAAGGTAGGAGTGCCAATGGAACAGGAGTGACAGCCATTTAAAATGTTTTGGTCTTTTTTCCCCCGCCTCTTTTTTTAACCCCTGCTGCCCTGCCCTAGGACATTACAGCACTTACTTGTTCACTGTCAGAATGTTTCTTGGGTTGTCCCAAATGTTCTGTGTTGGCCACTTTGACAGCTGCAATTATTCCATTTATTCCAAACTCTCCCCACAGGGTGCTGCATTTTCCCCTGTCCCTCTGTAGCTGCATTTGATCAGACTCCTGTTTGCCACCTGCCCTCATCCTCAGGCCACTTCCATAAGTGTCTGGCCTGTGTCTTTGTCCCTTATTCTCCCCAGCCCTGTGTCTCATTCCTTACCTCATGCTCTCAGTGGCTCCATAGTCTGTGCCACAGGGAATCTCTGGGAGGCTTCCCTGTCAGCCCTGGGGATTTGCAGGGGGTTTCTGCAAGATCTGAGGACTGTGGCTAGGAAAAGTGACCCTGAGCCCAGCTCAGCACAGCTCACTGTTTGCTTCAAAGCTCTCCTGGTTTACGGGTACCTGAGGTGACCTACAAGCTCCTGTTTAGTAACCAAGCTTAGCTTCTCCTTTTTTGGGAAGTGTGTCTTTGTATCTTGACAAGCAAAACTGCTTCCTCTCAGTAACTCCAGATGCTGCTGGTCCTGGCTGCAGCTGCTGTTCTTTGCAGCTGTTCTACACTGTCCTTCAGAAGATGAAAAGCAATCAAGAAAATCGGCACCAGGCGTGGCCTGAACCCAGAGGAGTTACAGGATTAGTTTAGTGCAGTTCGTGTCCATTGCAAACCAGGGAGTTAATTAAAAGAGTTCAGTTTTCAGCACTTCAGTGCTCACTGGTCCAGTTGTGGAAAAAGTAGGTCACTTTGTCAGGAGGTGGTAGAAAAGAATCATAGAATCGATTGGGTTGGAAACGAACTCTGAGATCAAGTCCAGTCCTTGGTCCAACTCCAGTCCATTTACTAGATCATGACACTCAGTGCCACGTCCAATCTCAGTTTAAAAACCTCGAGGGACAATGAATCCACCACCTCTCTGGGCAGGCCATTCCAATGCCTGATTACTCTCTCTGTAAAGAATTTTTTTCTAATCTCCA
>JAWWEU010000023.1:19322944-19356215 GCA_035583155.1 Acropternis orthonyx
TCACCCCTCACACCCCTCACCCCCCCGCCATCCCCGGGCCGGGCCGGGGTCGGTGCCGCGGGGCCAGGACGGGACCGCCTGTCGCACCGTCCCCGGGGCCGTTCCCTCCCTGGAAGGGGCGGTCAGACACTGGCAGGGGGTGCCCGGGGGGTTCGCAGTGCCCGCCCGGGGGCCGCAGGGTCACCTGGCGGTGGCACTCAGAGCCCGGGGTGGGCTCCGTGGGCCGGGAGGGCTTTTCGCCTCCGCAACTGTGAAAACACCCAACCCCGCAGCAGGGCCTGCCCTGACCCGCTCCCCCCACAGGTACTACCTGCAGGGCGTGTGTCGGGAGGGGAGCAAGTGCCTGTTCTCGCACGATCTGTCCAGCAGCAAGTCCTCCGCGGTGTGCAAGTACTACCAGCGGGGGCAGTGCGCCTACGGGTCCCGCTGCAGGTGAGGGGGCTCCGCGGCCGGGACGGGGACAGAGTGAGATCAGTCACGGGACAGGAGCCTTCCCGCAGCCGGGAGCAGCTTTTGGGTCCAGCGGTTTTGCTCTGGTGTGGCTTCAGCAACTGTTTTACTCCGTAGTAGTTAAACTTGAGGTTTCAGGTGTGTTTTTCATCCCGTTCTCCCTGCAGGAAGAGCTGTTGGATGCTCAGAGCTGCACAGGGAATGGCTCCGTGGCTGGGAGCTGCTGTGCTCCAGCTGCCAGCACAGCTGTGAGCCAGCCTTGCCCACATCCCAGGGCACCATTCGGGGGGCTTTCAGCTCTGTCTTGGAGCAAAGTGCCGTCCCTCCTGACCCCTGGGAAAGCTGAGCAGTTCCACACCTTTCCCTGGAATCTTTGGGTTGAAACTCCCTGAGGAATGCTGCAGGAAATGCTGTGCATGGGTTAGTGTTGGTCTGGCAGGGATGTGCCCCAGGGAGCCCCTTCCTGCAGGAATTCCCAGGTGCCTGTGCTGGGCCTGCACCGGCACGAGGGTCTCACCTTGGAGTTCCTTCCCTTTGCTGGTTCCTGTGGCAGGCTGGGATCAGGGCTTGGGCATCAGCGGGTGCTGCAGCTCCCTCAGCTCCCCTGGCAGTGGTGTGGGCTCTGGCTGAGGGCTGTGTCACTCATGGGACCAGGCAGGGATGGCTGCACACTGTCTGCATTTGCTCCAGCTCTTTGGCTGGAGTTTGGGCACTCAGTGTCTGTGGGCCAGAAACAGAGACAGGGAATGTTCTTGTTCCCATGAAGAGTATTGTAGTGCTTGTGTATGTCCATGGCTTTACTGGAGCAGCCCCTTCACGGCCTGGCTGCTCCTGCTGTGCTGCTGGAGTGTGTTTCCATGGTTTTACTGGATGTTTTGAGTCTTTCAGGAACTCCCAAGCCCTTTATCTCCTGTGTGGAGATCCTGCATGCCCTCCTGTGTGGGGGAGCACGGTCAGGGTGCAGCTCCCGCAGGAGGCCCTGCAATGGTGCATTCCTGCTCGGGTTCGGTGCTGCTGCCCTGGGGACAGCCCTGGGTGTGAGGGTGTCCCCCCCGGGCGGGGTGACAGGGCCTAACTCTGCCCGCGGGGGGCTGGTGCTGTGCCCGCTGGGGCGGCCCCCGTGCCCGGGGCGGTGGGTCCCGGCCCGGCCGTGCCCGAGCTCTGTCTCTCCCCGCCAGGTACGACCACGTGCGGCCCCCGGCGCCCCCCGCCGCCCCGCAGAGCCCCCGGCAGCCCCCGGCAGCCCCCGCCGCCCCCCGCAGCAGGAGGGAGAGGAGGACGCTGGTGCTCAGGGACAGGAGTGAGTGGGAGGGCCCGAGCTCGGCCCTGGGGCAGCGTGGGAGGGTTTCTCCTCGGATTGTTGGAGTTTCGCGGTCAGCTGGAGGGAATTGCCGCCCGATGGAGCCTCCCTCCTGGGGACGCTGCCCGCGTGTCCCTCTCAGTGTCCCTGTGCAGGCACTGCCCCTCAGCCTGTGCTCTCCGAGGGCTGCGGGTTGTGCTGCCCACCCTGGCAGGAGGGGCAGCCGGGGGGGCCGGGCTCTGCTCCCGGGCAGCTGGCAACAGCACGAGGGGAAGCGGCCTCAGGCTGGACATCAGCAGGAATTCCCTCCTGGAAGGGGCTGCCCAGGGGGGTTTGGAGTCCCCATCCCTGGAGGTGTCCAAGGGACGACGGGATGTGGCACTCAGTGCTCTGGGCGGGGGGACAAGCTGGGGGTGGGTCGCAGGCTGGACCTGATGGTCTTGGGGGTCTTTTCCACCTAAATGACTCTGTGATTATTTTAGTCTCTTCGTAAGCAGAAAACAGCTGAAGAAACCTTGCAATTGAACTTTTCAGTGGGTAATATTTGGCAAAACGCACTTAGAGATGAGATTTCATTGAGAAGAAAACTTTAAAAAGCAGCAGACGCGGAGGGCGGGCCCGGAGCTGCCCGTGGGGCTCTGGCAGCGTCCCGTGTGTCCCCCCAGATCTCTGTGGCTCCAGCGAGGAGAAGCAGCAGCAGCCGGGGGCGCCCGGCGATGTGGGGAGCGAGCCGGCCGAGGGCGCCGAGGGGCGGCCACACTCCTACCTGGAGGCGAAGCCGCATTCCTACCTGGAGGCGATCCGCAGCGGGCTGGCGGAGCCGGGCGGGGGGGCCGGCGGGGAGGCCGGCGGCGGGGCCGGGGCACAGCTCTGCCCCTACGGCGCCGCCGGGCCCGGCCCCTGCCCCTTCGGGGAGCGCTGCCCGTACCTGCACGGGGACCTGTGCGAGATCTGCGGGCTGCGGGTGCTGCACCCCCTGGACCCCGAGCAGAGGAAGGCGCACGAGATGGTGAGCACAGCAGGGAACCCGGGGGTGGCTTTGCTCGCTGCAGCATTCACTGTGTTTGCTCTAAAATACAAAGATGTGTTCTGTAGAAGAGCCAGTTCCAAGGAGCCTCTGGTTTATTGCATATCTAGTTAGAAGTGGTTCTAAAAGTGGTGTGTTCGGGCATGTGGGGCTTAACTGGCTTAACAGTGGTGCAGGTGTCAAGTTCTTTTTTCCCTATTTCATTCTTATCAGAGACTGGCCTGCAGCCTCGTCCCAGAACAGCCTCAAACTCTGCCAGAATGTCTTTTGTAGGTCACCCAGTGGACACTGGGGGAGAGGAGCTGGGGCTGCTGGTCACTCTGAGATGGCCCTGCAGTCTGCTGGGTCAGCTGTCACCTGGTGGTGACTGGATTCAGGGCAGGGTCAGTGGGGACAGACTGGAGGGAGTGCAGAGAGTTTGGGGCTGAACTTGAAGTAGGCATTGGTGAGGCATTGGCTGGGTTAAGGTGGGCTTAAGGGTTGCTCTTTTCTCTGGCTGGCTACCAGGTTTAGGTTAGAGCTAGTCAGGAACAGGAGTAGAATCCAAGGGGTTAAAAAGGTCAGGTTTTGTGTGCATGTGTGTGTACTCTGAGATGTGCTGCTGCAGGAGTGCCCACTTCTCCCAGGAGCCTGTTGGTACCTGGCTCAGTGTCCTGTCACTGGTGCTTGGCCAGCAGAGCTGTGTGGGTGAGAACCTGCACCAGCCAAATGTGCTCCTGATGGGGAACAAGTTTGTGTCCTGTGTCATTATTATAGTTTAAAGTCTTATAAATTTATTTTACTTTTCAAGTCCTGAGACCTTTGAAAAGTAAAGAGGTACAACTGTGCAGGCATGAGCAGCAGCTGACGTTGTTAGTGCCGTGAGAGTGTGCATGGACAATGGATTGTCACTGCTGGGATGAGAAGTGCTGGAGGAAAGCCTGAGATGAGAGTCTAATGCCTTAACTGGGCAAAACTTAATATCCAGTGAATGAATGTGGCCTTAGTAATAATCACCTTGAGTGTGGCACTTGTCCTGAACCCTCAATGGGATATTTTTTCGAGGTGTTTGAAGCATCACATTATTCAGTACTTGTTCAGTGACAGAGATACAGAAAGGGGTGAATGAGGAGTGCTCAGGCACCCTTATTTCTGACAGTTTTGAAGCTGCAGAGACACTGAAGGCTGAAATGTGTGGTTGAATTGAATGTTCTTTAAATTAAATTATGATGATGGTGGGTGGGAGTGATGCCCTTAATGAGTGTTCCGTGTTTTTGCTGTAATAGATCCTTTTCTCAGACACTTTAGCAACAGCTGGCAGGGGGCCTGCACTGACCTGTCACCTCTCTGCCACGACAGATGTGCATGGCAACGTTTGAGCACGACATGGAGAAGGCCTTTGCCTTCCAGGCCAGCCAGGACAAGGTGTGTTCCATCTGCATGGAGGTGGTGTATGAGAAGCCGTCGGCCTCGGAGAGGAGGTTTGGGATCCTCTCCAACTGCACCCACACGTACTGCCTGTCGTGCATCCGGCAGTGGAGGTGTGCCAAGCAGTTCGAGAACCCCATCATCAAGTGAGTGCTCTGGCCTGAGAGGGAAGGGCAACTGCCCAGGAGGGGTTCTGTAGCTGTAAAGGTGAGCACAGAGCTCAGACAGTGCTGGTCCAAGTGCTGGCCAGTTCCGGCACTTGGCTCTGAGAACTGAGTCCAGGAGCAGCAGGACACGTGGGGTGTCCTTTGGTACCAGTTCACTTCATGCAGTGGCCCTGTGTGGGAAGGGTTTGGCCTCTGGCAGCTCAGCCCTGCCTGTGCTCTTGGGGCAGACAGTGGGCTCTGGAACAGCTGGGACCTCCTTAACCTCTGCCCCCACAGTGACCTGGGTGCAAGAACTCCTTCCTTTCCTGCGTATGTGCTTTATTAAGGGACTTGTGGCTTACTCCAGGTAAAGGTCCCAGTAATCACACATTTATCTGTGTCTGAGCAAATGCCTTCATCTTCTAGCTCATTAAAAATGTATTCCAAACATTCTCAGATGGGAGAATTTAAAACATCCAATTAGTTTCCTTTTTTTGAGCATCTCTCTCAAGTTAAAACATGCTGAGGAAAAGGTGGGAAATATTTTCATTCTTGTGCCAAAATAGACTTTTCTGCAAAACTTTTACTACAAATCTCACTGAGGAGAACATCAACTCGTTGCATTTCAAAAGGCACCTTAATCTGTGTTTCTGCACTGGCTTGGCTTCCTGCCACAGGGGGGCTGCAGCACTCACAGAACACAGTTTGTTTCTGCCTCTTGGGATTAGCAAATGAAGGTTTCTGTGTACTGAGGAGATACCTGTTGCTTTTGTTCAAGGCCAGAAACAAACACAAGCCCTGACTGCACTGAGCTGCATGATTTCAACTGAACCTCCTAACAAATGAACACAAAACGTGCTGTGCTAACATGGGAGGAGGGTCTGCTGCCTCTGTGTGACAAGCCATCCCCTTTCCCTTGGGAAAATGCTGCTGCTGGCAAATGTGCTGAGGGGTGTCATCCTGGGAGGTGACAGAGCATCCCTGTTTTGTCTGGCTGTGTTCAGGTCGTGCCCGGAGTGCCGAGTGATCTCCGAGTTCGTCATTCCCAGCGCGTACTGGGTGGAGGAGCAGGAGAAGAAGAATGAGCTGATTGAAGCATTTAAGCAGGGAGTGGGGTAAGTTCAGTGACCACACACTCTGTGTGTTGCTCTTTAGACACACTCAGGGCCAGTCGTTTCTAAACTCAGTGTAACTGCAGCCCATTGTGCAGAGAGCTCCTGGTCTCTGTTCTCTCCTCTGCTTAACTCTGTGGGGCACGAGGGGGTCTGGTGTGTAACTGTAGATCAGAAATTATTCAGCCTCACTGTGATCTGAAATGGTGAAGCAGTTTCAGCTCACTTGCCAAAACTGGCTTCATGTGGCTTCTGTTGATGCTCAGACATAATTGCCTGGAATGTTGTTGGTTACTGAGAACAAACAAGGAAGGAAAATGTAACAGTCTCTTGCAGTATGGGATAAAAATTCACGGAGCTTTTGTAATGTCTGCTGGAAAGGGCAAACACTCCAGGACTGCATTCCTTGTATTGCCTGGTAGGGATCTGCCTGGTGCTGGGAGCACTGGGGGAGGGCAGTGTCAGAGCAGCTCTGCAGAGCTGTGCTTGCCTGGAAGGTGTGAGGGCCGGGTGGTTCTCCGAGCAGTGTGAGATGCCATTTCTTACCTCCTGCTCCCTGTGTTTGAGGTGGACAGGCAGAGCTGGGCCTGACCCCAGTGAGCGAGGACTGTGCTTGCTGGTGGTTTGCAGCTTTATTCTGGGATGTGCCTCAATCTCTAAACAGGAGTACAGGAAAAAACAGGCCTGATGTAGCTGCTTGAAGTCCTGCAGAGCTCAGCAGAACAATTGAAAGCAGTGCTGCTCCATCAACCATTTAAACCCAGCATCTTGTCTTCTAGTCAGGCCAGCTATTTGAATAAAATTAAGCACTTTAAACTGAGGTTCCTCAAATAGGGGTTGTTTTCACCCCCCTGTCACTGGTTTGGTTTATTTTAGCTCCTAAGGACTCTGAATTGAGGTAGTCAGTTGTGCTCAAGAGCCTCAGCACAGTTTTTCCAGCCGTGTTCCCAGCAAGGTCAGCCTTTGTGTCACTGGAATAGAGGTGTCAGGTTTGGCTCTTGTCAACCTGTTGCATAGGAGAGAGTATAAAAAGGGGCTTTGCTGAATTGCTCAGCTAAGATTAATACATGTTGTGGGTAAAAATGTCTTTGGTGTAGAAATTCTATGGATAGAGCTCTTGGTAGTTTAACTTGAGGATTTGGTGTTGTGTAGAATGAAAAAATGCAATAAAGATGCTGATAAAGTGGAGCCCAAACTAAGAGCTGGGGTCACGCCAACACAGGATGAAAAAAGGCAGAGCAGGAAACCTGGAAGTCACAGCACTTGAGCCCCAAACCCAGACAAATGCATTGTGCTTTTCATACACTGCCTGTTTGGATATTTGGGTCTTTGTTAGTGTTCATCCTTCTGCTCTGTGGACTTGCTGTTTCATGGACTGTGTCTGTGTCTTAGGAACCAGTTCCATCCATCTTTGCATATTAATTTTACAAGTTCCATTGCATTTTTCCTGTACAGCTGTTTTTCATTGTGGAACAATCCAGCAACAATCCAGGTGCTGTTGTACAAACTGTGCAAGGATCAACCCTGCAACAAACTGCTGTGCAGCCTGAACACCTCGCATGAACAGCAAAGCTGAGGGAAGGTTAAATTAACAAAGTATTGTCATAGACCTGCTAAAGGAGATGAGGAGAGAAACTGGCTCTTAAAAATGTAGTGGTAGAAAAGGCAGGAGAAAAGATATGCTCAAAAAATAGGAATGGATTGGCTCATTGTGATGCTCTTTGAACATCCTTGACTTTGCACAGCTTAGAAGGAAACTGCCTGTTTGATTTATGATGCTGTTCTTCTGTGATTCTTTGTTTGCTTTCAATGATCTTTGCCCTGGGCTTTGGCTGCTCCCAGTTGGGAAGGGAAGGCCAAAGCTCTAGAACAGGAGCATCACTGAGGCTGAGCCCTGGGCCCTGAACTGCACCTCCTTCCTTTCCAGCTGAAGGCAATAATTCTCTCTTCTATCAAATCAGGAAAAAGCCCTGCAAGTACTTTGAACAAGGGAAAGGCACGTGCCCCTTTGGAGGGAAGTGTCTGTACCTCCACGCCTACCCTGACGGGACGCGGGCGGAGCCCGAGAAACCCAGGAAGCAGCTCAGCTCGGAGGGCACCGTGCGGGTAAGGGCTGACAGCTCGGAATGGCTCCTGCCAGGCAGGGCAAGGGGGGAAAGCACCTCTCAGTGCTCCCTGGGGCAGAGGTTTGTCCTCAGGGGCAGGAAAACGCACCTCTCCTTTAACAGCAAAACGCTACTGCTTTGTTTTTTTCAACTAATCCTTCTCCGGGCAAACCTTTCCTCCCAGGAATTCTGCCTTTACAGCTTTTACCCAATGAGCTTTCAGCAGTGGCACGTGGCTGCACTGAGGTGGCACCAAGGGCAGCTGAGCAGGTGAAAGCCTCTCCAGGAACTCACTGTGGCTCAGCCTGCAGTCTGTGCTGCACGGAGTCCTTGTCGCCCTGAACCCAGCTCTGGACTCCCAACTCTGGCAGTGTTTTGAATGAGGAACCAGGCCTGGCAAGGCCAGTGCCCAGCCCTGGGCTGGGCCCTGCTCAGGCACATTTCTCTCTCTCTCCCTTGCAGTTCTTCAACTCGGTGCGTCTGTGGGACTTTATCGAGGACAGGGAGAGCCGGAGCGCGCCTGGCCCAGACGGTGACGTCTCGGAGCTGGGGGAGCTGTTCATGCACCTCTCGGGGGCAGAGGAGGACCCTGCAGTCCCCCAGTGAGCACCACGGGCCCTCCCACCCACACCAGGGCAGCTCTTTGTTAGCCAGGCTTTTACTCTCTACAGCACAGGAAGAACAAACATGCCCTGTGGTTCACTCGTGCAGTCCTGGTGAAGTTTTCAGATAGTTTTTGTATGGCAACAGAAATACTAAAATATATTTAAAAGAATAAATTGACTGCATGGGAAAAAAAAGATCTATTCATCCCTTGAGGGTTTTCTCCCTCTCTGGCCTATCATATGCTGCTGTCTTGTGAGCTGAATGGTAGTGTAAATACAGTTCCAGGTAAAGCTTGAGCTGGTAAAAAACTGTTGCTTAAATATAGTTTGGGTGCTTTTTTTTTTTTGTTGTTTCCTCCACTAGATCAACTAAATGTGTAACTACAAAACCCACTGGGAATAATGGTCAGTGTAGGTTTTTCTCCTTAAAAAGGATACTTGGGAGTTTTAAGAACTTACACATTATACCTGAGACAGTCCCTGGAGCTCTCACAGAGGGTGCCACCCTTGTTTTACACGGATTGCAGTGCAGGGAGGCAGGAAGTGGCTCTTGGGGCACTTGCTGTAAAGCCAATAGAGCTGCAGTGATTCATAGACTCCAGCAGAGCAACGCTGGTGTCACAGGGCAGAGCTGAACCACAGCAAGGGGTGCTGTCAACAACCACGTGCACAGTCCTGCCCAGCACTGGGAGTGGCTCTGCAGCTGCTCCGTGTCCATTTGCCTTTCCCAGATCAAGGCCAGCAACCTTCAAGGGCCAGGAGGGGCAGGGATTAAGGCAGCTCTCTGCTGAGATAACACTTAACTGAATTCTGGTTTTCTTAAAAGTGTGATTCATGTTTGTGCTGCAGAAACACTTTGATTGTGGAATTTGATACAAGAAGTTAATTCTGCTAAGTCATTTATATTAACTTTGCAGTTAATACAAGAATTCAGTCTGGACACAATGACATGGCTGCTGAGGAACAGCATAAACACACCTGAGTAGGAGCTGTTACTGCCCCTGAAGGTGAGGGGAGCTCAGGCTCTTGTAAATACATCCCTTGGGATTAGAGTCTGTAAATATATATATATATATATATATATACACACACACGTTTATGTAGGGTTTATTTTAGAACAGCTTGGTTGCAATGGAAAGCAGGTGTGTAGCCATTTCAGTTATTATCTGTACTAGTGCAGCAATATAAAGGCATAAAAATAACACTTAAGAAAATGTATAAGGAAAAAGAAAAGATCAGAGTAGAAGGATCTCACCCCCTGTGGATCCGGTGCCGAGATTGGGTTGTTGCAGCTTTGATGTCCATTGGTCAGTGGTGGTCACAGCCTTGACCCATCAGGGCAGGGGGAAAGAGCCACCAAACACCAAATTCAGTGGGTTAATGTCCATTTAGGCTCAGGTGGGAACCCCAGGTACCCCCCAGAGGGGGAGGGAATTTCACAGGGGCTGTGCCAACACTGGGAGTCCTGGGCAGTGCTCTGGTGGAAGGCCCCACTCTGGGGCTCTTTCAGGCTTTATGGCCCCTCCTAAGACACAGCCCTGGCTCTCCCATCAGTGGCTGAGCCAGTTCTGCCCCATCAGAGGGATGAAAACCTTCAGCCACCTTCAGTGACTGTCCCCAGTGAATGACCTTTCCCCAGGCAGGGGAGTTTGATCCCTGAGCCAGCGATGCAAGGGAGGACATTGGCAGGATAAAAACCACTGTCCCACTCCCAGGATCTGCTTCCTGTGGCCTCCTCCCTTACCTGGCTCAGAGCTCAGACCCCCCATGGGGGGCTCACCCCTCTGTCTCAGGAGGATCAGAGGTTTGGCCACCCAGAACTCTCCTCTGCCCGAGCCAGGGGTGCTCACCAGTCATGACCATTCCAGCTCCTCACGCAGCCCAGGGAGGGGCTGCAGCCCCCTGAAGGGGCTTAAAGCCCTGAGTGTGTCTCAGCTGGATCAGAAATCTCTTGCATTGTGAAGCCAAATGTCTTTGGAGACACTGGGGCAGGACCTGCTGTCAGTGGGCACACGGGGCCCTCTCTGGGGGTAAAACCAGGACTGGGCCCTGCTGTGGCACCAACACCAGGAACCTTAAACTGGGGTTCAAACACCTTTAAACTGCACCAGATCAGAGACCCCAGGATGATCCACTTCAGCTGCTGGTTGGCATTTCTGGGCCAGAAGTGGAGCTGAGAAACCCTCTGGATGGCACCTCTGCATCTGTGTGAGGGAGAACTGCCCTCTCTGCTGCCCAGCCCTTCCCCCACACTGCACATGCCACTTTTGCTCTCTCTTCTGACCTGGAAAATGTAACTTAAAAGTTTATTTTCAGCAGTGCTTACTGCAAAGTCAAGCCTTGCCTTGTACCCAGCAAGCATTACTTCTCAGGTTCTTTACAAAACTGGCCCATGAAGGCACCAAAGGCCTTACTCAAGTCCTGTTAGTGCAATTAGTCATCACTAATAAATTACAAAGGTGAAGGAAATCATCACCAAGAGAGACGTGACACACTAAGATGCACCTGCACAAACATACTTTCTACCCTAAAACACTCACACAGCCCTGCCCCTCCCACTGAAACTTGTTTCCACCTGCTCCTGTACACACATTTTTTCCATAAAGAAATATCGTCAGTAATAACATCAAAGAAGTCAACAGAGAGGATGTTCTTTACCTTAACAAGATATTCCTGATTGACTTTGCCCCAGAACAGTGGTCTGAAATTAAGAAGACAGCTTGTTTTCCAAAGCTCCCAGGGGACAATATAGACAGGAGTTTTAATTTAAGAGCAGTGGAAGGTCTGAGCTTCTAAATTCTTCACCTAGCAGCTTTCATTGAATTGAATGTCAAGTGCTGGTTAAAATCGGCCTATTTATCAAATATATTTAAATTTTTCAAGAGACACATAATCCATTTTAAAAACCAGGAGTTAATGGTTTCCCTTGGGAAATCAGAGCTAAAGTAAAAACAATAATTTCTGGTGGTTTGGTGTTTTTTTTTTCCCCTCTTTAAGCTTATTACAATGAAGTTAAAATTAGAAATAAATTACATTTAGAGCAAATTGCAGTTAAAACACCAAGAATATTATTAGAATCCATGCAGAACTGTATGGAGCAGTTTCCCCTCAAGCCTCAACTTACTTTTTAGCAAGTAAAGTTTGTGCTCATTCTAAGAATCTCCTTATGCTGCAGAATGTTCTAAGTGCACACAGTGGAGATGTTTTTAAGTCTCTGTCTGGCTCAAGTCCCTTCACAAGCACTTTCTGGGCTTTGCTGCTGCCCCTGAGAAGCTGCAGGGGCTGTTTGGTTCTTACAGGGACACCCAGGCACTGTCACCATTCCCAGCAAAGGCCCTTGGCACGTTCTGGGATGGAGGTGACAGGTCACAGCCCCCCCGCCCACATCCCTGCTCCTGGGCCCACACTCACCTGTGCACACAGAGAAAGGTAAAATCCCAACCTCCAGTCCAAGAATGTGGGTTTCCATTCTTGCTCTAATAAACGTATTTAATCAGAGTGCCATTTTAAAAATCAGTTTTTAGATTAAACCACCTATTTCTGTCATGCGGAGTTCAGCCAAGACAAAACACTCACTTCCACCTAAATAAATAAAACACAGAGCAAAACTAGTGCAGTGAAATAGCTCGAGAGGGCATCAGCGTAGGTGTTCCAAGTAGGTGCTGAAGGATTATTACAGTGGAATAAAACCTGTCTTGTCACGGGAGTGACTGGAAATGTAGAGGTTGTTGTATCAAGTGTGGTTTTACTTGCACTGCTATTACCTGTCATAGTAACTTTCTAGAAAATTATTCAGAATGTCATTTTCTGAGTCCTCCAAGTCTAGATGTGCCAGTCAGAACTATGGATTACTGCATTAAATGACGACATGGAATCTTAAACCTAAAATTTAATTTATTTTATTAAAATAAGGTAATCAGAGGAACCTTGGCTTACAATAAATGCATTTTCTCAGGAGCAATAAAAACAAAATTAAACCCCAAATCAGCAAGAAAAACTGTATATGCTCAGTTTCCTCTTGATAGTGCATCTCTTGCACAACAGCTTCCGATGGGATGCAGACGGGCAACTCCCTCAGCCCTTTCCAGCCCCAGCCCCTGTTCCCACACTCACCACCTCCTGGGCTGCAGGGAACAGTCCTTAGTACCAAAGTCAGCTGTGAGGCTTCTCAGGATGGCCATGACTGGCTGCTTCCTTCTCTGAGCAGGACAATTCAGAACAGATTCCATTCTTTTGCAAGAGTTTTTCTTCTATGTGCAAAACTATTGCAAAACTATTTTGTGTTGAATTAGCATTTTAACTTATTTCATTGGCTTGACGAAGCTCTTAGGCAGGAGCTGATTTCCAGAGTTATTTCCTTCTTCCCTCAGTCTTGTTTGCAGAGACCCACTGGAGGCACAGCCCCCCCTCCTCGAGGTGGCACATGGCATGGGGCAATCGGAGCACCACAATGCATCACCTTGTCCTCAGAGCCACCCTGGCTGTGGGAAACACCCCCCTAGCACAGATCCAACCCATCCAGGGCCACAGCCAAAGAAACGTCCATCTGCTTCTGGGCATGGGGAAAGTAAGGCTCAAGTGCATCTATTAAAAAAATAGTAATAGATCTCTTGATTCGTGGTCTGCCCCCCTGTCCCGGCCCAGGAGAGGGCGGGAAAGGCCACGAGGAGCTGAGTCCTGCCCGGATCCTTAGCAGCTTGTCTGTACAGGTGGGACTGGGGATCCTGCTGGCACCGGCCCTGGGCACGGAGAGCACGGCTGTGCCCTGTGTTCCTGTCCCGGGAGGGCCGGGGCGGCGCTAGAACACGGGCAGCTTGCCCGCGGTCAGAGTGCACGAGTTGATGTCCTCCGTGTGCGCCGCGCGGTGCAGCGACGGCTCCGACGCGCTCCGGTTGATCTTGGGCAGAGAATGCTGCAACAGCTCGATGGACGACAGGATCTGAGGGGGACACAGCGGGGTCAGAGGCTGCTCAGACAGGCAGCTCTTTCCAGCTCAGTCCTAAACCTTCTTTCATTCACGTACTCAATTCTTTCCCAGCTCCATTCAGTTATGAGGGCTCTGAGCTCGGCTTTAACAGCAACAGTGTGCTCTGTGAGGCTCTGAGAACACTCCAACTCTGCCAGGCAGTCTCAGTGCTCTGAGGAGCCTCAGTCAGTGGCAGAGGAGGGAGGGTACTTTTCATTAGTTCACAGACATTATGACCAATTAACAAGCATCTGTGCAGTCCCCCAGCAGAGTAACAGGGAAAGAATTGCATCTTTTGCCTAATAGTCTGTTTGCACAGTAACATTTATAAAGAACCTTTTAAACAACAAAAAGTTGTTTAGAACAGCAGGAAGTTATTTTTACAAAATCTGCTGATATTCTAGTTGTTTAATGACTATTATAACAAAGCACCTTCCACATGCTCAGAGTGAAGGAAAAGGCAAAGCATCCCTTGTAAAAACACCAAAAAACCCACTACATGAATTTCCATCCCCTAGTGGATTTTGTTTGCTTCATCTTAGTTGTGGGGAAGGAAGGGAGGAATGGTCTCTCGCCTCCCTCAAACCTACACTAAAATAAGAGGTATACAGAGGGACAGATTTGATTTTTACTGCGTCAGGGTTGTTTTTTGCTTCTCTCTGAAGTGGGCCAGCTGTTAAACAGTGTCAGCCTGGCCCAGCCTCAGCTGCATGACTCATGTTTTGTCACGACCTTTACAAAACTACAGGTAGAAGCAGAAATGCAAATTGCCAAAGGAGCTGGGCTATGAATGAAGACAAAAACAGGAAGCAGGCTGCACTTCATACAACCCCAGCCTGCTGCCCGAGCAGATTCTTTTGTATGCTCAGGGCTGTTTATACAATACTCAAACTCCAGTGCAGAAAACACACTTACTTGTGGAAACAGAGGCCGTTCTTCCCTAACTTTCTTCAAACAATCTGCTACAAGCCTCTTCATTGCTTTGGGGCAGTTCTTGTACAGCTTACTGAGGTCTGGAGAAGCATAGCCTCGGCCAACCATGAAAATGATCTGGAAAAAACAAGCCAGCAGCACAAAAGCAAAGTTAGGGAAGGAGTTTCACTGGTGGCTTTAGTGCCCCAAGGTGATTAAACCTGAGTGCCAAAGGACACCCCACCAGAGCCCTGCAGACTGCAGTGAGTAAACCAGGACAATGGTCCTGCTGGGTGTGATGCAGGATGGGACTAAACCAGTGCTGCTGTGCTTTGTAAGGCTCAGCAACAGAAGGAGCTCGTGGTGCTCCAGGACATGGACATGGGAGTTCCCTCTGCTGAGCCTACAGTGACAACTGTGTGTTCAGGTGTCTCTAAACCCCAGAATCATTCAGGTTGGAAAAGACCTCCAAGATCATCGAGTCCAACCTTTAAATCACGCTGCAAAAGGAGCTTCAAGTTGAAAGAGGTCACCAGAACTAATCACAACTACTGCAGCAAACAATAAAAGGTGTTATTAGTATTGGAAAATACATATTCTGTTCTAATCCAAGTTCATATGGTCATCGGTGAGGATTTTCATCCCAGGGAAGGTATTGGTTTCTTCTCCAGGGATTATTCTATCCCTCCCTGAAAACTTACTTGAGGGTCAACTGCTGCACGTTTTGCAACAGAGATGGTTACTAAAACTTGCATGTAATTTCAAAATTATGAAGTAAAACACATTCCAAAGTCCTAATTTCTAGACAACCTTAAAATAAGAAAAAACTTCCTTAAGTGGCCTCTTCTACTTGGAATACAGACATGAATTATTACAGACTGTAATAGTGACTAATAAGGCTAAAATCCAGCTTTTTATCCCCATAATTCCCATACACGCACACACACACTTCTTATTAGAAGATCTAATTTTTATAAAAAGCAACCAAAAAAACCACAAACCACAAAGGAGGATCATCAAAACAGATCACAAAGATCCAACAGTTCCTGCCCTACAGAGAGCTGGCTCTACTCTGGCTAAGCCAGGAACAGTGTTTATGGGAAGAGAACAGTTGGGGTTTCCGGCCTTAATGTGCTTCTTAGTAAAACACTCAATCACACCAACATTCAATATTCAGAGGTTTGACAACAGCCACTATTTTTTTTTCCCCTTAGGAAAACCAGAATCCAATCTGATACAAGAAGAGCATACTGAACATCCAAAGGGAAAGTGCCTGTAGCTGCAGATGTAGAAACCAAGACTTTATTGATGCAGCAAAACCTTCAATCTGTGACTAAATTAACAGGGCACTTAAAGAATTTTTTTCCCCCTGAGTAACTGTCACTGCCAGAACTGAAGCAAACATTCAGTTACACAGATTTGCTGCTGGAACAAAGCAGGTTATAAACACCATTTCAGTTGTTCTGCGTTTGTGTTTATCCTGCATTTCTTGAGGACAACAAAATGTGCAACCCCCAGAAATAAACTGCTGGTCCCAGCCTGTGTGTCACCTGATCTCGGTTGTTTATGTGGGAGTAGGGCAGCTCTCCTGTCATCAGTTCATACAGTACTATTCCATAGGAGTAGACATCCGACTGGAAGCTGAAGGGGTTGCTGTCCTGCATCCGGATCACCTCTGGGGCCTGGCCAGGGCAAAGCAAACAAATATGAACCAAGTTCAGCCAGTGCTGCTCTACATCTTATTAAAAAATCAATACAAGTGGAAGCACACAAAAAAGCAAATGCTTTAACTGAACCAGCATTTTGGCCTTAGAAAAATGATTAGTTATTCAGATTCGCAATGTTTGTTGACTCTTGTTATGCCTCACACAGATCTGAGCCTGGGTCCTTGCCCACCAGTTCTTAAACAGGGAAAACACAAAATTCTAATACAGACTTAGTATTTTATAACATCTGTATCAAAGCATTTTCATGAAAGCCAAGGACAAAATAACAGAGATTGAAGACCAGGGAATAACTGTAGGAGGATTCCAGCATCTTTGCAAAAACAAAGCAGAATTATGACACTGAAGAACTTCAAAGAAAATGTTGAATGATTCAACAAAAGAAGATAGGAACAACCAAAATAACTTTCCCACTGACAGATTTTTTTTCCCCCAAAAAGAATTCCCTCAGAATTACTGAGCAAAGAACTAAAGTACAACAGCACAACACCACCCCAGTAAGGGATCACAGCAACTTTCAAGGAAACAGAAACGACCTTCCCTTCTACATAACAACAACTCAGCAAAGACAGGCTACAAATGATTAAAGTGAAGAAAAAAAACCTGCAAAGAGCAAATATGCAGGTTTTTTTTCCCCCAAGATCTGTTTCACGCACCCACTGGGTAAGTTGGTTTTAAATCCCTTTATGGAAAGCTGTAAAAAAATTTGCCTTCTTGTAGCGAGTTTTTAAAAAAAAAAAAAACCTTTCTGCTTTTGTAACAGGTGACGTGTGTGTCTTTCAGAGAGCACAAACCAATCTTGGCAGAGCATCCTGATGTTTTTAATGAACACTTCCTGACACGCTGCCAGCCCTGAGTACTTCCAGTAAGTCCAGCCCTCCGAGGCAGAATCGCTGGGCACTGGTGTCTCTGTGCAGAACTGAGCTCCCAGCACTCCGCGCTTCCATCCTAACCCGCAGCTGCAACGAAGCCCCCACAGCACAAAGAGCGCCCTCCTTTAGGCTCGGAGGTGTGAAATGGTGTGCTCGGCTGCCCAGGCACAGGAGCAAAGCAAAGGCAGGGCTTTCAGCTCACCATCCACAGGACGGAGCCCGTGGGCTGCTCCACCTGCTGGGATCCGCTCCACCGCGACTTCACCGTCGCCAGCCCAAAGTCTCCTATTTTCACTGTGAGGCCTTCATGGAGAAATATATCTGAATCCTTGTTAAAGAAACTCTGCAGAAACTTGAGTGAACCATTCTGGGTTTTCTGACATGGCTACAAAGTGTCTGCTGATCACAAATACAAGCCACTATCCAAGACTATTGCTGATTATTTTATTTAAACCTGCTACAAGCTCCATCTTAAACACAGGAAAAGACTAAACCAGACCAGATGTTTCAGCATTATTTGTACATTTTCCTTTATCGTGAGTTAGGACAGAAATCAACAGTGTTAATTACCATCACTGACTGCAGGTACTTGAATATTTAACTGGTGTCACAAGACACAAAGGGAAACAGCAGAGGTCTCAACTTAAAAAAAAACTAAAACAATTACAAGTAGAAGTAAATATGGAAAGAAATCCATTTACATAAAGCTCTCTGGCAGATTCCCCCGAGATTTACCTACAATTTAACTAGTTTAACTGGAAATATCTACTTTTTCTAATTATCTCCCCAACAGATCTTTCTGTTGATTGACAGCCAGCACTCTCTTTGTTGGGGTTATTTTAAGACTTATTTTAAGACTATTTATATTTAACAACTTCACTTAGGAATGTTTTAAGTTCAAAGCGATGATTCAGAAATATAAACTTGACTGACTCCTAAGTCTCAGTTCCATGTCAGGAGCAGAGCTGATTTATTTCACAAAAATCATCAGCATTATCAGGAAATCACAAACTTCCTATGCCCTGAAATGATTCTATTTCTAGTTCAACTGAAAACGGGAATCCCCTTGCATGATGGAACTACTGAATTTGGCATATTTTTTCAATGATGACATTTGCAAAACATCCTGTTCACATCTTATGGAAGGAAGCCACAATTCCTGCTGTTCCTTCCAAAAGCAGGCACTTTCAAAGGCAGAAGACACCAGTTCACAACACTTTTATCCCATATGCATTACTAAATTTATATTTTTGCACGAAATATAGTGGTAAAAGGCTGCCTTTTCTTCAGTTTAAAGTAAGATTTTTGGCTTAGTTTCTGCCAGTCATGTGAGGTGTTCTAAATATATTAAAAATACATGAGAAGAGTAACAAGCCCCACATGTGCACACACAGAGCAGCAGGCACAGGCACATCTCCCACCGAGGCAAGAGTGCAGCTTCTCCCAGGCTGAGAGAGAATTGCAGGAACACCATTTAACTAAAACAGGACACTTTTGGAGCCCAACTGGGGCACATCTTTATCCCTAGAGTTTGGAAAGCGAGCACACGTGCTCTATGGAAGTCCTCCCTAAAAAGCAGCTTCTTGCTCATCACTGGTTATATATATTTGAAACAGCTATTTCAAGGCCCCCAAAAGCTCCATTACCAATAAATCACTCTCGCACTGAAGGAAACATGATGAGGAAAGGATACTATTGGATTTCATGTCTCTGTGGATGATATTCTTCGCATGTAAATAGCTGTGAAGGAAAAAGCACAGCAGTGTCATTACCAAGGCTGCTCACAAACAGCCTTTAATTCACCCCCAGACCCCAGCACCGTTTATTGCCACTTCTCACACCTTTTTCTTTAGTCCATTTACAGGATGAGTGTACTTTGGGAAAAAAGAAACAGAGCAAGCAGTAGTAGGTGACTATAAATAATGCCTTGTGCATTCCTGAACGTGCTGAATACAGTAAGGAAACCTCAGGGAGAGAGAGGGGCATCACTTACACTACCCCTGAAAAGCTGGGGCTGTCCTCACAGGCATGGAATCTGTTCCCTGTGCTCAGGTTTACTATTCACAGCCCCCTCATTCACATGTCCCCAGTTTTCTGGTGTCTGACTGGAAACGTGGGTCCTGCTCCACAGAATGGATGAGCACCAACAGCACCAGCACTTGTGTGCCACCAACACCGTAACAAGTGCTGGAGCAGCAGTGAGGTGGGGCTGACTCAACTCAGACACCTGCAGAAGGCTTCCAAAATATATCTGAGAGAGTCCTGGAGCTGCACAGCAGGAACAGCCACCCCTTCATCTCACAGAAGGACTGGGAGGATAAATTAGTCGTTGTCAAATACTGCAATGTTACAGTCACAGGGAAGAAAAAAAACCCTTAATTCTGTATTTAGAACAGGATCTCATCTAGTGTATTGTAACAACCTCTAGCTATAAAAGATAAAATAAGCAAGAGCTGACTGGTAAGTGACACGAACTAAGCAGGAGAAGGCTCTGGGAAGACTTAACTGTGGCCTCCTAAGAGGGGTTATAAAAAGAGGCAAAGGGATTTTTTCACAGATAGTGACAAGGGGGAATGACTTCAACCCGACAGAGAGTAGGTCTAGGTTGAACACTGGGAAGGAATCCTTCCCTGGGAGGGTGGGCAGGCCCTGGCACAGGGTGCCCAGAGAAGCTGTGGCTGCCCCATTCCTGGAAATGTCCAAGGCCAGGTTGGACGGGGCTTGGAGCAACCTGGGCTGGTGGAAGGTGTCCCTGCCCATGGCAGGGGGTGGCACTGGATGGGCTTTAGGGTGCCTTCCAACCCAAACCATTCCATGACCCTGTGATCCTAAGAACCCATGGGGGGGGGGGGGGAAAAAAAAAAAAAAAAATCAAGCCCAACTGCATCTACCAGTGCTGACTTCAGGGTGCACAGAATCTTCCCTGGGCAGACCATTTGGGCCCGTTACTATTTTAGCACAGTAACTCCACCTGTCAGCCTCTGGGGCAGGGAAGGAAAACACCCCTGCAAGGCCAGTTAATCCCACTCACTCCATCCCCTGCGCTGTCTGCCGGGCAATGTCGATGAGCTGGAACATCTGGAACTTGGTCTCCTGCACGTGCAGGTGCTTGTACAAACTGCTGCCCTCACACCACTGGGTCACGATGGCCAGGTTGTCTTTAGTCATGTAGCCCATGAAGAGCAGGATGTTCACATGCCGAGTCTTCCTAACAAGGGAGCACAAAGAGAAATGAGTGTTTTCACAAAAAATGTTTTCCAAGTCCTCCAAAAATGGATTCCTGGCTGAAGGAACTTATTTCAGCTTTGGAGGCCAAAAACATGAGTCTCCTGCAACATTTTTCCGAGCTTGATATGTGACTAAAGTTTGGTTTTACAAGTAATAAAAATATGCCACAGTTGCCAATTTCTAGTTTTTTAATAAAATCACCTGGCTTTTTTAGATAAAATACTTCTGTTTCAGTTCCAAGGAATTTTTTTTTAAATCAACATTTATGAAAGAGATGTCATGAAAATTCAAGTGTTTTGAAATCAATAACCAACATTCACATTTGCAAGTGGTATTGGAAAAAGTCACTGGAATAACAGAAACCCTGAAAGCTGTGCAGAAGTGACAACTTCGGATAGAAGGATGAATCCCAAGGGGAAACCAAAGGGTCATTATAAACTGTACAGTAATTATCAGATGAGAAGATGGTTCTTGTGCATCTAAATGGTTCAGTTGGAGGAGTAACATCACAGATAGTTCTCTGGATGCTAAAAAACAGCATTTGAAAGCAGAAAATTGTCAGATCAAAGTATATGTTTAAGCATAAAAAAAAGCCTTATGCTGCAATTGTAAAAGGTATCAAGTATGAGTTCCAGTATTCTGGTGGTGAGAATTATGGCAGAATTTATTAATCCTCACCTTTTCCTGCCCAGTGTGACCCCAACAATTCTGGGTGTTGGTACTACTGAGCTGAAAACACAATTTTCAGACACAGCAAAGAACCACTGAAATACCCTAAACCGTGATTCTGCCTCACAGCTCCACAGCAATAGTCAGAATTATTAATATAAACTTCATTTTTCTCTGCAGATCTATCAAACACAGAAAATTGGGCAAAAAGGGGGGGTAGGGGGTGGGGAGTCAAATACAGCACCTTGGGATAACAGTTCAGCAGTGAAACTCCAACTCACCTCAGCACAGCCACTTCATTTCTGAAAGCCTGGAACTGTTCTGGGGTTGGATCCACAACCTTTAGTATCTTCACTGCTACATCCCCTGAAAATACATTGACCATAACAATTACTAAAAACGCAGCTTTCGCCCCCCCCCCCCCCCAAAAATAACATTAAAAACAGTGTAATTAAAATTCCTAATTTGTGCAGCTCTACTAATTTGTATGTAGGTCAACATTTTGCTACCCAGCTACAGCTTTTTTATAATTAAGTTTAAAATGTTTATATATGTAAAAATTATATATGTATATATATATATATATACACGTAACCCTTTTAACATAACTTTATCTAAAAAGCAAACTCTCTAGATTTAGATACTGCTACATTTAGGAAGGAGAGGGATAAATCTCCTACCCAGGAACAGCAGAAAAATCATGATTTACAGAACCATCTGTCTGTTCTTTGCCTTAATTTCTGTTCTGCTGGAGGAAGGAAGTTACTGTTTCTGCCCCAGTACCCCCGGTGGCAGCAAAGCAGAGGGCACCATTAAATGGCCTTTCTGAGGAATGCTGTCCCACCACATCCACACCCGGAGATGGTGACACTCCTCCAGAACTCACCGTGCCATTTGCCTTTGTAAACTGTTCCAAAGGAACCTGACCCTATCCTGGTGGAAAGCATGACCTCACTGGCTTCTATTTCCCAGTAGTAACTGGAATCTCTCTGTCCACGAGGCCTCTGGAACAAAAATTAGCATGGCTTTTACTCTTAGCTTGTAATCAAATAAATTATATACACACACACACACAAAAAATTAAATCATCTCCTTCATACAAATTCAATGCCCTGAAACCTTGAGGGTTTTGTCCTGCAATTTGGACTTTTTTCCTCATCCCTCTTCTTGGATGGCTTGAACTGCTTAAGATGTTCTCACAAGTTCTGCACTAGAAACTTAAACCCTAATCTTAGATCTGAAGAGAAAAGAGTATTTTATAATCAACGATTTAAAGCCATCTGAAATAATTAAGAAACTTACTGGCTTCTTCAAAATGACAATGCTAAACTTCTGGAACTCTTATTTATTTTAAAAGAAATAAACCATAAAGAGTGGAATTCTCAAAAGTCTAAGTGAGTAACAACTCTGAGTCCCACTAAGCAACTGCACTATAATTTTGAAAAAAACATTAATAATTATTGCTCTCTTTCTTTCCCCTGCCCCCAAGTTTAAATCACACCTTTAAGGGAAAACTTGCATTTGTTCGAAGTACTTTTCCCTGAGACATTCTGACTTTCTATGGAAGTGGGGGCTCTATTAATACCCACTTTCTATGGGTATTTCTCTGGGAACACTGTTCAAATAGTGATGGTAAAGCTGACTTGAACCATATTAAAAGAGAGTAAAAAAGATGCAGCCTCTAAAGATTTAAAAGGCAATCCTTGACTCTGCACTGAAACCCAATTTCACACCACTGTCTGAAACTCGTTTTCAATCCAGAGCAGTTTGCTCTGAGTATTTATAACCCAAGGCAATAGTGTGATTCTTCCCAAATTAGTTAAAATTAGATTGCTCTATATACACAGTGCAGAGCAATCCAACATTACCAGCCGCTTTTAATGCCTTTTACGTGCAGAAATTTATCCCAACACACTCCTACTCCCAGCCTAATTTAGCTTTTTTTTTTTTTAATTAAAATAAATATTACCACACTTACAATTTTGTTTTTCTCTTGTGTATTAGATCCAGCAGCTCTCTCTCTTTGGGCTGGGACTGGGGTTTTAGGCTGAGACCAGCCAGTCGGGCTCATATTGTTAGGACTTCCAGACAGAGCAGAGGGTGATGCTTACATATAGAAATAGGGGAAACGGAATTTAAGAACAAGAAAACAAACAATCAAAATACTATTAGAAATTATGCAACTTTTTTTAAACATACCTGATTCGCTATGGCTTCGAATTGCATCCTGAAACAGAGGAGATGGATAACAAAGTTAATAAATATCAGAGAGCACACAAAGGAACAAGCAAGAACGGTGTTGAAATTGGTTGAGTGCAGTATTGTCCAACACCCTCCAAATGACTGGTGATTTCCCAGTTACAATCTCATCTGCTAAACCCATGCAAATTGTGAATTCTTACAAAACACGAAAACTCACAGCATATTAAAGGGTATTACTACCAGAAAAGGAAAGTGGGAAATAAAAGACACAGAACAAGAACACCATCAATGCTGTCTGCACTCCCCCACTGCACCTGGTACATGCGTGCCTGAGGTCTGGGCAGAGCTCCTGGGACGGCCTCTGCCCCCAAGGGGACCAGTTCCCAAACAGGTTTTGGGTTACAAGCAGGAAAGCTTTAAAAAACCCCCCTAAAATATTCCAACTCAATACACATTTGGAACTCTCTCTATCCCGCTACCTCAACCCAAACCAGAAAGGCTGCATCCTGTGCCCTCCTCCACAACCCTCTGGTTTCCAGGACACTCCCCACGGGCTCCAGCTTGCCCTTTGAAAGCATGGATTTGCACAGTTCACTTGCTGTACAGAGTGACAGCTCTCACCTCATGCCACAGGCACAACACAACTCTACAGCCATGCACAAGAGAAAACTAAGCTCTCACAAACAGGACTCCACAGCTTTTCTCACCTGCTAGGCATTATCCCAAAGAACATACAGGAAAGGTAAAATATCCAGGTACTGTATAAGTACAAAGCAAGAACATGCACTACAGAAATGTTAAATACCGTCAGAGTTAATAGAAGTCAATTCAAACTAACTAATTAGTAGAATAATACATGTAAGATTTCACAGGACAGAACAAGCTTACATTCCACTACACAGTTTCAAATTAAGATTATCCTTAGCAAGGACTCATTTATGATATGCATAACTTTAGCTGGTTAGTTGCATTCTCCCAGGCTTGACTACGTACAGCATTCCTGCAGATTACCACTACTCAGTACCTGAGCGGATTAAAATCTGCATAACTATCAATGAACTCTTACAATTTACTCCTTTTGTCCAATTGAAGGACAATAAAAACCTTTCAGAACCTGAATTAATAACAAGTGATGGGTTTTGTACATCAGCCTGAGAATGTAACTGCTTTAAATCAAGCTGGCAAAGGATAACTAAAGAATTTTAAATTGTTCTCACACTTATGCATACTTATATTTTACTTTAAAAAAGTATTTTGAACTTCAACCCTGATGTGAATATTTTCTTCTTTGCTTATGAATTCAACAGCAAATGAACCAAATCCACTGTTTACAGAGCTGTTCTCACAAATAACACCATACCATACACAGTGCTGTAGTCTGTCAACTTTACTTTGATGTGAAATAAACCCAGTACATGTTCTTAATCTAAGGGCTCTGTACGTTATAATCAATAAAAACAGTTTCCAGAGGGGAAAAAGCCACACAATAGATGTGCTTGAGAAGGTTTTGCTTTAAAGACTGTGTGACCAAATGCATCTGTAATCCAAGCCTATGCAAGTTCATAGTGGTAGGAGTTCACCCAGCTAAACTAGAAATGTAGCTCATCCATCCATTTGCCTCTTCCAATTAGTGTCCTTGACATTTAGGTATAAACATGCTACAAAGACTTTCATCAAATCAGCTCCAGATTATTCACGTGGACACTGCCATGGCTTACAAGTTATAGCAATCCTGTTAATCACAAGAAAACAAAAGGCACCAAGAAAATACCTACTCTTCCCCTCAAACAAAACCGTCTGCACCAGGAACTGGGAGAAGCATTCAGGCTGTTATTCTAGGCCAACATGGTAAGAGATAAAAGAAAAGAAGAGAGGAAGTATAAAAAGAATTTAAAAATGTTAGGCTAAATGAAAGAAAAAGCAACCTCATTTGGTTGACAAATGCAAAGTAAGTGCAGTAAAATTTTTAAAGAAGTATTCCTCCTCAAACCCAGAAGTCCACTAGTACCTCTCTCTGGTAAACCACTTTATTAAGGTGGTCTTTCTCCTGAAATACTAGAAGGTCTCCACCACCTTTTTTTTTTTTTTTTAACATTGCTTTGTGGCTCTTTTAAAGCCTTTTGGAAAGCAGCTATAGCCTTTAAGACATGACAGGTATTTTTACTCCATCCCTATGATAATGTGAAGAGCTGGAACAGAAAGCATTTCTGTGTTTACTGCTGTGCATAAATAAAGCAAGCAGTGTCTCCTTGAAGACTCCTCACTCTCAAAGCACTCTGAGTGCTCCATTATGTTCTGTGCCATCACAGAGGCCAGCCCGGTTCTGGAGCAGTGACAAAGGTTGTAACAAAGGGAAAGGGAGGGCACTTCTCCCCAGGAACCCCAGTGCCACAAAGCATCCACCCAAACACACTGCACAGGGCTGCAGGGCACTGTTCTTCCCTTCCTAAGGCCCACAGGAATTCTCCAGCACACTTCATTCAGTCTTCCCATTTCACAGAAGCCTAGGAACTACCAGCTGAAGATGCACCTGAACTCACAGCCAAAGGCTTTTTCTTGGCCAAAAGAGTTTTTAAACTATTCCAGAGGAAGAAACCAACAAACAATGCTCTCTGAGGTCCTGCAGCTCAGCACTTCCCTTTTGCCAGCCTTTCCTGCACACCACTCCCTAATTTTGTTAGGGTTACCACAAAACACAATTTTAAGAAAACCCAACCACTTTAGGCCTGATCTCAAATGGTTGTCCCTCACTACTGCCAGTCCAAGGTAGGAAAACAGAGAAAAAAGTGTGTAAAAGTAAGTAACAGCATAAATACTCTCAGATAAAGTGGCTTTGGTCCACAAGCCCAGAATTGTTAACTCCCTACAGGGTTAACGCAAAACACATCACCGGTAAATTTTTACTGCAGCATTCCAAGAACTACACCCAGATTTACATCACCTGTAGTCTGATTTAAAACAAACACCAGCCCCCCACCAAACTCAGATCTTTAAGTTTGAAATAACATTTTTAGACATGCCTAATAACAGGCATTTCTCCAGCAAAACTGAGCTTATTTTCTCTTCAGATCTGGGAAACGACAGTGTTAAGCTTCACCACACCTTTACAGACACCAAAAATCTGCCTATTACTTCAGCAAAGTTGATAGACTGCAAGAATGAATTATTAACTCTCTAAGCAAATGTGTCACCTTATCCTTTATGTCACTCAGCCAACTAAGGCAAACAGAAAGCAAATGACAGAAAGCAAAGAAGAAAACCCAACCAGTGACTATTAGATGGCCAGTCTCAGTTTTAGTTTAACTTTATGCTACTTGCTCCCTACTGCCAGATTACCTCAATTATCCTGCTGTCTACAGGCATTGTAGTGCTGACCATGTGGACATTTGGTGTGGACGTGGATCGCTGTCTTTGGGAAAGAGAGCCCTCAGAGGAAGGATGGGATGTGTTGAATGTGAAGGCATGAGGTGTAGAATACCTGTGCTGGGAGCTGAGAAGGAAAGAGAGAGAAAGGGAAAGTTGTGGTCATTTTTTTTTCCCCTCTAGCAATTGGAAAACACTGTTCACTGTAACCTGTCCAAAAGCAATATACACACAGAATTCCGAACAGAGAATAAGCTGGGACTTACACACCAACTAAACTATCTGGTCAGCTGAATCGGTTTACCTTGGGACATAAACTGAAAAAACTTGAAGTTCTTGTCAGCTCACACACAAACACTAGTGTGTTTAACATAAGTTTCTGCCATTACAAATTTTGCCACAGTTCACCTCAATCCCCAGCAAATCACATTTAACATGCTGACAAAATACTGGCTCTGATAGATGAATTCAGGTCTGTGAAATTTAAACAAACTGCTCATTTCAAGCCTGTTAAATGCATAGCTGAAGAGCTAAGCCCTTGAATTTGTAAAGGTTTGCAAGACTGTTCAAAGCTTTACTCAGAACAGCCAGCAAGGAAGTCATGAAACCCAACACCAGTTAAAAGGAGGCCAACACTAAAATCCAGTTCCACAAGGAGTTATAAATCACAGCTAAGGTCACTCCAACCACATTTATCCCCAAACACACATGTATCTTAACTGAAATCAGCCAGCCTTCACACAAAAGCTTAAAAACATCTATAAAATTAGTAAGTCATTGTTCAACAACAGTGGAAACAGAATGAGATGGCAAAGATCAATTCTGATGCAGTTCCTACTAAAATAAATAACGAAATACATAGAACCATTTGCAAGTCAGCTACGTGCTCTGTGCCTCACTCCTGAATAGGCCAAGATTTTTCAAAGGGGTGCAGAAAAAACAAAAGCTGGCCTGCCCTCTTCAGCCACTAGAATTTCAAGGAAAAGAATACAGGCACAAGTTAGGATCAGGACACAGGCCCCTTGGAAAGGAATTCATGTTTTATTTTAGCATTTAATACTACAGGAATATTCTCTTGAGATATCAGAATTTTCTTTAAGAGGAGCAATTTTCAGTTCTTGCTGTTCTCTCCTTAAACTCCTATCTGTCATCACAACATCACAGTATTATTTTAATGTATGCAAATCATCCCACACGAGCCACAAACCCTTGATGCATACTACCTAATCAGATAAAATGAAATTAATTCACAAAAATACCAAAAGGGAGCCTTGAGTTTCCTCAGGCAGAAAAACAAAGGTCTCCAAAAACCCTTTCTTAAAATTTTAAGACTGAAAACTACAAATATAAAATCTCCAGTCAATGGTCTGCTTGAATTCAAGAACAAGAAAGGACACTGGGTATTATCTGTGATGAAGTGGTGCTGCCACCCTGCACATTCATGCCAACCTTGTGCTTTTGAGGAGCTGGGGGTCTTTTGCTGGTTTTGTTTGTTTGTTTTTAAACAAGTATATTTCCCAAAGCAGAAATGACAGGATATACTGTCTTACCTAACAGGTAGCCGGGAGACAGACTCCCGCATCCGTCTCATTGTCAAGGGAGGTAGTGCAGGGACACCACTGTCACTGATATTTGAATTTGGGAACAATCTGAAATATCAACAAAAACAATTACAATTTCAACTGCTACACTACCTCCTGTACAATGCTCTTTAAAGCTCAGAGTTTAAAGGGCTGTTTCTCTGCAGCATAATTAACTTCATGAACACATTCTTATCTTTGCACTGTATTTTCCCCCTGTGTATGGTATGACTAAAACCTCTGCCTTCCGTCTCCTGAAGAAAATTTCCACATGTTCTTTCTAAACTGTAGAGACTTCAGATTTTCCCAAAAGGGTATTTGAGACATTTTTTTAAAGTTGTATTAAACCCAGGTAGCACTAAGTCATCCTACACTCTAACAACTAGTCAGTATGAGAAAATGCACAGCTATGTGAGCAAGTTTAGTTTAAAAAAAAAAAATACTATCACCAAGACATACAAAAATGATTCCAGGTTTTAATACTTTTGCATTAAAGGACTTCTAACAATGATTTTCAACTTTTTTTAAGCAATACTAAAAAAGTATTATCCTTCATCATCACCATTTTCAACAGGCTATCAGAAGTTGTGGTAGTAATTCACACTAATGCTTCCAACAGCTAAAAACCAACTGAATCATGGCCTTTTTTGTTCCTAACAGAAGTGTTACGTGAAGAATTGCTATCACTGTTCAAACAGAGGGCATTCCAGCAACTACCTGGTCATTCAGGTATTTGTCTACTTATCCCAGAATATTAGAATTTAGAGCCAGAGGAAAATGCATTTAACGTATACAGCCTTCTTCCCCTGGGAACAGACGATCATTGCTGGCTGTTTCAGGAAATCAATACCCAATCCTGTTGTTGACCAAAGCCACTACACTTCCCACCAACCCAAGTTCACCACCGGGATGAGGTAAGAAAACGCTTGTCTGTCACAGAGAATTCCTGCTGCCATTAGAAACGAGTCCTTACAAGAGCTGCCTGATGTTGCTCCAGTCCACACACATGGTTGGGACCTTCGTGCTGCAGTGCTCGTGGAATTTATAGCCACAGGTCTGACAGCGGAAGCCGTTGAGCAGGAACTTCTGGCAGATGTCACAGAACGCCAGCTTGAGGAACGTCTTCCGGGCCTGCAAACACAGCCCGTTGTTACTGCAGCCACAGCCCCCTGCACTCGGGCAGGCGGGCCCTGCAGGGCCTGGCACACACACACACACACACACACACACACACACACAGACACACACACACCCCCCCCATGGCACTGGCTATCAGTGCAGTCAGGCCTGGCACACACACACACACACACACACACACACACACACACACACACCATGGCACTGGCTATCGGTGCCCCCAGACTGCTCCTGAACTGAGAACCACACCTGAATGTTCCTGCACAGATTTCCAGTTCGGCTGGAAACCTGGAAGGCTTAGGAACACTCAGTGCTTTGTTTGCAAAGAATAGAAAGAAAAAAAGTGTTTGTCAAATGCAAAAGCAATTTTTTTTGCCCAATAAGGTGACAGAGCTGCATGGGCCAAGAATTGGGGTTTTTTTATTTTTAGTAACACCAAGGAGGTAAATGTAAGAACCACCTGTTTATTTCTTTTATTAGTCAAAACCCTTGGTGTATGTTTATGACCAACCAATAATCCCTTGCCTGAGAAATAAATTTCTCAGTAAATAAAACAACTTAAGGAATTTCTACTTTTTAAAATAGCACCCAACGTGTTTTTTTAAAGCCTCTGAAATAAGAAAAAAGAGTAAAATGAACCAAAGAGTTTCTTCCTCTAGAGTATACTGAGGAACTATTGCAGTTTGAGCTTCTTCCAGATCTGGAGAAAAACACTCATTTTCTGGTGCCCAACTGCAGATGATATTTTTTGTAGTTTTCTAAAAATGTAAAGTAGAAGTAAAGCTACTTTTGGGTTTTGTAAACCAATCCTAACCGTTCTAATGGATGTAAATGACAATGCTTTGAGTTTGCCACTTGGCACAATATATTTCTGGAATAAAACAACAAAAAAGGCTAAAATAGAGACATGGAATTCCTTTTTAGGGAGAAGAAAATGATGAAAGAGTTGGGCATTATCTCTATTTTTTTTAAAAAACAAACCAAAACAAAAAAAAAACATCAAAAAACCCCACCACACACACAAACAAACACCCCCCTAAAACACAAACCCACCTTCAACCTATTAGCTCTGGATAGAATAAATAATCCATTTTTGAGAGGGAATTACAGTTTTAAAGCCTTTCATCCCCAAAAAAACCATTGCCAAATTACAAAGCAGCATTAGCTCACAGAACAATGTCATGACCTGCAGATTTAACAGCACCCCTGTATACTCGGTACAAATAACAGTACAATAAAGCTGCTGAACTTGTCCAGCCTTTTCTCACTGATGAGCCAGAGACTGAAAATGCAAATTATCTCAAAGTTCTGGATTTTAAAGATACAATATCTCAATATAACAATTACACAAATATGCATTTATATAAAACAAAAATGGCACTCATCTGACCTTTGAGGTACATGCATTAAGTGAGCTTTCAGAGTCTCTGACACCTAGGAATCACCACTGAAACAAATACAATTCTGGCATTTCATTGCAAATTGATTCTCAGCCAGCCTGGGGGGGGCTGAAGGAATCAATCATCACCTCTGAAAATCCCCACGTTTAGAAAAGTCCAAAGTCATGCAATGCCCAGAACATTCTCTGAGTGTTGGTTCAACTGATATAATTTTACATCAAAATACAGAAAAGCAAAAGCTTACAAAATTGTGTGTAGTGAGTGGCACATGATCAAGGAAATCCACTTGCAGTTCCTCTCCAATCAAGGAGGCAGCATCTGTATTCCAATCCAAACGCACTTTTTTTCTGGAAAACACAGAAAACAAAATTACCTTAGGAGACAAAAAGTCTGGCCCAATCAACGATCTATCTTTGAGTTTTCTGAGTAAACTGAAAACAAAGACAAAACAAAGCACGGCTAACCTCTCACAGGAGTTACATCCCAGCGTCCTTCACATAGAACATTAAGAGCAACTTTGAACACACTGCGAGTCACCTCTTTCTCTGCTTACTTTTTAACATTTAAGTCATTTTTTAAATCTATATTATTTGAAATAAGACACCTGGAAGTTTTAATGGAGTCACGGAAATACCCATGCAAATAAAACGTAAGAAATTATCAATGAGACTCAGTGACACCAAGTTACTGGTGACCCCAGAATGGCCTCAGTTCCACGGAGATGTAACCCCACAAACTCCTGCCTCGTCACTGAGGCTTCCACGAGCATTAAGCCCAAGCCTTACGAGGTGTGAAGTTAAGTGTATTAACTCCATGAGATACCTTCACTCCCTCAGCTTGTAAAACAATCATTTGGTATTTAATAGCAGCATCCCCGGTCCTACAAAAAAATAAGGAATATCTGAAGTGAGGTTTAAATCCAAACACTGGAAAGTTGTAGAGGAATGCAGAGCCTCAAAACTGAGCACACTGAGACATTCAGTTAGCTTGGCTAAGAATGACTAGCGCTGAAGTTTACCAGCTACAAATGCAGCAGTGAAATGCACCTCAAATATGAAGGCATCACTTCACCTACAGTACGATAACGCCATCAGTAAGACCCTATATGAACTTTACTGAACCAATCCATTTTAAGTATTTTCAATATTTAGCTTTAAAGCAAAAATAAAATCGTTAATACCCAGGAAGCTGAAGGAGTTGCTCCAGAATAGGGTAAAGAAAGCAACTTCACAATCAAACTGGGCATTTAAAAGAAACTAGCCACAGAGAAGAAAAAAGCATTACTGTTGCTATTCCAAACCCCAGATTTTCACATTCTCTAGCTGAAAAGTTTCCCCTCTTACCCTTTTGTTTCAGGAAGTCGAAAAACTGCACAGCACTCTGGCTGCAGCCCTCTGACTTTGAGTGCCTTCATAAGGCAGTCATGTAAGGTCATCCCATTGCGCACGTTCACCTGTGACCAAAGGGAACAAATCCAACAAGGCATTTAGTCCATGACTGTAGAAGTTCTTTAAGCTTTTCCAGGGGTGGAAGGCCATTTTTTTTCTCATTTTCTTTAGTAATTCCAGTAAAACCGCACAACTGTTTACTTTGGACAAACAGGTAAGTAAAAATTACTTGTACGATGTAACAACAAAGTGCTGTGCCTTCCAACTTAACTTGCTGCACATGAAGCCAACCTGTCAGGCCAGCACCTTTTCTGCAACATCCCTACCTACTCTGTAGTCCTGCAAAGGAAGTTTTGAAGCCATTTCATAACTTTTCAGTTTCTTACAACTAAGTTTCTATCAAACAGAATTTTATACAAGTAGAAGTAAAGAAATGCAGGCAAAGGGAGTTACCGAAGTATAGAAAAAGGCTTAATTTAGATTTCAGGGAACTTTGTGAAGGACTGTTATTAGTACTCTCAGCTCCAAGAAATTGAACAGAAGTGCTCCCTCGAGAAGTTTCACTTCAGCTTTAACGACCACACTTCACTGTGGGCATCCAAGTGAGGCAAATGGTGACAGAAATGACTACATGTTTTACTTCATACAGGCACCATTGTTTGGGTCAGCCAACAACTGCCTTTCAATGTGAGATGTGGATGCCAAGTATGTTGCTTGCGCACACCAGAAAATTCACAGCACTGAGACAGAGGAACAGGTTCTCAGGAGAGAGATGCAGTGCTTTCGAAGTATATCCTCTAGAATTTACAGCCTTAAGACAACACAATCACAGCAAGACCCTTTGTGCAGTCTGGCATTCCTCGTGCAATGGGAACAGGACATTCCTGGGACAAAGGTAACGCAGACTTACCACCGTGCGCTGCTTGTTGGGCAGGAAAACACGGATAGTATTGCTGGTTTTGGAGGCATCTGATATTTTGCCGTCATCAGAGGCTCGGCGCTGATAACCAAACTGCTGGACGATGGTCGGGGAAATACAGTTTGGGCCATCAAAGACAGAATCCTTGAGCCCAAAACCATTACTGATAGTCTTCCAAGCGCCCTGAATGTGCTCCATTGGTGCGGTCTAGGGAAGACAAATTGGGAGAGTCAGGTTAAAACACAATATCCTTTGCCGTGGGGTGGTACTCTCTCCTCCTGAGACAACAAACCTCAGCCTTTTTGGAAAGCACGTGAGAACTGCATCAACATGTGCCACGGTCAACATACACTCACACGGTACAGTCCAGCCACCCCTGCAAAATCAGCCCGACTCCTGAAAGCATTGGACTTACTACACATGAGCAGACTGCCAGGAACAAATGATCAGCTCCTCTCATCAGGAACAAATGATCAATTCCCCTCATCAGGAACACAGGATCAGTCCTTCTCAGAGCACCTCTGGGAGCAGGAGCAGTTTACCATCATGTTCACTGAGGTGCCAATTCCTGAGGGCCTTCAGAAAGGTGGCCAGATATGGCACAAAAGCATTAGCCCAGACTGTACTGGTGAGAAGAGAGGCTGAACAGGAATTATAATAAAAAGCATTTATTAAAGGAACTCTATTCTTTCACTGGTTTTGGGACTTTGGTTTGATTTTTTTTTTTTTTGGGGGGGGGGGGGGGGGGGGGGGTAAACC
>JAWWEU010000023.1:19358986-19433594 GCA_035583155.1 Acropternis orthonyx
CACACCTGCCCCAGAGCACATGGGATCCCAGCTCACACCTGCCCCAGAGCACATGGGATCCCAGCTCACACCTGCCCCAGAGCACATGGGATCCCAGCTCACACCTGCCCTGGGGAGCACACGGGATCCCAGCTCACACCTGCCCCAGAGCACACGGGATCCCAGCTCACACCTGCCCCAGAGCACACGGGATCCCAGCTCACACCTGCCATGGGGAGCACACGGGATCCCAGCTCACACCTGCCCCGGGGAGCACACAAAAACCCACCAGTGGCCTGAGGGTGGAAGGGCAGGGGAGAAGAAAGGAAAGTTTAATAGATATTCATGTGGGGATACACAGGGAAACCCTAATGGGAAGGTGCTGAACCTGCCCCTGGCACCCACAGTAAAATGGAGCTTGTTAAGAAAGGGCACTGGTCAGTTGTCCTGCTGCTGAGCTCCACAGCAATTCAGGAACAACCCTCATGTGAGGGACAGGAGGTTCCAGGGCCTCACAAGCATCTCTTCGCTCAGGCCAAGAACAGCCTGCTTGGAAACACTTCAACTCTGACAGTGCTCATGTTCACTTCTCCAACCTTATTCCAAATTACTATCATGGAAGAACAGAGACAGTCACAAAAGCTGCTTCTTAGGAAGCAATTTACAAATTAATTACCCCTTTCCCCTGCCCACTGGGAGAGAGAAAGTTTAAAAACTGTATGGATATACACAAAACCATCCACTTGGAACAACAGCTCACTGTATACACAGGAATGAGGTAAGAGAACCAGCACCATCAGCTTGAACTGACTTAAAAAATAACACTTAAGGACACAACATAATATTGCACATACACACCATTTCTAGCTGGTTCACTGAACCAAGCACAACAGCAGAACACAACAGCCTATGTCACAGGACACAGGTTTGAGTCCACCTTAACAGGTAATTCATGTGGACAGCACAGCTCACCTTTCAGAGTCCTGTAACCTGTGCCCTAGCATTGATTTGTCCATTTACTTTGGGTATTTTGCTCCAAGGAGTCATTGATTAAAGGCATTCTTGCTGAAGCTACATGAATTTACTCCAACTGCCCCAAGATCCACACCAACTCACTTTAGTGAAAAGTTGTGTGATGTGTTTTAGAGAGAAATTTCATTTAAAGAAGGAGAGATTTGACAATGATGTCCTTCTAAATATATTATTCTTAGTTTGTTCCAGAAGAACTGTCTTTCCTTCCTTTAAATGAGTTACAAGCATGTTTCTGAGACACAATCATTACCTGATACTGGATTTCTGTTTATGCCATGCTCAAATAATCCATTGGCAGCTGAATGTTTTCATGAATCTTTCTAAAAACTTCCCTTTAAAACGTTTCTTCCTGCAGCTCTTCACTTTCATTAAAATTACTTCAAACAGCCTGTCTACAACTGAAAAACTGCAACTGCAGCAGTCAAAGAGTATTTTAAGGTATTGAAGTGCACCAGTCCTGTTGTAGATCCAGGACTGCAGGAAGCTGATACTGATTGGTTTTGTATTAGATGTTCAGTCTGAAGATAAAAATAATGTTATACATTCCTCCAAGTGCCACAGGAATACTACACACTGTGATCAAGATGGCACTTTTCATTAGTGCTTTATGTGCAGACAGAGATTCTGACCATTAATTATTTGAACAAGCATTAAAACCAAAGGCACAAAACAGCTACAGAATGTGCACATCTGACAGGAACAAATTCCTGGAGATCAGTCACTCATCCCACTCAATACACTCGTCAGTCACTCAAATTCAAAAGGCACTTTCAGTTACTTTAACATTTTCCATTACTAGGAAAAAGTGTTTAGTCTGAACTGTTAAAGATTTCAGTTTCCCTCCCTAAGGAATGCCAAAACTTTAAAGTTCACAGGATCAGGAGCTAAACTCCTCTTTTAGGTACGTTGTCTTTTCTTTTTTTTTTTTCCCCTGAAACAAACACCAAAAGCTGTTAAAAAATGTAAAAGCAGTTCCCGAACACACACACCTGCTGCCATTCTTATCCATACAAGTAACAGTCACATTCATGTTTAGTGAAATATATCTACGAAGGCAAAACATCACAGAATAAAGCCCAGGATCCATTTCAAACTGAACACTTTTGTTAGTGAATATACACTTGAAAAGTTGCTTATACAAAAAGTTTTCACCCCTGACACAACAGGATCAGTAACACATTTAACTGTGGCCTTTTCTCTCCCATAGAGTAATTATTGACTGATTTAATGTTGTTTGGGTGACCAGTTGTGTGGGGGGAAACAGAAACCCACACCAAAGAAAGATCTATCCTGATATACAGCAGTACTTTTTTTAAGCAGCTTTTCAGAGCACTAGAAGATAAACATGTACCTGTTCCTATGTTAATAAATAAAGCTGTGATCCATGTAAACATAAATGCAGGGCACCAGTTAGGATCAGTTTAACAACCCAAGCACAGGTCTCCTGCATCTCCAAGGTTGGTGTTTTTCCTTTGCATGCCCTTCATTTTAAGAGATGGATGCCAAAAAGCAAACTCCTCCCCAGTACAACTGACAGAAATTGAAAATTAACAGGAGGAAACGTTAGCGTTCAGGAAAAAAAAACAAAACAGAACAAAAACAACCAGTACTGAAACACATAATTTCGGCCTCAGCTGTTCTGATCTTGAAAGTATTTTTCTCATATTTTCCTTTCTCACAACCATTCACTTCTTAGTCACTACTTCAGATGTTATGTTGTCAGTGTAGCTTTGAAATATTTAAGGAACAAAATAACACTGGTTTTCCAACAACTGGGCTCTACAGTAGGGAGGGCACAAGCAATATAACTCTCAGCCCGATATGCTTAATTTGCAAGATTAATGCCTTTTTTAATTTAAAGTAACTGTCAGAGTAAAACTCTGACTAGCAAGCACAAACCAAACCCGGCTCTGGCAGGCTGTACTTTAGGCTCTGCTGAGTAGGGATTTGTCACCCAGACCATGTGCACCTCTGGCCACCCTGTGCCTGCTCTCTCTGTTGATTATAACAGCTCCAAGATACTTTTCCCAGGTAATTTTCAGGAAGGTCTGTTTGGTTTATCCTTTCCACACAAATTATTCCCATTTAAGTCACCCATTTCTTACCACATGACATTTGTATGACAGTCAAATGTGGAGCTCTGAGTTTCCCTACAAAACTTGAATTCCCACATTAGAGAAACAGGAGCACTGAACACTCTGTATCTAACAGAGGGCTAGAGAATCCAAATCCTTCCCTTTCCCAAAGCAAAAAAAGCAATCCCACACAAAAAGAAAAATGCAACAGATTTTTTCCAAGCAATCAGAATGTTTTTAAGTTGCAGTTAAGTACAGCTGCTGAGATTATATAGATTCACAGAGAAGTTCATAAAATTGCTACAGAAACACCTTTAAAAGGAAGAAGCAAGCACAGAAAGTACACAAACGTTGCACATGCATTTTGTACCAGTTCTGCCAACAAAGCACCAGAACGATGTCATGGGATAAACCTCCACTTTTTGTTTAGTATAAGATTTGTAATTGTTTTATCTAACGTGCTCTCAACATGAAGACTATTAACACTGAAGTGCTATTTAAAATGTTCTCCTTTTTTAAGCTGGTAAATTCAAACGCCTTGCTAGAAACAAAGAGCATCCTGAACACTGCTTTCTGAGATCTGATTGTGTCAGAATCACATATGACACTCAGACTTCTTGTGTCTTCACCGTGTTAAATTCTTCACAGGGGAACCCTCCACGGAAAAGTTTACAAAGCTGGCTCTTTAAAGCAGGCCCTGCAGAAGTGAGGCTATGAGTGTGTTGTCTTTACAGGGACACTTTGGACAAGCATTTTTCTGCCCCAAGTCCCTCAATCAACTGCACATACATTCTCAGCCACGTGCCCATTTGCATGCTGAACTTGCTCATGCTCCAATTGTTTCACATCTGAAAGCCCCAAACTGTGTTTGCAGTTGCCTGGAACTCGTCCACTTTACAGCAAGGACGAAAAACTTACTCAAATGTCAGCAATCCACCAAATGCCCTTCCCACACAAGTTCTCAAGGATTAAACAAAAAAGTGACTGAGAACCTCAGCACAAAAGACTTACTGGCTCTGTCTTCCCTCAGCTGTGAGCAGTAAATGGGGCAACACTGAGGACAGCACTGCTTACACAGTCCTTACAGCAGCCTCAGCTCTGCTGAAAGCACACAGCCCCAGAGTTCTTAGAGAAGCTGCTGGAGCTCCAGCCCCCCTCAGAACTGCACAGTCACCTGCATGGTACTGCTACCTGTCACTGCACACCACCAGCCAGTGCTAAATTATCTGTACAGTCAGGAGAAGAGGCAGTGGTGCAGCTCCTTCGAAGCAGCCTTAAGCTAATAAATTTAGTTTACAAAATGTGGGCTCTGGGCCAGAACCAGCAGTGCCATGTGGAGGTCAATAGTGTGATCCCAAGAGCCTGAGCATGAAAACAACGTACAGATGACAGGAGAACAGGACAGGGGGGCAATAAGATCAGAAGATATCTTCCTGAGAAGCTAAAATGAATCATTCTCCCTTACATTTTATAAAACAGCACACCTGGGAATAGTTGAACATACGTTTCTGCAGTAAGAACATGATACTACTTGAGTATTTTGGCTACAAACTGCCTGAACAGCTCTAATAACTTTATTTTATTGGGTTTTATGCCCCTGTATTTGCAAAGAAACCTGCATCAATCGGCAAATAAAACCTGAATGTACCTAAAAATTAAAGACTGTATACAAGCAAACTTACTTAAAACTATGTCAAATATTTACTAAATTACTGTGTCCTGAGAGCCTCCAAAAAGAAATTATGCTCTATTTTATCTCTATCTTACATTATCTTATTAAATACATCCAAGAAATTAAAGTTCTGCTTTGGGTGGGCTTTTATTTACTTAACAAAGTGCCCTAACAGACTTTTCGTTTCAGAGATAGAGTTCCAAGATAATGTCACAGACATGATTTACATTAGGTCTGCATTACTCACAACAGATCTGCAGTTGTGTGGAAAGGCAAATAGCAGGATCTGAAGATCTAAATAAGGGCTTTTCCCCTGAAAAATAAATATCCATGGAGACTGACTAAAGTAAGAGCTGAAGTTAAATATACACTTCTGATAAAGCAAACACTGAAACAACCATAGGTGCCATATCAATTTTGTGAAACTTTTCAAAAAACAAAAACCAAATTTTAGCAAAAGTGCAGGAATACAAGCACAGGGCTTGGCTGGGCAAAGTTGCCTTTCCCCCAGCAAAGGGCCACGCACCTCAGAATAAATAATGGGGCAGGGTAAGGAGGGAGGGAAAGACAACAGGAGAAAGTTATTCATACCTTTAGTTTTCCTTTAAGAGAATGAAGTCCTATGACAAAAGGATGAAGCACATCATCTGTGGAAGGTAACACAAAAACAAGATATTTACTATTTTAATAGAAAAACTTATGCACTACATACCAAATTAGCAGCAAAAAACATACTTTGTGAATTACATCGATGATAGAGTTAAATTACCATCCTTCTTATGTCAGAGTTCTCAGTGCCTTCCAGTATTTTACACCACATTTCAGTGTAATGAGACACAGTGTACAAGGCCAGACAGCATGACAACCAAGGGCTATCCAGTTCAACATAGTGTCATTCTTATCCAAAAACATTATAAAGATCTTCTACAGCTAAAAATTAACTAAAGTAGAAATTCAGTTGAAAACTTTCTTCTCACACATCAGTTCCTCATTTATACCAAAACACCTTGCTGACTCACGAATGTTGACAAATCTTGGGTACAAAACAAACAGTAATAAGCAGCTATGCCTCTGAAGGCTCTCTCTATGTTGCATGGCAGCATTAACTGTAAGAGCAGTCCCAGCTTTCTCACATCTGCCTTTGTATGAAATGAAACAAAGCACACAGAACAAAAAAAAATCAGGAAGAGAGCTTTTATCGTTAGCTCACTTTTGGTTAGAAGTATCCTCTCTTCTGGAGAGAGCAGGTGGGAAAAAAAATTAAAATGAATAAATAAAAAAAGCTGCAATGATTTTACCCAAGACAGCAAACTCCCAAAGATTAACAAGAAAGCAGAAGAATGCTTTGGGACCTCCACCTTGAGCCACTTAGTCATTTTAAAATTAAAAACTACTTGCAGTCTGGACTGTGCATTTACCCTGCTTCCCATCTACCAAAGCTCTCTCCAACAATTTGGAATGTGACATACAAAACATTGTGAAAATGATTTCCACCATGGAAAAAGATAAGCAGGGAGACTGCAGGAAAAGGAGGAAGGAATTCTGCCCTTTGCACACAAGAGGAAAAGCTGAGATGTTTAGTTGTAACCAAATACAACAGAAGACAATGAATCCAATCAGTATGGCAGACAATGTTCTGCGAAAAAAGAGAATAAAAAACTGATGGGGACGGGTAGATGCTTTACAGAATGAAAAGCTAAAGCACTTTTTATTGTAAAATCAGCCAGAAGCAAAAAAGATTCTCATACATAAGTCAAGAAGAGAAGGCACAGCATAAAACAAGCATGATGGGTTAAGGAAGCAGCAGGTATAGTATTCTACCTGCAACCATAGCAATGGTTGTAAGGGAGGAAAAATTACATCTTTTTCTTGACAGGTACGAGACATGACAAAAAAATCAGTAAGAACACTTGTTAACAGAACTGGCAACAAGAAGGGTTTAAGTGCAAGAGTTGCCAAAAATACCAGCTGCTTTTGCAGATGTGAGTCAATTAAACAGCAGGCACAGAATTGTTCGGCAAAGACAATGGCAAAGCCAAGGGAGCAGAAAACGACTCTGCACTGCAGGAAGTTTGCCTACTTGCAGGATTTCCACCTGAGATACACTGTGGAGCAGGAGGAGGAGGAGCAAGGGAAGCAGGTGTCCTGCGAGGGGAATGCTGACCTCACACAGGTTATCACTGATCCACTTCAGTGTCAAACCACAGCTTTTGAAAAATTCTGCTACAAATATACACATAAATGCACAACCAGCCCGAACAAAAGTTTGAGGCTTGTGCTTCAGTGTTGCCAAGTCGCTTTTAAACCAGATGCTTAAGGTTTTAGAAAACACACCTGGGCAACAGTGTATTTAGTATATATATAACACCTGTATGTGATACCTCTACAGCTGAACCCCAGTGTTAACACTGTTACAGCACTCTTGCTGTTTCCTCCAGCTTTTGCTACAAATAGTTTGATAAATACAACTCTTTGTCACTGGCAGTGCTGAAAATCCATTCCCAGAAAAAAAAACCACATTAATTTTCTACTGTGTGAAAGAACTTAAAAATTGATCACAATCACCCAGGCCTTTCAAGAAGCTGTGACAAAAACCTCCTACTATGCTCACTCCTGGGCTATGCTCTTAACCACGGCCTTTAAAAACCACGTTGCCCATTTAAAGTCTCCCACGAGAAACTGAGAAAGACAAAACAATCAATATACAAAAGAACCAAAGATGTAAAAAAAATCCTCTCTGCCAGACATGAAATAGGCAAACAGGAGTTTTGCAGTTACAGTGGCAGCATTATTTGTGGTGACAGAAGAAAAAAATATTTTCAATGTAAGACAATTATAACCTCAACCTGCCCAACAATTTTATTGACAATTTTCTTCAGAGCACACAGCATTTCTATAAAACAAAATCATTGCAGGTACTGTCCTGTAATTCAACATTACAAGGGCAGATCTTACTGGAATAGGTAAAAATAGCACTAGTGAACATGCCAAAGGACAGTCTTTCCACTACAGGGCCAGTGCTTAGATTGCAACATCAGCTGGCTCTCTTTTTAGAACCTCTTGATTGCCAGTGAACAAGTTACACAGTCACTTAAAAGGGTTGAGAAATCTCAGAGTAAGCTCTGGCCCTCTCTTTGAGCTGCAATCAATCCACTGTATCACTCTGCCACAGACACTGTTGCAGCACACTATTATTGCCTGTGTCAGCTTTATACCTGCTCTAAAGCGTTCAGCACAGACAATGATGTAACTCAGAACATGGTTTATTTTTTGTCAAATGTCAGCATAAAACTGGAGGCTTGCACACTTTGCTGCTTCTTTTGGCTGCAACACACCGGGAGATGTTTAATTGACTCCATTCTCTGATAGCCACACACGAGCCATCCTGCAAAGAGCCCGCTCTGGCCCAGTCTGCAAACTCCAACCACCCTGACCCCCCACTCCCCAGAACCTGAACTCCACATGGGTTTTCTCCGTGTTTCCCCTCAGAGATAACAACTGTCACAACATGAGCATTTCCACTGCTGATCAAACCAGGACAGAAACGTTTCAGTAGCAGATTCACGCCCCACAGCCAGCAGCTTGACTTGCAGGTGACCGAGATGGCTCAGCTGTCCCATCAGACACCAGGGAAACCAGTACCCTCCCATCTTCACCACCACAAACAGGTTTGTGCCTGCTCGAGCCGAGGGATGGGGACTGACTGGACACAGCTTTCCAAAGCTACTGGACACTGAGATAGGGAGGGAAAAAGCTATAAAAAAGCAAGGCATCACTTTGCTTGCACAGGTGCTCTTACACTTTTCTCCTTCAGTCTAAGAACAACTCAATTATCAACATACTGAGTTCCCCTTAGACTGGGAAGTGCTGGAATAATCAAGAGATGTTTGTTATTTGCACACAGTGGCCCCAGTACCGTGTGTCTCTGAAGAACTATAGAAAGCCTCATGCACATTGAAAAGGAGAGCTTAGACACTTCTGCCATATTTAATGCATGAGTTTTACAATACAGGTTTTACAAAAAAAAAAAACAAAACATACACTCAATGACAAGAGAAATGCACAAAAAAAGGAGTATTTTAATAATAAAGAAAAACTTAAAAATATTTTATTGAGTTTATGCAATAAATTAGATCTGAAGGAATTCAAATTCTATCTGAAATTATCAAAATAAGGAAAATATTAACCCAACAGTAATCTTGGAATTAACAACTGCTAGATAAATTCTGAACTTCATGATTCAAAAAAAAAAAAAAAGGTTTTTCTGGAATGTGAAGCTGGGGTTAAATGCTGTGTAGTAAATATGATCTGCTTTCATGAAAACCACAGTTTAAAAAACCCCAATTGCCATGTATCAAAATATACCTTTTCAGCTGAAAGCTGTAGAGGTGATTTTAGAGGCTCCCTCATCTCCACATTAAGTGAAGTTAAAATCCACCCTACTTTTTCTTCTACAAGAAACTTTTTAATTATTGCACCTTCTACAAAAGTCACTTGAGAATAACCTAACTAGCATTTTTTGGGTTGTAATAAATTAGGATTTTCTTTTTAAATTAAAATCCGAATAACTAGTATTTCTTCTTCGCAGCAACATTTCCACCATTGAACCTCCCCCCAGTCTAATGGTCCTCCCTACCTTGGTTGTATTCCTTTGCACGACTATCCCTCTGTATTCCCACATTTCTGTAACAATTCCATGCAAACAAAAGAATACATGTACCTTCCTTCACCTGTCTCACTACACTCCTGCAGTTTCACACGAAACTGTTACGTAAAATCTCACACGTAGTTTCTTCTACATAGAGAAGACTAGACTAAAGCAAAAAGAACCATAATTTACTCATCTCTTCCCCAGGTAGCAAGTGAATAGAGAGCAGTACCTTTTGTGGTATGCTCATAGACTGAAAAAACCACTGGGAAATACTGAAAGCATGAACAGACTTTGAGCAAACACTCTTAAATAACTGAGACTAGAATAACAAAATGGAATATTCAAAAACTAGCACAACTTACTGATAGAGCTGGCAGGGACATACACTGGAAGTAATGACTGGCAAAGTAAAAGACATTACAGAAAAGGAAACATGCATAATTTGTTAAAAGTTTTCCAATATATAGAATCATAGAATATCCTGGGTTGGAAGGGATCCATACCTTAAATGTTTTCCCTCTATTTTAAGGTATTAGAGATATCTTTCTTCTAGTTGTGCACTACCCTGCACCTCCCTCTTGCTAATCCCTCAGCTCAGTGTTCCTAAAACCCTCATTTTCAAGACTCTAGCTTGTTCTACAGGGAAAAAATTTCTGTAACAGAAACCTCTAACGGGGGCTCCGAGCCATTTTTTTAAAGCCTGAACCTCTGAGCCAGCTTTAATTAATTTGGTTAACCCCAGGCCACACCCAGCTGCGAGTTAGTGAAGCAACCTCCCTCTGCCTGTTAACTAAAAATACACCACTGGCTCAACTGCTCTTCGCCGATACTACGTATTTCCATCGGAATGCCCCATTAATTAAGGCCCTTTTGTCAGCTGTTTGTCAGAAATGAAGGACTGGAGGGTCAGACCAACAGCAGGTATGCAATGACTGCTGAAATGTGCGATGCGGCAGTGAGAGAGAACAGGCTGCGCCCCCGTAATCGCCTCGGCATCGGCAGAGCCACAAGGAGCGGGGCGGGCGCCCCGAGCCCCCAAACCGGGCAGCAGCAACAGGACAGGGGGCTGGCTCCACATCAGAGGAGCCCGAGGTACAGGTCCCATCGGCAGATCCTCGCAGAGCGCAGCGACAACACGGCAGATCACTTACACACGCACAGACCATTTGCAAGGCAATGCTAAAACTGCTCTGCCTGAAGTGGAGCGCGGTGAGAGTTTTGATTTAGCTGGGCCCTGCTGTGTCTCTGCAGGCAGGATGCCTTTGGAGCACGCACAGCAGAGCAGGCACAGCTGCGCCTGCCAGCACACCCACCGACTGCCTTCACTGCCCTGCTGCTTTACACAAATCCAGCTTTCCTATGCTAAAATCTTAGCTCTAGAAAGCTTGTCACTCCCCATAAGCAAGCAAAACCCACTATAAAAATACACAGTTCAATCACATGGCCTACGCCACCTAAAAACCCTGAAAAAAATATACTGATTTATGTAAACGTTCCACTTATTAATGATCAGTTCTCATTCTTAGCTCTCAAGTCTACCAAGCAAATGCTCTTCTCATTTCCAAATGACTCAAGAACGGCGCTTTGTTTATCCTCATCTGCTGCTACACTGCAGCATTTCGGTACACAAGATGACCATATGCTATTAAACTGTAAAAGGTCAGTACACGCTGCTGCAATAAAATCAACTTTGTGTAAAACAGATGACATTTATAGTACAAACACAATATTCAAGTCACTAAGGGAATAAACGTGCGCCAGCTGCTTTTCAAAGCAAAATCCTTGTTTACAAAAAAACCAGCACACGCAGTAAGAACCAGCACAGCTCTGAGAATTATTCACAGAACTCGGGCCAAAACAGACTTTCTTTTCAGAAAAAAATAAGAACATCACTAAGCATGGACTACCCATGCAGAATAAGTTGTATCTGTTTCATGCTGTCTCAAAACCCATGAGCTCATTGCTAAAATACCTTGTTAATTTGTCATAGTTTGCATTATTACCTGATTTCCTAGTATTATATCAACTGCTCTTTCAGTTAATTTCTAGAGCTGACCAAATGTTTCCACCACCTCACTCAACACACACTGGATGCATTTTAGATCAGAACATAAGGTTTTGCATAAGCAATTATACAAAATCAATCAAAATCGTTATAATACATATGTCAACATGTCTGTTTACAAACTAATGTGAAACTTCCTTGCTTAAATTACCAGTCTTGAAATTTGGTAATTCATAACTTTCAATCTCGTTTTCAAGATTTTTGTTATTTCTCCAAATAAAGGCAATTTTGACTTACACAATTTGACGTTTTTATGAGAAACAGAAGGCTGACTTCTATTTCTCTTCACACACATTAGACACTCTTTAGACATCTGCGTTTTTAAGGATGGTCCAGAAACTTATTTCATACAAAGCAGTAATCCTTTTCAATCATTCGTTTCAAGCTGAACTTGTATGGAAGTTTTGGAAATCCAGCTGCACAAAGCCCTGTTACCCTTGTTCCCAAGGTAGCTGGTTGGGTGATAATGGTCCTGCCTCTCCTCCAGCAACTCTGGGACATATTACCCTACTCCAACAAAACAGTAAGGCGCAGGCATGAAGAATATGAAATTCCCACAGGCAAAGAAAGCCAAAGTACGGACGAATTCTTCACTCTCCATCAACCAGGGCTCCACAGCACAAACCCCTGGTGTGCTGCAGGAGCACATTCCCAAGTGAGGAGCCCCAGGCCAAGGAAAACCCTCCCTCCTGCCCAGCTGGCCAAGGAGGCAGGACAAGCAACTTCAGAATGGAGGGAGGAGAAAAACCTGGGAGGTGTTTAAGTGAGGCAATTGCAAAGATGGGTTAGCAATTCATACACAGAAATCCAACCTAATAGCTCTTGGTTCCCGTCTCCTACAGAAGCTTTACAACCAACAGCTCTGAATTCAATGTTTTTTCAAACAGGGAAAACTTGGGCTTTTTTCTTCAACTTCTGGTTTCCCAACAGTGAAGGAGGAGCCACATAAATAATCTGGGGAGAGGAGGGGAGTACATGTCCCAGAAGAAATCAGTGCTGATTTAGCATACCAAAAAGTGCTGACCAATGCTTTCTGTGGGTCATGTTTGTGGTTTATAAAATATGAGCTATTTTAATAAGTTGTAGTAAGTTCAGGCCCTGAGACAGCAGTGACTTCATATGTAATTTGAACAGAATGTGGTGTAGTTAAGAATAAAAACTGGGAAAGGGATTCAACAGGGGAAAAAAAGGTTTAGATCTCCTTTCGAAAAAAATAGATATTTTCTCTGCTACTTCCAGATTTTCTTTCAAAGCAGGTTAGTCAGCAGTGTTGTTCAATAAGCTGTCCAGTCCTGAAGATATTAAATATGGCAACAAACCATATGAAAAATACATTCCAGGTTTCTGAAAGCACTACTGCTCCAACTCAACTATGCTAGTTCACTTGTGATTTAACAATCTAACATTAAATTGCTTACTGTATTAATTATCCATTTCAAGAACACACATACAGATCCATACCTCTTCCACAATTAATTGTAGCCTTAGGGTTTGCCTACAGAAAATGTTCATTAAGACAAACCAAATTAAAGCCACTTCCATTCTGAATGGGTGTCCACAGCAGAGATTTAACTGAACTGCCTGAAATTAACTCTCACATTCACTATGTCAGTCTTCCCTTCTGCACCAACACTGCAGACATATCCTAAAGAACAAGCATGCCCATTCAAATTCCACCCTAGTCTGACACAATGCAGTGATCCTTTCGGCAATATCTGCAGCTGACTCTTTCAGAAGCATTAAAATAATAGACACTTTAAAAGCCTTTTGTACAAAAGGATTTTCATGTATTTTCAGTTAGTTTGGTTTTGGAGGAATCTGAGTTTTGCTCCACTACAGATCCTTGTTTTGCACACCTATGACAACCTTCACCTGCACCTGGAACGCACATTGTGCTCCGGCAATTCCACTGCAACTACTTTTGGGGTCTCACTGTCCCAGCCAAAGTCCCTGTATTAGTGGATGTCACTTAAACGCTAAGAAGGAAAAAGAGCCACACAGGCAGGTTATTTGGTGTGTGCAGTTAGACAGTAGATAGAGGCCAGAAACAGCCCTGGCTCTGCAGGAACACCACTGCCACACAGCAAAGGTTGAACAACTTGGAAGAAATTAGGACACAGAAGAATCTTACTCCAGTTTGCAAACGTCTTTTTTTAACTGAATTTAAGTCTCAAAAGAACCACAAAAAAACCCCAAAACAACCACCTCAAATCAAGCAAGCAGCTCAAACCAAAGAATGCCTTAGCACAAAGCATTCCCCTGTGCTGATACAACCCAAAAGGCATTTTCCATTCCTGGTGCCGCAGGCTGTGGGTCAGGGAGCCCTGCTGGAAGTGCAGGAGGGACAAAGCTGCACCATGGACACAAGGGGGCTGGGACAGCAGAGCCACTGCTGCGGGCAGGGCAGGGCAGGGCTCCAGCGGTGCGGGATGCTCATCCTCCCGGCCAGGGCAGGGCTCCAGCGGTGCGGGATGCTCATCCCCCCGGCCAGGGCAGGGCTCCAGCGGTGCGGGATGCTCATCCTCCCGGGCAGGGCTCCAGCGGTGCGGGATGCTCATCTTGCTGCTCATCCCCCTGGCCAGGGCACGGCTCCAGGCGTTCCAGATGCCCACTGCTCTTCCACTCTGGACAGGGCATGGCTCCAGCGGTGCGGGATGTGGCTCCAGGTGTGCAGGATGCTCATCCCCCTGGACAGGGCACAGCTCCAGGGGTGCCAGCTGCCCACTGCTCTTCCCATCCCGGACAGGGCACGGATCTGAGGGACGCCCACTGCTCATGCCCCCTGGACAGGGCACAGCGCCGGCTGTGCAGGATGCCCGCTTCTCTTCCACTCCGGACAGGGCCCGGGCCCGGCGGTGCGGGATGCCCGCTGCTCGTCCCCGCGGGCAGGGCCGGGCCCCGGCGGTGCGGGTCGCTGCTCCCGGGCGCTGACAGGCCCCGGCCCGGCCCCCCCCCCCGCCTTCCCAGCCGCCCAGGGCCCGTCCGGTTCCCCCGCTCCTCCCGGGCGCCCTCGGGGCCGGGTCAGGGCCCCGGAGCGGCGCCGCCGAGGCAGGGAGGCCGCAGGGACAGGGAGCTCGGGGAGCTGTGCTCCCGCTCGCCCCGCCGCCGTACCTGTGCCGGTGCCCCGTGCCCCTGTGCCGGTGCCCCCACGGCCCCCCGTGTGCCGGTGCCCCCACGCCCCCCGTAGCCCTGTGCCGGTGCCCCCACGCCCCCCGTACCCGTGTGCCGGTGCCCCGTTCCCGTGCCGGGCCCCGCTCCGCCCGCTCCGCGCCTCACAGAAAATGGCGGCCCCGCGCCCAGGCAGACATTTATGCCCGCCCATCGCCCGCTCGGCGCTCGGCGCGCCGCCCTGCCCGGCCGCTCCCGCCTCCCTCCCGGCAGGCGGCCCGGCGGGGAGCGCCGAGCGGCCGATCGGCCCCGCCGCCATTTGGGAGCGGCGGCGGCGCTGAGGGAGCGGCGGGGCTGGGGGGGCATCCCGGGGGCATCCCGGGGGGACCCGAGGGGGTCCTGCCGCCGCCGCCGCGCCCCCGGCCCGCCCCGCCCCGGGAGCCGGCCTGGCGCGGGCGGTGAGCGCTGGAGCGGGCCGGCAGGGCCGCCCCCCCGCACCCCTCAGGGCCGCCCCCCCCTCAGCGCCCCCCCAGCCCCGCCGCGGCCGAGCCCCCCCGGAGCTGCGGAGTTAACCCGTTAATTCGCTGAGAGGGGCACGGAGCTCGCCCTACCTGTGCACACCGGAGCCCGGCTCTGAAGGGAACGGGCAGCGAGTCCCAAGGGGCGGTACGTGCCGAGGGGTGGGGTGTGAGCCGCTGGGGAAGGTATCTGAGGAGAAAATAATAAAAAAACCCCAATAATAATAATAAAAAAGAAATGGCGCGCAAGCTGTTTTCCTGGCGGAGACGGGGGGCAGCTGTCCGGCGGCGATCCCGGTGTCACCCGGCCCCGGCTCCGCGGAAAGGCTGGGATAGCCAAGGGCTCCCCGGCTGGAACTCGCTCCCACCGCTGCACGAACTCGCTTATTTTAGCTTTGACAACCTACAGCGCTGCACATCAGGTGGTAAACAGGTAATTTATCACCCCCAATCGCAGCTGCTGAGGATAGCCAGCGCAAAGGAGAACAGTTCCCCACAAGTGTGTTTAAAGAGCGTGCACCGCTGCGTTTGCAGTCATGTAAGTTACATTAATTGTTAATTAAATAAGCATTTCTCTACAAAACGCCTCCAGCAAATTTCTCTCTGCCGTATTTGGGATTTCTCTACAGAAGAATTCTGTACAGAAGGTTCTGATATAAACCAAGACTTGAGTTCAGCTGAAGTCACATTAACGTTATAGCGGCATAGCAAGGGCAAGGAGCGCTGTTGGGCTTGCCTCTCCTAAGCACCAAATAGGATAAAAAGCCCAACACATACAGAATCTTTAGGCTCTGGTGCCCTCCAGGAAGAGGTGTGGTGCCAGGTAATAGGAGGTTGAAATGGGGGTGACAACCAGGAGCTCAGGATGGCTGGAACACACGTTTCCATGTCTTCAGAATACTGTGGTTCAAAGACGTTCTAAAAGTTACCACTTATTGCAGTGTGATAAAGCCTTCAATTCAGAGGATATTGATAAATTAAATGTTTAAGCTTTTTGTAGCAGTCTTTTACAAGACAGACCACATGGAGATTCCAGCCTTTCTTTGAAAAAAAGAGCCTCCCATTTTCTTCTTCCCTGTTGCCATGGGCTCAGACCTACCAAAAAAGCCCCAGCAAACCAAATCCAGACCATGACAGTGTCTACCAAGGGCTAAGCATAGCCATGTAATAGTACAGATTTCAGCAAAATATGCAAAAGGATCTTAAAATGTTGTAATATAAAATACAAGTACCTACCACGAGGAGCTTAAAAAGAAAGAGGGAAAGGAAGGAGAGATATCCACCTCAAGAAGAGGTGGTTTTGACAAAGACCTTTCATAAAGTTGTAAACTTCTTTTAAAAGGGTAGAAGGATCAAGGATTGGAACAAATAAGCACCGATCTGGAGGAAAGCAAGCCAAATTTCAGAGTTAAACAATGTGACACATGCAAAGAAGTACAATAATTACAAGAAATAAAAAGAAAAGCAAACAAGGAAGCTGACAAAGAAACCGAAACATTACAACACTAAAGGAAAAGGGAAACAAAAATTGAACAGACTTTCCAAAATAAACTGAAAATTATCAGCATTCTTCCTGAGGCTGATGTGGTTTGTGTTTGTGATTAGATGTCTAATGTGTGAATGTCCAGTGTTAGACTTTCGTTTGCCCAGGCATATAATCAAATCTTCCATTTTCACCACCTGAAGTGTTTTCTACATCCGTAAAAAAGTGGTTAGAAGGAGAATGAGAATCAGTGGGGTCTAGGGCAGGCTGAGTTAGGGACAGCAACCTTTCTTGAGACATTAGGCCAGTCTTCCTAGTGGCTGTAGCCTGGGAATTAATTCCCTTTCCTGCAGTGGGTATCTCACACAGGCAGAGCCATCTCAGCATCCTAGATTAGTTTCCTCACAGAAACTAGAATGGGAGATGGGATGATCCTGAGTGAGCATCTTTGAGAAGAGTTTGAATACTGACTGCTGCAAAGAAGCATGTAGAAGTTAAACCTCTGCTTGTTCATGGTGGTTCTGTTTGCTGTGTGCAATATTCCTGTATTCCCTAATTAACTGTCATTACGTGGGGACTCTCACAAAGTATACAATGCATGAAGTGGCATCATATAACCTTGATTGCATCCTTAGGACATGAAATACCCCTAAGCCTCAGAAGAATATGTAGCAAGAATTAGGAGTAGAGATGCAGGCTGGGAAAAAGAATAAATGTACATGCAGACTTTCTTACGGAATTTTGGATGTCAGTTCTTACTCCCTGGCTCCTCAAACCAAGGGTTGCTATAGACAAAATGCCATTTTACCCAGGGTTCTTCAGTTTGAGCCACAAAGCATTGTCTTTCTGCATGTTAGTTTGATGTATGCTACAAATCATTCTCTTATTGTCCCATAAGATTTATCTTTTTTTTAGTAGGAAAACACTGCTTAGAAAAAATTCAAGTCAACTTAGATACAAAAGAAGTCCAGTGTACAGAGGCCATGAAGAAAGTGTCCTTGAACACAGAAGCATTAGCAACCTGAAAGAGAAGCCAAATAAGGAATCTCTTGTCTGTTATGATGATGCATAAACTATTTATATTTTATCATTCAGCTGAAAGACTTTATTATTTCCCTGTGTTCAAAGAACAGGGGTGGAAATATAATTTATAGGTTGGGTTTTTTCATGCATTGGGAATTCAAATTGCATAAATTACAACAAGAGGACATACAAAGCTGTTAACAATGCAGTAAACTTGTTTGGCTGGAATGAAAACCATAGCACAGTCTGTTCACATTAATTGTTTTTGCTGCTTTCTTGTCCTGAACAAATTCTCCACTTTTTATTTTATCCATATCCAGCTAAAAGTGGTTGCTGTTGGGCTGGCTGCAGTACATGCCTTTCCCACTCTGTCCAGCACCTCTTCAGCCAAACAGTGAAACCAAATCTTGTGAGTCTTTCTCTTCCTTATGCAAATAACACCTGACCTGCCACAGGCACAACACAGTGGTCATCTCCTTCCCAAAACTGCAGTCTTTATCAGCACCCACACACTGACCACGTTGTGACTCCACCACTTCCCTGGAAAGGCTGGAGTCTGGGAAGTAGGTCCATTTAAGCAATCCCTGCCCTCAGAAAGCTGAGGGGGACCCAGCCAGGCTGTGAGACAGGCTGTGCAGCCCTGGGGGGGACCTCTGACCCCAGGGGTTCCTTCCAGAAACCTTCACCTCGGGGGGAAGTCAAGCCGTGTGCTCCAGGACACACACTGGGCACATGGGTACACACCTCAGGCTCTGAAGCAATAACAGCAGATATGTTTTTAATCCATTTTAGTCTATTTACTTCCAGGGTCAAGCCAACTGAAGTGCTTTAGGACGGTTACCAAGAGCTGTCAGGCAAAGTTCCTCCTGTTGTATTTCACATGCCCCCCCGGTGAGGACATTGGGCCACGGTGGTCTCCACAAGGCTGCGAACAAGTTTTGCCTCCTCTGGTCACTGCTTCATTCTGTATCTAAAGTGAAGTTAGTGTTTGCATTTTTTCCTTTCTTCCTTTTCACTGCTTGAACTCTTTCATTTAAGAAATGTATTTACCTAAAAAACATGCTATTCCGTAGAGTAATAGTATCCTCTATTACGTATTCCTCCAGAATTAATTCCATCTCTAATACTATAATGTATTAGGTGTTCCTACTCATATGGTTCTTGGGTGTCTTTCTATAAAATTAACAGTTAAAAACATTGGATGAAAACATCAATTACATGGCTTTTCAATACCAGTTGTGTGGGAACAATTCAGAGTTATACTGAAACAGCTTTTCATTAAGCCTTTCAGTAATTAACTTATTCTCAGAGTGCAGCTCTATAAACACTAAACAAATAATCTCTTACTGGAAAATGAAAAGTTTTATTAGCCCTTCTTCACTGATAATCTTACATGAAACATTCTTCCAATTTTCAACAAACTCTCCACCAGTGTTCGGTCCTGCACGCGGTGCTGCTGTAATTCCCGGTATTGCAGATATCCAGTGTCTCTGCCCCGTTCCACACCGTGCAGCAGAGCACTTCTGGCTCTCCAATTTCAGTGCCATGCAATTTGCTTCTAGGAAAATCCAGAGGCACTGCACTACCCCATCCAGTTCTCTCAGACTCTTCTCCAGACAGGGTGAGTTAAATGGCTTTCCTGAATTTTAGATGCTCATTTGCAGCACATCCTACCAAGATTTAACTTTCTTCTGGTGTCACAAGGAGTTGTGACACGCAAGAACGTTGGTCACAGCTCTGAGCCCGGGATGTGAAGCGCAGCCCTGCCCACAGACAACTGTCCCTGTGCCTCAGCCCGTGTCCGCTGACTCCTTTGCTGTTCCACACCTCGGTGCCTGTTTGTTTGGAAAAATCCCAGAGGAAATGTCACTAAAGGCTCCTGGTTTCAAAGTGGTCTCTTGTTCAAGTGTGTCTGACAGGTAGCAATGCATGTCCACCATGGCTGTGGCTTTCCCCCCAGGGCTGGAAATGAGTTGGAGGGATAGCAGTGACATTCCTGCCTGAGGGACTGAGAATCTTTTCAACATTCCTTTCAGCACAGACAGAACTGAAGAGGCTTCAAGGAGGAGCACAGGGCAAACACACCGAGTCAGTTGCTATAGCACTGTACACTCCGAATACCAAAGCATGACAATAATTTTAGATTAATGTTTTATAAATTTAGCCAGAGATGCTGACCTAACGGGTGCCACCTGCACATGGAATAAAAACTCAGTCTGAACAAGCATTCTTGGAGCTCCAACAGGGGGGAAAACATTTTAAAAAATTAAAAATCTAGGCTGTACTTTGTGTCTACTTGAGCAGTCATTCCTACTGTAGAGACAACAAATACAACACTTTGATTTATACACATATTCTATTTTTGAAACCTAACCAGACTGGTTTATTTGGTTTATTTTGACTTTCTGAAAAAGTCTAACCACAATAAAATCTATTCAGAGCTAGGTACTACAGCTTAAAAATAGCAAAGCTTAAATAACTCATTCCTGACAAACATTTTGAGAACCTGGCCTGAACATATAGCAAAAACAGCTTCTGCAGCAGAGCAATTACACCTGATAGAGACCTGCAGGAAGGACTGATCCTCTGATCTGGTGTGACCTTCAGCTATGCAGTAATTTTCCTGTGCATGGGCAGTTTCTAGTGTGGTTAACTGAACTGCGTTCAATACTTGGTTTCTCTGCAAGTTGTTCATTGTAATAATGTACATTAGGATGACAGCAAAAATTCCCTTTTCTGCAAGGAATCACGAGTACTGAACCAACAGGAGGTAAAATAGGAGGCTGTGTGTACGTGCACATGTGTATTGGACTGTATCTGGAAAATATATAGACCTTATCTTTCTTAAATCATATTTATGTTTCTTCATAAAAAAGGCAAACTGGTTTTTTTTATGGTTCTGCTCTCGCTGTCATATGTTTGCACTGTGCACAGAAACGCTCACTGCTGCCCTTCCTGACGTCACACGGCTTTTATCAGAGGGAGATTTGAGAGACAAGGAAACCAAAAGCAGTCTAGCCAGTGACTCTGCCCAACTGCTCTTCCCAGATAATGCCAGACTAATTAACATATAGGGCTAAGGTTATAAATACCTGGCGTCATCCAAAGGTTCAATGTAGGTAGCACAAAGACAAATTAAAAGTCCATTTTTGCCATGTGCACACATTCCTGTACTAAGAGAAACGGAGCTCTCATTTACTGCATTCTGTTACAAAAATCTATGCAAAGGAAGAGAAGGAGGTATCTGGCTTTCCAGACAAGCCTATTTATCCATTGTCTTTCAAGTTCATCTCAAGCAGTCAGATAAACAAAGATAGGTGATCAAAGGCCTGCATTACCCGGGCAATACAGCCAGCCTTTGATACCTTGTGCCTCCATGTCCTACAGAGCACTTTGTGCTCAGAGGGGCACGGCAATTAAAAACCGTGTTGCAAGCACATAACTTCAGAAGCTGTGTGCTAATGGCAAAGTGACAACGGGCGGGATTTTTATTACTAGCTGAGGCTGGTATCTGTACAAGTGCAAGTTGCCCAAAGCAGGGTGGTGTGGAGCACTCAGAGCCAGACTGGGGCAATGGGAGCTGCTGGACACGGCTCTGCCCCAGGGCTCAGCACCAGCTGGCAGCAGCAGCTTCCCCAGGGCAGCTCTGAGATGGTACACCGGTGGAGGCATGCTATTTTTAAAAACAACTGCTTCTGTATATGTCTCAGTCTCTGATTATAAAGGTGGAGATGTTTCTGTCGATGTTTCATGCCATTGTTAAGGCCTTTTTTGTTGCTGCACGTTCATTTCTCAGACTGGACAGTGGTAATCAGGTTGATTATATGCATCAGGATCTGCTTTTGCTACAATAGAAAACTCAATTTCACTCTGATTAAAGCTTCTAATACAAGATGATATTCATTTTGGTCTTATTTTTGTAAGAACTTCTTTTCATTTCTTTCTGCAAGATAATAAAAACCCAAAACAATGCTATGAGCAAAACAAGTAAATTACTTGAGCAGTAATTAGCCAAGACATCAGGTCGAAGGAATGCAAACATACAGGTCTGTTGCTGTACCTCACTGCAGGAGCCCAGGGTGCTGCGTTAGGAGATTTGTTAAATCTCTCAGCAATTGCAGAGAAATGAGTGTCGACATGTCTGCTTGGACCTGAGTATTTTTAATACTTTGGAGATAGGTATCTAATACTCAGATGTATTCAGATTAATTTATTCAGCCATTCCTTAACTTCAAACCCATTTCTGGTGAGAGAGAAGCTTTGCATTAGCAACAAATTATGTAAGCCTTTCTTCTGCCTTTCATATAAATGGCACAGTGACATAAGAACTTAAGTAACTGCTGAAACATTATTGCTGAGACATCAATTTCATTTGATAGTAAGGCCAAATAAATACAAACAAAGCAAAATTAAAGGCAAACTAAAGCCTTGTTTTTCATAAGTGAGCATTGCTAACATCTTTGTGACTTAAGGTAACTGGTTCTATCTTCACACACTTAACTTCTAGATAGAAAGTGAAAAAGGGGTAGTTTTGTCCCCTAACACATACAAAGCTGAATGGAGGGAAAGGAATAACAATTTCTTATTACCAGTGTGTAACTTGTAATTCCAGCTTGGGGTTTGATGACTTCAGCACCCCCCAAGTTTAATTCTTTCATCCGTGGCACGCTGTTGCCTTAACCCCAAGCAGTGCTCCCTGCAGTGCTGCAGTGGGAGGGTTCTGACCTGCAGCAAAGCTCAGCCTTGCCTGAGGCAAGGAGGGGGAAACTCCAGAGCATTAGTGCTCTCTGAGGAGCACCAATTGCTGAGACATCTCCGCAGCACAGGCCTGACAGAGACACTGTCGCTGCAACATAAACCGAGGGGCATTGTCCCTCCCCTTGTGGAAGCCTGACTCTTGTGAATGAGGAACGCTGTGCCCAAAGATATGTTGGTGCATGAGCTCCTCAGATGGCCTGACCCAGCACTCTGTGGGTCAGTTATTTGACTTTTTTGTGGCTTTCAGGGCAACAGACTTCAAAATTAGCTATTTTAACTAAATATTTGGGTGAAACGTTCTGTACAAAGCAACAGATTGTTTCCCCAAGTAATGGATTTTGATTTATCAAGTTGTCAAGGAGAGTCATGCTCTTGGCTGACAAGAATCAAGCAAAATTATTTGCCTTTTTTTCCCCCTCTCCCTGTGCTTCATTTATCATTTGATAACATATGGTCAACTGCATTTACTCTTATTGTTGATTACAGACACAGTTTTGTTCAAAATAAAAATTGCATATTTTTATAAGCAAATTTCCATAATATTTCAAATATAAGATACCTTATGTATAATTATAAACTAAATATATTATAAAATATAATATTTCACACCTTCTTTGTTTACATCTTGGAGAGTTCAGGATGTTTCCATTGAAACCAAAAGTCTAGGCTCAGATTTTTAGTGCTTTCATAGTGCTTTTCATCTTTTTGATGTATCATCACTACCCTTCCCCCTTTAACTCCTACAGTTGTGCTATTTGACCCACCTTCATGTAGCTCAGAGATGTCGGAAGGCCAGATTTGGCATAGAATTGTGAGGTGGGGCATAAACCCCAAACAAATGTTACTGTACACGCGTGTACTCTGTATTTGAAGCGTGGGATTTAAGAAGCTGCCCTTCACCCAAAGGAGCAATGGCAGCGAGTCCACACATTGGAAAAGCACAATGAAATCTCCCACCCAAGTGACCAAAGATAAGAGAGGCCTGCTCAGGAAGAATTTCCATTTCTGGAGCAGTCCTAGGCAGTCTTTGAGTATGGGTAAGAAGTAGAATCTGCTCTCATATTTGTCACAATACCGCCCGTATAATATAATAGATCATAGATTTATTTAGTTTCATACAGGCCGTGTAATTCACTTGGTTGTTTAACTTAAGCACTTAGAAAATCCTGGTTTCTCTTAGGGATAGGAAATAGACTCAAGTGATTAAAAGTCTTTGGTTACTTTTCCTGGTAGCTTTTTGATGTTTGTTTTTGCAGGAAGTTAAGAATTCTCCAAGGAAAGCTCCAAGCTGTTTGTGTGGCTTTGTGAGTAATGGAAAGAATTTACACAAAATATGCCACTGCTGCGTAGTGACATGGAACAATAAATAATAAAATAGGCAAGAGGTAGGAATTGCCAAGGCTCCTCTTCCATAAAATAGCTTTTCCTAGAGGGAAATGGAGCTGCAGCAGAAGAACTCATATGAAACCTTTGGGATGATGCCTGCCAAGGAAGTCTACCTTGGAATTTGGCAAGAAGCCAAAGTATCCTAACTGCCTTTACTTTGCAGTTTTGGTTCTTGGTAAGAAAGCACTACTTGGAAGTAGCCAGGACTGTATAATTTACTGATCCTGAGCAAATGGGATTGTTCTGCTGGGGCAGAAATCTCTGCAGGCTTTAAAAAAAGTACTAAAAATCATGTTTTATATAAGACTTGACAAGGATATAAAATCCTAGATAGCCAAAGCTGAGCAGTATTACAAATAATCCTTTATGCAGGCTATTAAAATTAACAGTTATTTCCTTATGAAAATGGGTAGTTTTCCTGTTGAATACTGCATTCCTCATTCAAGGAATAGCAATTCCAAGAAAACTTTTATCACAGAAGGAGAGAATGCGAATATATTGTTTCACAATAACCCAATGCAGTAGAAAACTTCCAAAGCAATAAACCATATAAATACTGTTCTTACCACAACTATTTACTACAAGTCAATAACAACCTTGGTCTTCATTAGCTTTTTTAACTTAATGAATCTCATTAGGAGGGTCAGTGTCCTGTTGAAGCTGTTGATGCTATACAGTTGCTTTGAGTTACATCAACACCTTCAAACAGCCTGAACTGCTTTGTTTTTAGGAATACCCTAAATTATTATTCTGATTTCTCATGGATATTCGCCCTGTAACAAACAGCCAAAGGGCCACAGTGATGGGGCAGCGTTAATTACCCTGTGCCTTCGGCCGCTGCTCCCCTGCCCTGCAGCGGGGCGGGGCGGGGGTATGCCATCCAGGGAGCTTCCCACCGGGAATGCCAGTGCCATCCAGGGAGCTTCCCACCGGGAATGCCAGTGCCATCCAGGGACCCTTCCCACCGGGAATGCCAGTGCCATCCAGGGACCCTTCCCACCGGGAATGCCAGTGCCGCTCAGCTACTCACGCTTAGGAGGTTGCTGGGGCGGTTGGATTCATAGAAGCTACAGAATTAAACTCCAAAAGTCTGGCAAGTTATTCTTAGTAGAAGGCAGCACTGTCAGACAGGCTGACTGAGTCAGGCTTCAGGTTTCATTAGAGAACTTTTCATTTTCGCCTGAATTTGCAGACACTTTCGCTCCCAGCACGAGCAGTGCAGCACTGACCTGGTCACAGACGATGCGCTCAAAGCAAGTGGCAGGTCCTGCCGTGCAGTGCAGGGGGTTTGGCCGGGGTGCAGGTTCCTTACTGCACCGGAGCACTTGTTCGAGGGAGAAAGCGGGTGCTGCGAGGCTCGGTGCCCGCAGAGGGAAAGCAGGAGCGCTGCCTGCCCCGGGCTGCGGTGCAGCGGCACAGTCCGCGTAACACGGGTTATCTCCCCTCGGAGGGACGGCCCCTGTGCCCCCTCCGGCCCCCGCCGCACGTTCCTGCCCCCTCTCGCTCTCTCACACGGATGGAGCGGTCTTGAACGCTGCAGCCTGAGTCAGGTTTTCACGTTTTCATGACTAACCCCGCAGTGCCGGCGCTTCCTGAGCAAGGCCAGGGAAGGAGCAGGAAGGCTGAGGTGTGCAGGGACTGGAATCTCCCCACTTGGCAGCAGAGCCAGTTATTTGCTGTGTGAAACTGCAGCCGGAGCAGTTGGAAACTGTGATCCCAGAAAGAGTAGTATCTTTTGCATATGCAAAGTGTATCTCAAAAGCCATTCCTCCTTACTCAGCTGTTTATCACGCTGACGTGAGCAATATTATTATGTGCAGTGAGATCTGAAGCTGTTAAATGGGGTTTTTTTTTGTCTATTATTCATAAATTCTACATACATTATAATTAATTTACCTCTTACGCTGCAGGTGTTACCTGGTTTGCAGGAAGTCCATATGACTTCTTCAAAAGGTAACAAAAAAACAATAGAAGTATAAAGGAAGGCGAGAAAGCTTGCTGATAAACAGCATTTTTCAAGATACTTGAGACTAAAACACAGATAGTGAAAAAGCACAATATTAAATTATGAAATAGGAGATTACATCTTGTGCAGGTGGATGCAAAGCAAGTCTAGGAAAAGACAACCTACATAGTGTGTTACCAGTCGGGAGTTCTGGCTTAGCTCTTGTCACCCAGATACAGAGATGTGAGATTTACTGGGAACAGCTCCCTAAAAATGCCAGCAATGGTTAAAACAAGAGATAATGTCAGGAATTCAGGATGAGAGACAGAGAGATGAGAACAAAACAGAGGAGAGTATTTCCTGCACTGTATAAATGGAGGACGTGCCCACACTTGGAACACAGTCCCCAGGTCTGCTCCTGTGCCACAACACACGTGGAACAAAGCCAGAGGCACAGCAAAGAGCAGCAGGGATTTGGGGAGAGAGAAACCAGCTTCTCATGATAAGCATTAGGACTTCATTAGAACTCCTCAGGGGAGGAGAGAAAAGGGTGACAGAGAAAATAAAGCTATTTTCATAAGACAAGGAGCTCTCCCATGCCTAGACAGTCATTTCATAGGGACTAAAAGGATTTGAGAAAGAATTGGGCAAGCTCAGAAAGCAGGTACTCTGTGGGAGTCTGTAGGCATTTCCTATGGAACCCCACAAACCCAGTGAGAGATGATTAGGAAGAGTGCTGTCAACAACCTGAAAAGTGTTTTCCCCTGCTCTGACCTCCAGTGTTGGAGCAATCAAGGAAAGGTTTTCCTGAATTAGAGGCCAATTTTCTATTTCTGTGCATTTGAAAGTTGCCTTTTGGGATTTGTGTTCACCTTGCTATGATTTTACATTTAAAATACCAGCGCCAAGGGCTTTGAAATTCTCATTTAGAAACAACTTTCTTGGCACCTGATACTGCTCTTTGTTCTGCAGTTTATCCTGCTTAGATTTGGAGGGAAAGATCCTGTTAGCTGTTTTGAGGGTTTTTTTAATTAAAGTCAGAAGATTATGTTGAGTCTCCAAAATAGCATCTTTAATCTCTAAACCAGATTTCAATTTACAAGCATCTCTGAAATATTAAAATACTAGTCTTAATGTTTTACTGCGTGCAGTAAGTCTGTGAAGCATTGTAGAAATTGGCAGCAAATTCCCAGCAAAAAGGTACATACACAGTTGTTTTAAAATGAATTTCTACTTTTCACAAAATACAGCCAATATTACAAAAATATGATCACAGTTTGTCACATCTCAGTAGAGTTATTTCAAGACATTTTTATCCCTTTCCTATTTCTGATCTGGTTTTGTTTGCTTTCCATGCTGGCTGTGGTTGATTCCTTTCCTTAGTCCAACAGCAAAGGGGCAGATTGTCTGTCTCCAGAATGTGCCCAAAGGACAGGGCCTGACTAATCCCAGTCTGACCAAGAAGGATGAGTAACCTATCACTGACATACATTACTTACAGTTTAGGTCATGTGCATCTCCTAATTTGAAAAGTATTTAGGACACCAGATTTGGATCCAGATCTATTCTCCAGATGTTCCACAGCTATCAGAATCTTGATCTGCTAATCCAGGACAGCCTGGGCTTTTCAGAACAATTACGGCTCAGCTTTAGTGATGCTCTTGTTCCTTCACAGGACTCTGGAGAGCACATGTATCGCTGTGCTTGAGCTTTGTTCGATAAAGTAGGATAAACACACAGTTGTTCCTCCAGCACCCAGAAAGCAGAGGGGGGGAAAATAGCAATATGACATGAAAATACTTAGAAAAGCTTGTAGAACGAGGCAGAAAAAAAACATCTAGTTTAATTTGCAGGGTTAAAAAGCTGTTCTGTGTTTACAAAAACTCCACGAATAACTTGAAAATCCATGACAGGTATATCCTAAAGAAACCCCTGGGGTGTTACCTTCTGTAAGGAAGGTGCACAGAGAATATATAGATGGTGGACTCAGAGGGTTTGTGTATATGTAGGACTTCACTTGGCAAAACACGTGAAAATGTGCAGCATGTTTTTAAAAAGCAAGTGTAAAGCACACAAAATTGTCATCCCAGACCTCTCACAAATAGGTAAATAAATAAATAAGGGGGGGAAAAGACAAAAAGAGGGGTGGGAAGAGGAAAGAGAAATAACATTTTCCCATGCAGGTATTCTGGAAATTAGACCAGACTCCATCCAACATAGTAAGCAGCCACTTTACAGGAAGGCCAGGCGCAAAAGAGAAGTAAAATGAGGAACTCTGCAGTCAAAAAATACAGAAGTTCCCCAAATAAATAAAAGTTGTGTGTTAAAATTTATCATCATCCTGATTCTAGGAACTCAGTGATATCACCACAGGCTACAAAAATAGCCACTGGAGGAGTCACACGCAGTGATGTAATGTGAACGTGGAATAAATCCTTGCTTTTTTTAAACTGCAAAAATTATATTCAGCGAATGTCTAGGAAAAACCACCCAGCAGCCCAGAGGGCAGCCCCGGTGCAGGGGCTCAGGCCAGGGGCAGCACTCCCCCCTGCAGCTCCACGGCAGGAACACCTGACCTTGGCGTCACAGGGCAGAGCATCACACACATGGGAGGGGAGGGAAGGCCTTCCCTTCTGGAAAGGACACTCTGCATCAAATGCATCATCACAGAGCTGCTTAATTCCTTCTCTCTGAGCACAGAATAGACATGGGAGTGTTCTGGCCTCATGGCTTCCCAAACGTGAAGGGTTCTCGGTCTGTTGCTGTTCTACCACACACTCCTGTAAGCAAAGGTACCCAGGCAGGCTGGGGAGCAGCACAGGGCAGGGGATGGCACTGCAGCTCTGCCAGCCTGCACTCTCACTCCCGCCGTAACACGCTCCAGGATAACGTTTTCCAAAGCCTGAAGTATCTCAAAACTACCTTGTTAAAAATATAATCCCAAAACATTTCTGAAGAGGCCAGAAAAAAAGCACAGCTTTAGAGACCTCCACCAGAAGATACTGGAAAACACCCCAGTGCTGAGCTGTGAATGGTTAAAGAAAATTAATAGCTGTACACACTGATGGCAGCAAAGAGCCTCATTCCATATGCCCTGGTGCATGAGATCATGGGCCAAGGGGCTATTTCAAACCACATGAGAGAACTGCTGCTCCTTCCAGCATGGAATCTGGCCAGAAAAGGAAAAAAAAGGTTAGCCTCTCCTTCAGGAAAAGACAAACAAAGAAGTGGCCCTGCCATGAGGTGCACACGCCTCACCAGGTCCATCTTTTAGGACTGCTCTTGAATTTAAATTAGACCATAAATTGATTCTGCATTATCTTCTCTTTCTACCACATCATAACACCAGTAAGGAGTTTAGCAACAGCCTCCTTTGGCTTTGGAGCCTGTCAGAGCTCCTGGCTGTTGAAGTTACTCATTATCCAGCTCCATTAATTCCAGTTTTCTTTTCTAGAGTACCTGAATAATCAAGTGTGATGCTTTATGCCATTTAATTCTCTTCACAGAGCTATGTGTTAATAAGGAAATAATGTGGTTTTAAGGTGAAGTGAACAATAAAAATACAGCCAACAATATCATGGCAAATTTTATATGATAATGAACAACAACTATAAAGGCTTTGGATTTAAAGCAGTGAAGTGCTCAAATTGTGGCTCTGTCAGAACATACTTAGTCAAGTCACTCAGGTGAGTAAGGGAAATACATGTAAGCAGATGTTAAATGCCTTACTGGCTCTGAGACAAAGTTAAATGCAAGAGACACATTTTCAAGAATGCCAGAATTACTTTGTTAGTGAATCAGTTGGGGAAAAGTGGGAAGTAACAAGGCAGTAACAGGGAATAACTTTTTTTAGCCGCATCTGTAGCTTCAAAAGCATCAAATCAAACCTGTGAAATTACACTAAAATGAATAATCCTGTTTAAGGATTAGACCTGTCTCTTGGAGAGGCTCATTTGTTTCCTCTCTCTCAGCTACCCCCAAAAGATAAGGGGATATGCCATATCAGTACTACCATTCCCAAGGTTCCTTGACCTCGAATTCAAGAGCTCTTCTGGCCCCCACAGCTGCCCCTGGTTAGTTCTGTTCTGTCCCAGCCTTACCGTGCCTGCTGCTTCTAAAGGTACAGCACCAAGGAAAACAGCCTTTCAGAGGCTCCTGCCCTGCCAGGGGCTGGAACCCGCCGAGGAGCTGGAGCTGCTCAAATCCCCCCCAGGCTGATACCCACCCTCGCAGGGTTCCAGGGACTCACACAGGGCTCGGTGACACCGAGGTGGCATCGCCGGCTCTGGGGCGAGATTTGCACATGGCCCCGTGCTCGGGCTGTGTGTGAAGGGCCCTGCAAGAGCCCCCCCAAGGGCAGCCCCCACGCAGGAGCACCCGGCCCTGCTGCCCCTCTGTGGGCTGCCCACCCACTCGTGTCCCCACAACACGCCCAAAGCAGCACTGTGAGGTCTGGAGCCTCTGGAAGGTCAGTCAAGCCGCAGAGGCAATTTCAGAGGTTGTCCTGTGAGACATCAGGGACAGTGAGAGCCTCCAAGCTTCGCTCTGACTCTTTGTTCTTACCTTACACTTCCACACCCAGTGAGGAAGGAGGAAGCAAAGACAAGCTAAGGACCGGAAGACATCTGGGTATGACTGTAATGAGAACTCAGTTCTAGTATTTTGGAACGGGTTTGGGAAATGCTTTTTCAGTAGGGGTCCACAGCCTACTGATGCATCAATTCTCTGTCCTTGAAGTGGAAACAGGCACACTTCCCTTGGTCTTTCAACACTTGCAACTGTTTATGAGGCATCAACACTGGTTATGTGAAGGACACACTCCTTCATGAGCCAGAATTCCTGCTAGCATTGGATGTAACTGGAATACCGACAAGAAAAAGGTCTCTAATGCTTACTAACACTGGAAACTGTGCTAATGAGGAGTGAGAAAACAACACAGACGCCACTTTGAACAGGAAGAAGGACTAGAGAGCAGAAAGCAGAGCTATTTCCTGCATGGCAGAACGACTTGCTGCGTGAAGTTCTCCCTGCAGCCAGGAGCCAGCTGTAGAAGTGTTATCCCACCTCTGTGGGTCAGAGGCAGAGTGTGCCATGGCAGCCAGGCAGGAGTGACCTGGCCAGGCACAGGTGGGTGTCCCTGCACAGCAAACTCCACTGTGGGACAACATCCCACCTGAGGGATCTGCCTCCCTGCTTTTCCACGGGGAATGGAGAGGGGGAAAAAGACTCTCAGTAACCAGGAGAGAAACTCCTCATAGAAGGACATGCTCTCCAAAAGCATAGACTTGCATACCCTTTTCCACTAAGAAAAACTGCTTCTGATTTAAGTTTTTGAGGTTTTTTTTTGCATCCTTGCCACTTGTAGCATTTGTACATTTGTTCCAGACATCTGTAAAATCTCACATGTCTACCTAGGAAGAGTTTCACTTGCAGCATAAACAGTCTGCTTTTGTTGTCCAAAACAATAAACAGAACCAAAATTAAGAGTTACTCATTTCTCAGCACACTGAGAGAGCATTATAATGTTATGAGCATTGCAATTCCCTGGCTGGCAGCCCTGTGTTCCCTGTGGCCTGTAAAGGAAGGAGGAAAATGAACACTCAGGTCATGTTGCAGTGGTCACAGAGACCCTCTGACATTATTTTATAGAGGCTGCTTGATCCAAAATTATAAGTGTCTGAGAAGTATCAAATGCAAACACCTTCACAAAGCAGAGAGGTCCATAGAGAGAAAGGTGGTGGCCACTTCAGGGCCAACCTGTCCTGTCTCTTACTGAGACTCCTCCTTAACGGGAGGGACAATTAAACACTGGAGATACAGCATTGCAGGAGAATACCCAGTAGTGTTGCTTCCAAGTCCATTTTTGAAAATGTGGCAAGTTCAAAATAAAATGTTACATGGAATTTATCAGGGACTCTCTGGTCACATACGAGTTTGTCTCTGCATTAAGCTCTGATCTTGTGAAGCCACTCTTATAACAAAAACTCGCTGTTTAATCCTGCAAAGGGAAATTCTTCCATGTGCCCTTAGTAGTGGGGCTCATCCGTGGTATAATCTTGTCTCACTTGAGGAGCAGAGGATATTCCCTGGCCAAGTCCTTTGACAGTAAGTGTTGTTAATTCTTGTGAATTTGCCAGGCAGAGGATGATTCTGTTCTGTGATCCAGCCAGTCTTCTGAAAGGCCAGCAGCTCCAGCTCACACCATTTTCAGCTCCATCTGTGGAAATCTCCTCTGACTCCCTGCTATTCCCATCTCCTGGGATACAGCACCTTGGCCATTATTCACGAGGCAGATGGACCTTGCTTTCATTCAGTACTCTGTATGATTTTTTTTTTCGGCTGACGTTCAGTGGGAAACAGAATCAGGAGCACAGCCCTTAAGGGAAGAAAAGAAGCAGAAAGTACCCAGGAGGCCAGGCCAGCCCTCACCCCTTCCCCCTGGGCTTGGCCGTCCCTCTCAGCCCAGGGGGCTCCTGTTGGATGAGCCCCAGCCCAGGGAGCCCCTGGAGCCGGGCTAAAGGCTCGCTGCAGCCCCGGGGAGCAGGGGGTGAGGAAGGGGCTGGGGGTAGGGAGAGCCGGCAGAGCTGGGCAGGGATGCCCTGGGTGGGAGGGAACCGAAGGTGAGGGGCAGCTCCCGGAGTGCCTGTGCCCCAGGGCAAGGGGCATGGCACACACTGAGGAGAACAGGCAGCATTGCAGGCTCCACAAAGTCAAATCGACACACAGACACACGCACTCCACAGGCTTCTCTTGGTGGTGGTGTTGCTGCGGTAGAAGTTTTCTTCCTCGGGATATTTTGGGATCCAGCCTGTGCTTTTGGAGGTTAATTTTGCCATACCAGCACTAGATTTACAGTTGAGGGTATTCTCCAGCTATCCACCACTGAGGGCCTGCACATACCTGGCAGAGAATGCTAGCCACCAAAAATTTTAAAAAAGGGTTTAATTTCTTCTTTTGAATGGTGTCTCCAAGAGTAGAACATGAGGGGAAATGAGAAAATTAATTATGATGCAGTTGTTTTCCTATCATTAAGCACAGTGGAGAGAGAAACCTGGTCTTCTGGAGTCTACTTAGCACGAGAGGGGATGGTGCTGGGAAGAAAGAGCCAGCTGTGAACCTCATTGAGAAATGAGGATTCCTGTGGTGCTGGATACCAAAGGCTTGATAGGATGCTTGTCTTGAAAGAAAGTTTTATTTCTTTTACTACTTCTATCTGAGAGGAGAAATCCAGGCTTATTTAAGCTGTACTGTATCATATTTCTTAGCTTGAGTGCCATAACAGTTCAACTGCATTTGAAATCTGCAGAACAGTTTGTTCTGGATTACAAGTTACTTGATCACAGGGTGGGAGTGGGAAGAGCCCCCTGAGCAGTTTTAGAGGGTAAAGCCAAGACCATTTCTGAAGCTTGTCAATAAAACTCCACAAACACTGGGGTAAAGCCTCTGATCTACATGTTGGTCCTCACGTTCTGCCAGAACCAAGACAGAAACCTAAACCCAGCTCTGGTGCCTGGGTTTGGGTTTTTATCAGCCTTTCAGTCTCTCCTGATGGAACTGGTTTACTTCATTTAAAATCGCAGAGATAGGAGCAAAATCCTGGAACTTACTTTGTCCCAAGCAATTGGCCTAAACTATTTGATAATTTGGAATGAGGGGATGTCTCGTCTAAACCAGAAACACTGAGACCTTGCCTGACAAAAGCTTCACAAAAAAAAAAATTGATTTCCATGCAAAACATTTGGGTTTGAATCTCATTTTCCAATTGAAAAGCCTTTTGTTGAAAGGTTCTTGATGAGCTGTCTTTCTCAAGTGATGTGTTCTAAGTAATCACCATGTAGGACAAGGAAATGTTTGAAAATCACGAGCTTCATCAGTGTCATCCAACAGATGCATTTTTACATAAGTAATTAACTTGACAAATGTACATAAGCATCCTCTGCTGGCTTGCAGTTGTTCTCAGGGTGTTGTGGGTAATTAAGGCTGATCTGAAAGCAGCTGCAATTTACTGATGAGTAGTCTTTGCATATGAATAGAGTTTGATCTGGGACTGACTAATTTCTTCTTCTGAAAGAGATTTTACATCTTCTGCTTCCCGTTAGAAAGCAATTACAATTTATGTGGACAATTCAGCATTGAACAGCCCCTTGGACTGGAAGCTGTATTTCATTCTGAACTTGTTCACTTGCTTTTGATATTGCCCAATAAATTCCACTGAGGCAGAACCTTAAAGCCCATCAAGTGATAATTTATGGGATTCTGAGCAGCAAATTATATGAATCCAAGAGATACTGAATGTTTTGTATTATCTTCATGCTTCCTTCAAACCAGATACATAATAAGTCTTTTTTCATGTGAGGACTTACAATATATGCAAAAGAAGATGTGATCACAATATCTCCCCGTCAGTTTTAGCATAGGCAGAACAAGTTAAAATAATAGTTATTATTAATGTCATCCTTGAAAGCATCTTTAATATATACCTGTTCCCTGGGGCTGCTGTAGGTATTTATGGTTCAGATGACTCCAGTTGGGTTTATTGACGTCCAGACATGTAACAATACTAAAGACAGACGTGCCTCTAACACAGCCTTTGCTGGGAGTGTCAATCCACCCTCCACACACAACAGCGGGAGAGGTTTGGTGCTTATGATGTAGGAACTGTTCAGGAAGTTACTGCTAACAGAATTTTCTGGATGTTTCAGTCTCTGGGCATAGGGACTTGCCCTAAGGGTTGTGAAATGGGTTTTTCTTGGGCAGTCCGTTGTCACCGTTTGCACAGAAGTTACTGTAAACAAGACAAGCATCAATGTAAATTCCCAGTTTCGCGGTGATTTTCCCTCCCCTGCTGAAAGACTGACTTGACCATTCGGTCCGATTGCTGCAGCAGAGAAGAGGGGCCAGCACAGCTCTGCTAACACGACTGGGGTGTTTCCATTTCCCCATCTGGCCTTTTCAAAACCCAGCACAAAGCACAACCAGCTACCAATACTGCATGAGGAGTTCCGCAACTGTGTTCAAAAGAGCTGTGAAATGCTTCATTTTGCTTGTTGAATAAGGAAAAACAATTCTAATCCGCTGGTGGTTGGAGGCACTTAAGCAATGAGATCATGTATTTTTATAATCTCAGAATTTAGTGGGTAATTGAAACCAGGAGAATAAACAATTGTCCTTTGAAGGCAGAATATCTCTGTTGGGGATGCATCCACTCACATTTGGAGATACAGGACACAGACAGGTGGGAGTGGTGCAGATTGTCATGCTCACAGGGCCACAGTGCAACAGCATTAAGTGACATTTTTCTTATAAATTGATAGTTAATCAATGTAAGGGTGTGGTGGGTGTGAAAATAGGAATGGAGGCAACCACTGGATAAGAAGTATTAGTGTGAAGGCTGCACTGGTACTTGAAGCACAAAGCATTTCACCAACTCTACCTGCTGGCTGCATGGTTCATCCCTAATACTTTTGTCTGTAAATGAACACTTTAGCCAGTAATGCCTTTCATTTCCAGGGATCCTGATCAGAATGTCAGTGCTTATTATGTGCCATGCCATCTATTTAGTCTTCACAGAAGTGATGTAACAACCACATTTGAATCTGGACAACACTGCACAAGCTTCTGATTAAGACCTAAATGTGTAAAACTTTATGTCCCAGTAGTTCTTCATTAGCCTGCACTCAAGAACTCAACTAATTCTTTGGTGAAATAGTAAATTTTCCACAAGACCTTGTTAGCAAATCATCTTTGAATAGAAGTAGCATATGCTGGTGTGAGTCAGAAATTCACAGTTCAGCAGCCCTTGAACCAATATTAATGGCTTGCACAGCCTGGCACAACTGAGGCCGGCACTGCATTCTCTCAGCTTGTGTCTGGAAGGAGAATTGGGTCACAGAAAGAACCAGAAAAGGAAGGCAAAGCATTCATTTTGGATTTTGAGCCTTTGAGGAAGGGCAGTAAGTGAAGGAATCCAAATGTGAAGTCTGTGAGAGAAACTGAGTTTTGAGAGGTGCTGGAAAACACTTTGTGGGAGGCACTCCCTGGCAAGATCAGAGAGTGATCAAACGCAGGGAGCTGCCAGGGAGACTGAGGGGGTGGCTGGGGGGCATTCAGGCAGGTTTGGAGGTGTTCTCAGAGCCCCGCACGGAGCTAGTCCTTACAGCTTCGTTTGGCAGGTGGGCACGGCTTTGATCAGCCAGGCAGGGGCTACAAAGCGGCTGGGGAAGCTGCGGGTGCCTCTGCAGAGCCTCGCCCGTGCCTGGCCCCTGCAGCCACCGCCGGGCCCCTCGGGCTGGCAGCCGCTTTGCGCAGGAGATGCTCGAGCCTTTCCTGACGTGCAGGAGGAAGCAGCAGCCATGTGGAAACAACAGGGGGGTTGGACACTTCAACCTCCCCAACCACCACTGTGTCTCAGAGGGTCCTCAGGGACAGATTATTATTGATAGAGGCGTTATTAGAGAAGATTTCCCTCGCATTCACTCACAGACACAAAAACCACACTGATCTGGGTTCTAGGCAGATTTGAATTCCTCTTACAGAACTGAATCTTGTGTAAATACAAAAATAATAGTTTAGTAATAAAGGAGCATATCCTTAATTCTTACTAGTCTTTCAGATACAAGTTCCTTGAATTACATTAGGAGAAAGGAAGAGTTATCAAATTGTATTTTTTTTTAAATCTCAGGACATAGGCTCATTGACTTCTGTAATGCAAACCTGTAGTATTTTCTCAGGAATAAAATCACTACAGGAATCCCCTCTTCTGCATGTCCATGCACTCCCAAAGCATCACCTGCTACTCGCAGCACAGGGGTGGAGGCTGTGATGGGAAGGGGTTCATCTGAGCAGAGGCAGAGATAAAATGGCCATGAGTCTGTCCATGCACGAGTTTGTAAATTAACTGCAGCAATTGGGTAAATTCCTGGGTTCTGGAGGCTCGAGTCAGCGTTGCCACACAGGCTTCAAGATCTGCCTGCTTATTTCTGAGCAGCCTTTAATTAATGCATGGGCTCAGTATGTTCCAAGAGGACACAAAATTGTCACAAGGGTCTCTCACATACCTTGTGTTTCCGCACAAAGAATTAGAGCTGTCTGCAGCCCATGTGTGAGTTAACTATGGTATTTACATGCCTTCACAACTGCCATAGTCCCAGTTTCTCAAACATTAAATACATGAGCTCTCTAGGATAGTAACCATATATTTTGGTAAAACCATACCCGCAACCTGAAACAACAAAACGAGGTTTATAAATGTATATCCAGTTTTAATATATAATCTGAAGACCAGAGTTGCTTCTGCACCTCAAAAATATTGCCTTTGATTAAGTGGTGATTACAATCTCCCCTCAGATAAAATATATGTGTGTATATATATATATATATATATTTATGTATATAATTTCTAAATCAAAGCCTTGCACTTACTGCATCTCTTTCTGCATGTCATCTGTTGGCACTGGGAACTGATCCCAGCGTGCCAGAATGCAGCTTGGCAGGTATTAATCTCCTGCCTCTAATGGGCTCTCTAATTGCAATGCATTTTTCCCCCTTTTGAACTAGCTAACTAACCTGTAATTTTTCTTCCTATCTGCCCAAAGGTAAATGAAGTATCTGATACACCCAAGGAATTCCTCACCTGCTACAGGTGACTTCAGATGGGGAGTTGCCATCACCAAATAAGAATGAATTTACATGTAACCAGGTTTCAATAACATCCCCAGGCGAGACAGATCGCTCATGTTTCCATTCTTGTACTGTTTGTTAGCTCTTACAAGAGGAACAGTGGAGCCTGCATGAAGTCTCCTCCTCTGAGCTCCAACACAGATTGAAACTGAGAGAGATTCTCATCATTGAGCAAGTATTGACTTGATTCAACCAGGTGAGAAGAGCCTCAGTTTGCAGTTGCTGCTGCTCCCCACTGGCTCCAGGTGCTCAGCAATTCAGCAGCAGCTTCAGCCTGACCCACTTTTCCTTCCCCACTCTGCAAAACCGGGGTTAATTCTTGCATTTGGCACTTTGCACATGGGCAAATGCATTGCAGTAAAGTATCCCCCCACTGTCCCAGCTTGGGAAGATCGTGCTGTTAATAACCCAGCTGGCAAAAGTCAATGCCTGTGGGCAGGTTGGGGGGAGGCTGCAGTACTGAATGCGCACTAGCATGGAGTGACAACGGGTCAAAGAAAGGCCTTGAACTGCAATACTAGAACACCAAATCCCAGCTTTTCCTCCCCTTCCTCATGTGGAGAAACTCCCCTTCCTGCTGGCATCCTGTTACCATGCCCATTCCTTCATCGTGGCCTCTGCCTTGTTCCACAGGTGGGAGAGTGGACAAGACAGCAGAAGAATAAGCAATCCCAAGTACATGAAGTTTGGCTTTTGGAATGCCCAGGGAGGAGAGGATTCACACCAGAAAGCCTTTACTCTGGACAGCAGCACTCTGCCTGAAGCTTCAAGTTTCTCTATCCAAAGCTGTTCCATGTCACTTAGTTGTCATAACTACAAGGTTCATTTTGAATCCACTACAGCTTTCCTAACAAAACAGCTTAAATGCATTTCCATACTAAGGTTACAGAAGGATACTCAGTTGTAGTCAACTTCTTAAGGCATTGGTGAGTTGGTAGACAAACAGATTAAATTCCAGTTTCCTAGTGAAAACACTCAAATTATTCCCATGTATATGATAAGAAGTAAAAGTGAGAAAAATCAAGACAGTATTTGGGAAGACAATTTCAGTTCACCTTAAGACAATGTTGTCCCATAAATTCATGGGTTTAGTTCAAGCCATTTTCCCTCATTTCAGCTCACAGTGGGGTTGGAAATGACACACCCTTGTGAGCAGTGGGGAACAGGCTGGGCTCAGGAACAGTCCTACATCACCTGCCAGGCCTGGAATAGCTTCCAGCACCGGGGGATGTGTCTGGGACCTCTGCTTAGGAACAGCTGGAGCCCTGCATTGTCCACCTGCAGCTTCCCTGCTTCTAGAAAAAGGCACTGTAAGTCCCGAGGGCATCACCCGTTTCAGGCAGCCGCTTGGCACGGAGCTCCGCGAGCTGCTTCCCTGTGTGGTGCTTCGATCCCGTGTGGACACAGTGGCTGAAAGGCTGGAGGTGTCTGGGGACACTTTACAAGAGCAAACCCAGCCTACAGGTGCAGGTGCAAATGCCTCTGCTTAAAATTCAGTCAACTGGTTAAAAATGCTTGTGAAAGTCGCAGTGTCAGGGAGCGTGAACCTGTCAACATTTAGCCAAAAAAGTTATCTTTTTTTCTCTCCTTTAATGCAGTTACTTTAATAATTTTTCCAATAACTACATACTGTAAAAGTTGGACAGCTGGGGCTTGGCTTTAGAGTGTGGCTCAGCTTTTAGCTTTTTTTTTTTCTCCACTCCTGTGTACACAGTTTTATTTGCATGCAAACAATACTTGTGCAGGTGCCTACCTGGGGCTTGGGGCATGCAAATCCAGGGCTTGCCAGAGCTTTGCATTTTTGTTTTTCTTTTCCTAACCAAACAATCGTTTCACATACTGGAGTGTTTGGGCACCAGAGGGATGTATTCTTCCCTTTCAGTGAAAGTCCACATTCTCTGTGGGACTACTTAGACTTTGTTCTTGTACTGGGAGTGAATAGGGAAAGATAGAATAGGATACAACCTTGTGCTGGAGTTCTGCAGTGTTTCTCTGCAGCCTCCAAAGTCAGAAGGTTTCTGTCTTAACCCCCTGATGCTTCCTGCTGCCTGGTAACTCCTGGGTAACAAAAAGATCTGAGGCAAGGGGAAAGAGTGATTCCTGGTTGGAAACATTCGAAGGAGGGAGAAGCCAAGGATCCTCAGGCATGAGGTTCTTTAAGCAGGGACTTCTGTGCACCTTCTGGGATCAAAATGAGCAAGTATTAAACTTGAGTGTCAAACTGAATGTGCTTGTACTCAGTTGACTGTAAAAGTTAGTATCATTCTGAGTACCCGAATGAACAACTACTCAAATAAACCTCCGGTGCAGGATGATCAGCAACGAAATCAACCCAAACACGTGTTGTGTGGGAGAACTGTGTGAGTGCAGTGGAAAGGAGCACAGTTCCTTTCGGGCAATGCTGGTCCCTGCCATGGCTTTGCAGGCTTTGCTGCTCCTGTCTGCAGGGCCAGGAGGCACCAGGACCCTCATTCAGCTTTCCCGGGAGGAGTGGTGGAGTATCTTTGTGCTGAGAAGCAAAAGCACAGCCAGTGTTCTCATGTTCCCCAGGCAGACAGGGGAAGGAGCTCAGAGCACCCCAGCACGTGACACAACCCAAACTACAGAAACATCAACCCAACACACAATGTCCAAAACACTCCTGCCAATATTTTTGCTTCAGATTTTGAGGAAGTTTGGGATATCTGCCAGGGAAATGAAACACAGCTTTGGAGGTTGAAGGGGGGAAATACAGTAACATAACATTTGGGGGAAAAAACCCTAGTCCATTTCTATTTTGTTATTCTTTATCCTACAGCCTGATTAATGGTGATCTAGTAATGATTTGGATGCAGCAAGTTGGGAATATAACTTGCCATTCCTATTAACTTGTAAACTCGTCCTTCAGAGCAGAGGACAATGTGTGCTCCATGGTCCAACACAAGCATGTACCTCTGCCAAGAAAAAGGACACTGGGCAAAGGGCTCCCGAGGGCTGTTGTTTGGCATAGCTCTATGTTTGTAAAAAACATCCATTTCCAGTCATTTGAGTGGGGAGTTTTCATGGAACAAGTTTGATTAGGTGCTTTCCTGAGGAGAGGAAGCTTATGTAATGGTTCAGTCTATCTCTTGCTCCACATTTCATACATATTTGACACATGAGTCAAAGTCTCAAAAATAATTAAATTTCTACAGTTTCTTGGAAGTCATCAACTCAAGGCAGAAAGGGGAACCATATTCCTTCCCCAGCTGAAGGAAAGAAAGGAGCCAGGCACCAGCTCTCCTGTTGGCTATTCAGGCTGGCCAGTCCCCACGTACCCAAAGATGGATTAGCCACAGGATGTGAGGGCTTTGCCCACGGGGGTGACACTGAAATGAGAAACTCAGTTAAGATATCCTTATTTATTATAGTGGGGAGCAATGGGTTGATACCATACAAATGTGGAGCCGCTTTAGTTCTGCTGTTCACAGAGATTGTCTAATCCTCTAAACACAATCTCCTTGTTCTTCGAGATGCAAATCGTACCATAGATGAGGCACCAGACAATTAGAATACTGGGTGGGAGCATCCACAGCATTCTGGTCCTTGGCTGGAGTTCATTTCACCACGGTATAAACAGGCAAGGGTGGGGAATAACTCCTGGTCCTTCTCTCTCTGATCACTCTGATTCCCCAGGTTGGCAGGGAATGGGAACGGGAGTGGAGCTGCTGGAGTGCAATATGTTGACTCTGATTTTGCTGAGGAATAATAGCAGTGCAGTGATACAACTGCAGGAAGTCCAAAATCATAAAATGCTTCAACTTTTTTCCCTTATATCTGTGTCATTGCTTTTCCATTTGTTGTTCTCAGCCTGAATTCCTTAGATAACTTCACTGGAGACTCGAGTTTTACTGTAGATATGGAAAACTGCCTGGAAGTTTTGCTCCTTGGTTGTTCTGGCTGCTTTCCAGCCTCAATAATACTCAAGATGCATTCAACTTGCTCCAGCAATCACTCTTTATAATACAGCAAAAAAGAAAGGCCACCACACGAAATTAACTCTGCTGCCAACTTAGTCAAGCCTTCAGGAAGCAGCAAAAGTGAGTTGTGATCCAGATTTCTGAAGGGCAAGTTCTGACCCTGCTAGACTGGTGATGTGAGCCTGAAATACAGCCACAGGTAAAGGTGGCAGGGTTAGTACTGAGGTCAGTAAACATTGCAGGTTTGGAATTACTGGTGTGTCTATGACTATCCAAAACCCAAAGAATTTTGGCAGCACATGGACTGCAATCTGAGCACGCATTGAAGTTCTTCTCAACACTTGCTCTAATAGTGAAAATGAATGTACAAACACCTGGGCCATATGTGTTTATATATACATATATGTGTGTGTGTGTGTGTGTGTGTGTGTGTGTGTGTGTAACCTGGGTTATACATATTTGCTAACAAAAGCTGGGCTGACTTCTGTGACACAATTACAGCTACAACAAGGAAAAGCACAGGATAGCAGATGGAGCTGCATGAAGCAAAGACAGTAAGCCAGCTTTGAAAGCTGCCTGCGAACAGGACACACAACAAACACATCCAAGCAGTCTAACCATGCCCACGTGGCATTTTCAATCATAAAATCCTGATTTCTCTTGCTTATTATTTTCCAGGAGATAATTTGAGCTGTGACTTTTCATGCAGGGTCTCTGGCCTAAGGTGAATATGTGTCTGTCCATCCATATGGATAAGCATTTCCCAGTGATTTCTTTGAAGCTGCATTGTGCCAACCTGTCAAGCAAGGGCTTCAAATCTGGGGAGCGAGTTGCTTTGTTTAATGATGTGTGTGTTGACATCGTGCAGACAGAGACACTTCCCCTTGCTGGACATCACTGGTCTTATTTCCAGGCTGACTCTTGTTCATTTGCAGCCCCAGGAAACCAAAATAATTAAGAGCATGGGCTGTGAGGGCCCAGGATTGCACTCAATATCCCTTCTCATGGTGGAGAGAGTTTGAATGTTGTAGCCCTGAAACCTGAAGCATCTGTGTGAAACCTCGGAAGAAACTTCTGCCTGTTCCCCAAGCTGTACCCCATGATCAGTTTGTGCTGTCAGAGACATGTGAGAAAGGCAGACACAACACCCAGGCTTTCCCTGGGACTTTTGACATGTTCATCTTTACTTAGAAGGTCCATAAGAAGGAAGATAAGATGAAGACAGTAGATCTATCCTATTCCTATCACTTGTTTCCTCACTGCATTTAAACAATTCTGGGACTGTGCCAAGCACCTTTCAGGTTTCTACAATTCTTGTTGTCTGATCTTGATGTTACCTTTCTGCTGCTCCTAAACATGTTTCTTTTGACATAGTTTTGTCCTGCAGTTACACTGGATCTTTCTGGTACAAAAGTCTGACTTTCTCTCACAGCTTCCCATGGGCTTCAGTGAGTTTGTTTAGATTCCCACTAGTGGAAACTGTCTGTCCTTGAGCAGTTCAGCCCCTGCCTCAGTTTCCCATTTTGGAAAGGGGGAATTGGTGTTTCATGTCTCCTACCTTTGTGTTGACCTCTGTGTCAAGTATAAGAAGAGGCAGGGTAGGGTTTCATACATCACATGTAACATCTTTTTACTGAGCAGTGAAAGGAAGGATTTCACCAGAACTGGACACACAGAAGAACCTGGACACACACAGGACTGAGGGAGGTAAGAGAAGTAATAATTCTGAGGCAGCTGAAGAATTTAAGAGTCAGGCAGAAACTGCAGACCTTCCTGTGCTGAATGTCCTGGCTAACACAGGCTTTGATAAAGGAGAATATTATTGCTTTTCTTGCAACTTCTGACCTGCTGCCAGGTATTGTCCAGCCATGGGTGGTCATCAGAAAGCTTGGGATTATTGTATTCCATTAGAGGATATGGATGACTGTTCTTTGTACCCTCAGTCTCTCACTGGAAGGTGCACTTAATCAACTGTTAAGCTGCAAACCTGATGTGCTACAAACCTATAAAGGAATCTGTCAGGTTCCTATACCTGAGTAACAGGCATTTTGCATATTTACTTTCAGTTGTTTTTTGTCTAGAACACACACAGCCTGAGACACAGGGAAACAGCCTCACATGCCCACCTGATGCTTCCTGCAGCTTTTCCTCTGCTGTAAATTAAAATATATAAGTCCAAATTTCTTCTACAAGGTTAGTGAAGGAAATGAGGGGATGTAAATTAACAATACAGTTTTTAAAATATTGAGGGAACAGCTGGAGTTGTGTCAGGGCAGGCTTAGGTTGGATCTCAGGGAAAGGCTGTTCCCCCAGAGGGTGGTGGGCACTGAGCAGGCTCCCCAGGGCAGTGGGCACGGCCCCAAGGCTGCCAGAGCTCCAGGAGGGTCTGGATGATCCTCTCAGCGAGAGGGTGGGATTGTTGGGGTGTCTGTGCAGGGCCAGGGGTTGGACTTGGATGATCCTTGTGGGTCCCTCCCAGCTCAGGATATTCAGTGGTTCTATAATTTTAACATATTTTAGCTATACTATTAAATAGTATAAAATGCTGTATGTGAAATACTTCCAGGGTCACACAGTTGGGACAGCAGAGGTTTTGTTTCAGAGCATTGGGAGGAACCCCAACAAAAACACCCTTGCAGTTCTCAGCATCCACTTGGTGCTGGCAGGAGATGCCTCCGAGGTTCCTGTGGAAAGCACAGCGGGAGCTCCCGTTCGTCACCTCAGGAAGGACAGCAAGTCTAAGAACTGCTCAGCACTCGGGCCAGGGCGCTGAGCCCTGTTCCCCCCCGGCTCTGCCCCAGCCGGGGCGCAGCCGGGAGAGGCGCTGCCCATCCCAGGTAACCCCGAAGGGCAGTGGGAGCGGCGGGGCTCCGGCACACAGCGCTCTGCTAACACACACCCACGCACGGCTGCTTCACACCTCGGCTTCACGGGCCCCGCGGGTTTCCTTTCAAAGCATCAAAAAGGAGGCAGAAATAAAGTCTCCCGCAAACAGGCTTCGATTAAATCTAGGAAGAATTTTTACGAACAAATCAAAGCACAGGCAGCCTGAAGCCCTAAAATGGAGCTGCGCTGCTCGGGAACGGGCAGTCACAAGTGTTGCACTTCAGAATGCAGCTTCATACTTGGTAAAACTCAATCCTTGTGCTGGTTTAATATTTAAATTTTAAAAAGACAATTTCAAAGTTTATTAGATTTTTTTTCATCAGGAAGTGAGGCCATTTCCACCAAATTCTTTGTATGAGATTCCTAAAATCTCCTTCAGAAATAGCACTGGGGCTTTTCTATCTGATCTCAGACTCATTAATTTAACCTTTTGAAGCAGGTTCAGCAAGTATTTAATCCTGACCCCCTGGCCTGGATCCACAGATCCATTAATCTTCCATATGTCACTGTACAATTAAAAGTGCCGCAAAAGCTGTGAAACTCACATCCCCCCTCCTGCCCCGCCGGGACTCACCAGAGGCCGAACCTCCTCCCGCTCCCAGCCAGCACCGGCCGCGCTGGGGTCGATCCAGAGGAGATCCAGGGGCTGGGACTGCCAAAGCCGGGGCACCTGGGGTTACCAACTCACAGGGAGCGCGGCCCCAGGAGCTCAGACAGTGGGGATGGTTCGCCTTTCCAAAAGGCTCCAATGCATTCTTTGTGTGAGCAGAAATACCTGGACCCACAGGCTGAACGCTGGAGTGTCACATGGGTGACAGGGCTAAAAAAGGCAAACCCATGGGCTTAATTTAAACTGCCCCAATTTGCCAGTGTTTTCCCCCAGGACTGCTTGTGTGCCTCTTCCAAGCTTTTCTACAGTTTTCCTGGAATTGTAATATCCCGCTCTCTTTGGGTTTGTACTTTTTCATTCTTTTATTTTTAGATTCAGTATTTCAGTGGTCTGCAGAGTCTGCCTGACGCCAGCAAATGTAACTGGATCCCAAGTGCCTGCAAGGCAGGAATTGCAGCCATGCTCAGCACGCTGCCCAGAGCACAGCCCTGGCACTGGGCAGCACCAAAGGGACTCAGTCCGCTGTTTATCTTGTGGCAGGGCTTGGGAAAGGAGGCAAGGAGAGTTAGTTCATCAGAGTGGAAAGAATAGCTGGCAAAGGTTAGGGGCAAGTCAATAGAAATCAAAGATGCAAATAGGTCTGTCCTACAGCAGGTTTGTGTGAGCTGACTTCCAAAAGCAAGAGCAGGGATTTACAAAAAACCAGAGACAGTTCATTCTCCAATAGCCCAGTAACAGGCCAGGCATGCACAGAGCAGACTGCCTTTAAAAAGGGCTTCTGTCAGCAACGGTGACTTCAGTGGATAAATAAGAATAGGCTGCTTGGCAGCAGGGCACTGCTGGCACTTATCGCCCAGGTCACATTTTCCAAGCTGGGGTGGCTGGTTTGATACACACAGAACTGCAGCTCCCAGTTCTGATGGGGATATATATGGGCTACATCTTCCCCCCCAGCCTTTGGGGAGAAGCTGCCAGGTTTTTACCTTGCTCTTCCACACTGTGCAACTGGAATAAATCTGGTTTCATTACCTTGCTTGAACTTTTTAGTTTTCTGTCACTTCTGGCCCTGTAGCACAGAACAAATGGAAGGATTGCCATTTTATCTGATTGAGAAATCATTCATCCTAACTATTCTAGGATCTGTAACTATGGTAACTAATGCCTACAACAGAATGTGGCCTCTTCAAGGAAGAAAAACGAGTATGGAGCAGCTCTTTCCCAAAGGTGACATGATGAGTCAGCAGCAGAGCCCAGATTAGAAGAGTGTTGAGCCTGCCCTGTCCCAGCAGAGCTGCCCTGCTCCTGCTGCAGCCTCCAGGGAAGGAAGCTCCTGGGGCAGGGTGGGAAAGGCTCAGCTCCTGGGGCAGGGTGGGAAAGGCTCAGCCCCTGCCCTCGCACTGCACCTTGGTGTTTATCCATGCCTTGGCAGAGGTCATTGCTTGTTGCCAGGAGAGTGGAAATCACGGAAAACAGAAAGCAAGGGGCTTGCCATGGAACAGCAGAGAGCCCCAGAGCAGAGCTCCACCTGGAGAGAAGGAGCTGGGCTGCCAGGACACTTAATATATACGTTTTGTGTAACACTAAAATTGCTTGGAAATGGATTTTTTACAAGCCAGCTTCTGTGTCCCCTCATAAGCAACAAAAGCAGAGTAAAGCAGAGATTCTGAACTGAGAAACCAACCTTATCTGTCAGTTTTCTCCTCTGCATAGAGAAGGTTATGGGGTCTTTTTAATTCCTGGCATGTTTAAAACAGGTTTAGGCAAATTATGTAACATGAGCATGTTTCCTTGGCAAAGATGGCATTCAGTGTTTCATATTTGCTCACCTAATTGGAGGTGGCTCTGCCAGCTGTAGGTGATGCCCCCTCAGACAGAGGCAGGAAGTGTCTGAGCATGAACTGGGAAGAGACTGCAGAAACACACCCTGTGCTCTCCTCTATCCTCATCCTCTTGTTTTTCAGGTACTCTTAGTATCACTTTGCCCCTGGTTCTCCCTCGTCCTCCTTGTTCATGGTTAAGCCTTCATTTTTGTTGTCCCAGTTAGCAAACTCTTGAAAGGAACATGCAGAAAACTGATATTATTTACCCTCAATTCTGACTATCACAGTTTAGGAGCTGCTGTTGCCACTGGGCCGCTGAATTGTCCCACCACCTCAAAAGCACAGGTGAAGTGGAAAACTTCCTAGTCTCCCATGTTGGTGCAGCATTTCCATAGAATTGTTCTTCTCAGCCAGGTTTTCCCTTAAGTGACCGGCAGCCTCCCCTGTCTCTCCCTGCTGCTGGCTGGCAGCCTGAGACACCTACTTGAAAGTGCTTCGGGTCCTGGTTTAGTGCTGAGTCAAAGGTTTGCCCACTGGCAATTTGCCCCTTGGCTTTGCCTTACTCTTTCTTTTTAATTGGTGAAACAGTAACAGTGATTTTTAAAGGATGTTTCTAATCTGCTGTTTACTTTTTTCCTGTTTTGTAACACTCTGGCTGTACCCAGATTATGTCAGGGAGTGTGAGCTGACCCAGCAGTGGTCAGAGAACTCAGGAGTGTTACAACTGTCTGAGAAATCTCTGTGCTTGGTCCACAGGGCTTGGGGAAGGTGCTCAAGGCAGAAAATCCAGTGAATGCTGAGAGTGGGTTGGTCCCTGGACAACTGGGAGCAGCTCTGACTATCCACCAGCAAGGTGAGCACAGCCTGACGTGTGATCAGCATTGGAAAGCAGAGAATCATGGAATCATGGGATGGTTTGGGTTGGAAGGGATCTTGAAGACCACCCAGTCCCACCCCCTGCCATGGGCAGGGACACTCCCACTATCCCAGGTAGCTCCAAGCCCCATCCAGCCTGGCCTTGGACACTCCCAGGAATGGGGCAGCCACAGCTTCTCTGCCCAACCTGTGCCAGGGCCTGCCCACCCTCCCAGGGAAGGGTTTTTTCCTTATATCCAATCTCAACCTACTCTCTTTCGATTTAAACCCCTTGTCCTGTCACTCCAGGCCCTTGTCAAGAGTCTCTCTCCATCTTCCTTGTACCCCCTTCAGGCACTGCAAGGCCACAATGAGGTCACCCCAAAGCTTCCCTTCTCCAGGCTGAACAATCCCAGCTCTCCCAGCCTTCCCTCCCAGCAGAGCTGCTCCATCCTCTGACCATCCTGCTGCCTCCTCTGGACTGGCTCCCAAGCAGATGTGGCCAGCAGGACAGAAACTGTGGGATGCTGGGCTCAGCCAGTGGGGCTCTGCACGGCGTGGGAGGAACATTCCATGAGAAAGCATGGATGGCCACGATGCAAGCCCTCATAACCTTGAGACCCAAAGTCTGATTTCGGGGTATATATTACAACCTGTTGAAGACGTTCCCTGGGTAAAAGAGATGCAAGTGTGGTCTGTGTTTATACACAGCTTTGCTGGTGTGTGGGGGTGCTGTCTGTGGGGTGGGCGTGCAGGAGGGTCTGTGCTGGGCAGGCGATGCAGCCACGGGTTGCAGGAGGTCTGCAGGGCAGCTCGAGGCATTCTGAGAGAGAACATGGGGTGCTGCTTGGCTGGCTGGGCAGTAAGGACTGACTTGCCACTTCTGGGCATAATCCACTCACTCCTTGCGTTTCTGCCTCTGAGAAATAGGGACGAGCCAGTCCCAGAGTGCGGGACACACAAGAAGCCTTAAGCCCTTGGCATGTAAATATTTGTGAAGCAGCCAGGGAGTCCTATGCGTTAGGGTAAACATCGAGTCTTCTCTTGTATTCTCAAATGCAAGGCTATTTTATTCAAGCTCTAATCCGTGTGCTGTGGAGCTGCCACTAATAAACAGTTTCTCTACAGCTAATCTCTAGAGAAGGGTTGTTTCCTACCCACCCCGACGTGTTCCTTGCAGGCACTTTGCTCTTGGCTTCACTGACTTACTCATTGTTTTTTGGACATGGTAAAACCCTTTTAATCTGTACTGGGGAGAAGGCAGGTTTTAAAACCAGTGACATGGAGATAATTGTGGAAGGCACAGATAATTCAAGTTCAAATCCAAAGGTTTTTATTCACTCCTGTAACTTCAAGGAGAGCAATAATTTTAATTTTAATTAATTATGTTTTTGAGCGGGGATGAGACTACCCACACCCTCTGACTTGCAGTACCTACATTTGGGGTCTCTGAGGAAAGAACTGGACTTGCATTTCTGGAAGAGCCTGTCTCTGTTTTTTGGAGTACAGATTGTGCCAGGATGAGCAGAGCCAAACCATTTTGCATTAATTCCTTCAATATGAGGATTTTGCTTTAGACTGAAGCCTGGGATCTCCTCTCTCTCGTTTCACTGGGAGAGAAAAATTACTCATCTGTCAAATGTTAACCAGATCCAGCTCGCTGAGCTGTTTTGCTCAATACATGGTTTTCATTGACACATTTTTAAATGCAGCTCCAGATCACAGCCTGTCCTTTCTGCCATCACCCAAAACGCTGACATATCTACTTCCCTAAGTATTTCCTTCATCCAGGGAAAGAAGTGCACCCCTCCTTTCTGGTGTCTTATCAACTGAGTGCACCAATAGGCTGAACAATCTTTTATAACATGTACTTTGTACTACCTTTGACCTCATTTTTTGTGTGCAGGGAAATTATCTGAATTAGTTCAGTGATGAAAAAGCATTATATATACACAAACAGTATTTCCAAGGAGCCCTCTTATTGACTTGGACTTAATTCATGAGTGTTGTTACAGTGTTTTCACTTGGTTTCTCTGTTTTGGGGTTTGATTTATGGTTGTTTATGCAGATGACAAGCCTGAAGGAGGCAAGTGCAGGTATAAGAGTGGGGCAGGGCAGACAAGCAGATGCCTGGATGTCTGGAGCAAACAGGAATCCTGGCTGCAGTTAAGTATGTCACTACTAAAATGAGCAAATAAGTTATGCCAAATAAAGTAATTTTAGATGATTTATTACGGTGTTTGTTACAGTGAGTTTTGGGTTTTTTTCAGAATCCAAGCAGGCTGCTCTGTCTGATCCCTTTTTACATATCTCATCTTCTGGTAGACTTAACTACAAACCCTCTTGACTAAAATATGCCTTGTGCCCTCATTCTTGTAGGTTGATACTTCACAAAAATAGAGGCAAAATAACATTAACAAAATCCTGGAGTTCTTAAGGAAGTTGCTGTACCCGGTCACTTTGATGTAGTGAGATGGTGCAACAGTTAACATTTTATTTGCCTTTCTCACACAGGCTCCCAACACCCTGGAAACCTCCATGTAACATGTATTGTTTTACAGTGGGGACACTGAAAACCAGGAACCAAATCTGAGCAGGCGAGTGAGCTCCCACATGACTATTGCATCACTTAGAAGTATCAGCAGCCTCTCTCTTTCTTAGAAGAGAACAATCACACCATATTGCTGAATAGAAAATGAGATTGGTGTACACCTGGGACAGGGCTGAGTCTGAAAATGATAGCCTGAGACAATGCCAAAGGAATATCAGTGTGGAGAAAGAGAACTCTTCGGTTTATTTTTTTTACTTCATAAAACTGATGACCAGAACAATTCTGATAGTTTTGGATGTCAGGAGTTCATTCATGAGCAGGAACACTAAACTGGTGGGTTTCATAAAGTGCCCTAATAGCAGTTCAGCAGCTCAGCAGAGGCAGAACCAGGGAGAGGATCCCAGAGTCAACAGTTACACCTGAATTACAACGAGGATTTGTGGGGGAGAATTCTGGGTTTATTCTCTCCACCATCCCATGACCACTGACAAATTCTCTGTGATGCCATCGATAATCTGATCAATAAATATAGTGCCGGATGTTACACCATCACCGTGGCAAACATCCCATCCCAAGTGCACGGGGCAGCCGGAGAGACACCGAGAACTGGGATTTGGAGAGACCTGCTCTTGCCCTGTACTTGATGTAGATGTAGAGGGTTACAATCCCAGGTCCTTTTAAGGAAGCAGAAGGTTCAATACAGACAGTGCTGCACAGCACACGTGCTTGGATCAGCCCAGATCAACTGACACGGCTGGAACAAGGACTTTAGACTTTCCCAGCTGTTCATTCTTCCTTATCCCAGACCACAGACACAGGGAAAGCAGCTCTAAAGCATATTTGCCTTCATGATACAGGTCAAGAGCCAGGATGAGAACAAAGGCACTCCTTGATGCTGATAAGGACTCTTTGTGGTTGAAACTGGATCCTTGATGTGCAGTTGTTTTATGTGGCTCCATCTCCTCCTGTTATCAGCTGGGAGCAAGTGCTGGAGTTTCTCTGCTCATAGAGGCTGATTCCTCATGGGACTCGATCCCAGTTGTACAGAAGCTACAAAAGCTTCTCCTGTGAGTTTGTTTTGTGGAGGACTTTGAAGGAAACTCTAGTCAAAATTCAAATTACATTTCAGATCTAAGAATTTAACTACTTTGTAACAATAAGAACTTTATTTATTGGAATCATATATTCTAACCATGCAACCACAGACAGAACTTTGTTTGAATTACAGGACAATCAGGGCCACCCCTGACATCTCACACGGTGCTTCTTGCACGGATTCAGAGCCACAGACCCTTTAGGTTTTTGCTGTGACTTTAGGGAGGTTCTGAGTCTGGGTCAGTACCTTCCTTAAAGACACCAGAAGATGGGAAGGGAAGTCCATTGTGGGACAGGTGGCTTGTACAGCCACTGCAAGAGTAGTGCACAGACAAGAACAGGAACTTATTGAAGCTTTTGAGTTCAGATGAACAACAGCCTGAACTTTTTTTGGTCATTCCTTGCTATTGACCACATTAAAAAAAAAAAAGAAAAAAAAAGATCCTGGAAAATAATGGAAGACATACTAATTAATACTAATTAAAGTGAGATTTCTCTAAGTTCAAAGAACAGAGCACAAGATCAAGCTGTGATATGAAGAGCCTGTGATGATTTTTCATGTTTAGATTATTCCATGGTAGGGCCAGCCTGTTATTCCTAACGGTGGCTGTTACTGTCAAACCTGTCCCCTGCTCCAACGGGGCCATTCTGGGTGCCTCTGTAGGCCATTTCAGACTGGGTCTAAATTCCAAATGACACCCCCAGGCCCCTCCACACAGAGGTGGCTGCGTTCCTGCAGACACGGCACCGTGCTGATCCGCTTTGTGTCTTCCTGCTCTTCAGCCAGCGTGTCTGACAGGCCAAAGGCATCTGCTGACTCAGGCCCAGCGTCTCTGGCAGTTTGGGGGAGTTCTGTGTCTCCAGCCAAGTATCCAGAAGAGACAGAGGGTCATTCACTGGTGAAGGAGGCACTGCAAAGTACTGAGGGCAGCTGCCAAACCAGAATGAAATTCCAACTTTGGTGCAGTATGAAATCAGAAAACTCTTTAACTGAGAGGTGTTCCTGCATCTCTGGATCTTCCAGGCTTCATATCCTGTATACTTTATGGTGTATGCAAAGAGCAAACAGCAGTCCCAGCCGAGGTTTGCCTTGCAGGGGGAAGTGCACAGCCAGAGCCAGGGCAGGGTGAGAGCAACGTGGCCTTTATGAACCCACTGATTTCTGCATTCTCAGAGGTTTGGTGTCATTCCTATTTCTCCCACACCCCCTTCTGTAGAGGCACTCAGATGAGAGAGGTTTTGCACCATCTTGAGGAAGGAGCTATTTGGTTTATACATCCAGACCCTCCTTTGTGCAAATGAGCTCAGTGCTGACCACGGGAAATGCAATCCCAGCTCTTTGTGCCGCGTCTGCACCAGCCCCGTCAGGGCTGATCCGCGTCTGGAGGGAAAGGCTCCCCAAGCAACCTCAGCCAGTCCGGGCAAATCGAGGGCCACTGAGAGCTGGTTCCCCTCAGTCCAGACTTTGGAAAGATGGCTGGAGTTGATTGGGAATTTTTGGTAACCAGAGGGCAACATTTTTTTATCACAGCATTAAAGTCTCTTTCCTTTCCACTCCCACTTTTGAATAATTCACAGTTGAAAACTCATTTCATTCAAATATGAAAGTTGGCCTTTGATCTAGAACTAAGCATGGAGAGCTTTGACCCAAGAGGAATATATTTACTGAAGCTAAAAACAATAGAAACAAGGGTTTCCACTGAGTACCAACCCTGCATTTTCAGAGGCTCTTGCCTGAGTTTGCCGAGGTTGTGTATAAATCTTCAGCCAATGGATAAAGTACAAAATATTGCATTTATTGGAGCTACTTCTTCTGTGCAGTTCTTCACCAAATCAGGAGTTGTGTATTCTAATAATTTTAAGTTATTAACACCCTTTGAATCCCTTTGCTCCCCTTGCCAGGGGGAGTTCTGTACCTGGCTGAGAAGTGCCCCAGGACACAGAGAGCCAAGGGCTGAAACTGAGGAACCTTCCAGCTCCTTCATTCCATTAGTGCCTGAGAGCTCTTCCCCACAAGACGGGGGTTCCTACACAAAGGGAGGTGTTGGAAAGCTTCATGGGAAGATTCTGAGGCAGGAATATGCAGATCATTAAACTCCACTGAAGATTCAGTGATGTGAATGTATAAATTCAACGTGGCTCAACCGCTGTTTCACCCCAGGACCCCGGTCAGGTTAATTTACTTCTGGGTTCCTCCCAGCATTGAAAAGAAACCAAGGGACATTTCCAACCTTCAGAGAAGGACATGAACTGTACCCTGTTTGTTCTAATCCTGCCCTAGTAATTCTTTTGTCGTCAGATGCCTGAAGAATACCTCTGGTGTCATCCTCTAAAGACACAATTGTGGGAGGCTGAGACACAGCCAGCTGTTATTTCATGTAGTTCCAGCTGAGTTAAAACATGAACCAACAGTCACTGGCATCTCAGGAGAACCACACAGGGCCCAGGGTTTTGCAGTGCAGACTTGAGCCAGTCTGCACCAGTTGGGCAGGGAATTTGGATGCTTTTGGTGCATAAAGCCAGCATCTCCAGCAGCTGGAAGCATCCTGGCACAATGTGTTGGGGTTTCTCTGCACCTCCCCGTGGAGAACGTGGAGCAGCACAGGGCACAGCTCTGCACTGAGAGCACTGAGGATCAGGGAGGGCTTGTGTTGCTCAGGAATCAACTCAGGAAACTGGTGTCTTGGTCTGGGTCCGTTTTTTATTGACTGGCTGCTCTAATGGGATTTATGCCCCTTCCCTGTGCTGTCTGAAAGCACAGAGAGGCAGAAAAGTCAGTACCAGACTCCCTGAAGTTGTGGTGTCCCTTCTCCAAATCACCTGCTGTCCCCCTTATTCCCAGGGCACCACAAACAGTCCCCAAGTGCAGGGCAATGCTGGACAGCAGGGCATGAAATTAAACTGACTTGTACAGCTATACTAGTTTAGCCTTAGAATTTCAGTGGACTAAGAAGTTTTTATGTGCTCTTGAAAGATCTTCCATGAGAATGCAGAGCCAGACTCCTGGAGTATCCTACGGAAACAGAAGGAGCCTCTCTGAATGGGTTGTGGGGTATGAATTCAATGACATGGTACCTACCAACACTCTCCTCAGGTCCATGCTCTGCCTGTCAGCCATAACAAAACCATCAAGTGTGTTTAACAGATAAATTACACATGTAGGGACACTGCTCCACTTGCATTTACACAGAATGGGGGTAACAGCTTTGCTTTATTCTTTGTTGTCTTGCTTTTTGGTATCAGTCTAGTAAAGGTTTGAGGCCTGGCTATGGTACAGGGCTTGGCAGTGAATGGGGACTTCTCACACCCAGAATCATCATTAGAAATCAGAAATAGTAACTGGAAAAGGTCCTGCAATCACCAGGATCCACTATGGATAAGCTTGAGAGTTCTTTTAGTAAAACACACATCTGGGTAAGTGCAGATGGCTTTGATGAGGCTGTACAGCTAAGAGCACATTGCCTTCTGCTAAATGCAAAACTGTAATAAAGTTAAAATACGAATGTTCCTGTTTTCTTGTCCAGCAAAAGAAACAAGATGACGTGCTGATATGTCAGTACCACCCAGTACACTCAAATTTCTCCCAAGATTATTTTCATAGATGTTTCTCTCACTCATTTTGAACAGACTCAAAGTTTCTCTCCCTAGGGAAGTCTAACCAGGCTTTAATTTCTGTCAAAGACAGAACAAGTGAGTCTGGGATCTTGCATCATGTTCTCATTGTGGTCATATTTCCCTTCTATGCCCAACAGTAGCAATTTGGAAATGTTAGTTCAGGTGTCCACAGCTTGCCTGGGGAAAGCTGCACTGCACATCCAGGCTGGATCCCTGCAGGAATGGCGTGGTCTGATGGACCCAGTCAGAGCTGGGATCCACAGAGGCTGAGGACAGAAGAGATGGGCACTGCCTGTACCCTGAGCACCAGCTGTGTCATTCAGGAGCCTGGAGTCATTGTCCCCCTTAAAACATGCATTCTGCATGGACCAGCAGCTTCTCCAGTGGCAAACTTTCAGACTTGAGCTCAATCGGGGGAGCAGTGAGGGCAAATCCTGCCCTCTCTCCTCATGGCTCAAAGCAAGGGCCAACTTCCCCTGTGAACACTGACCCTTCAGGATGCCACGAGCCTTGTTTGATGCTACAGGGCAACAGTGTGGGTTTGGTCATCAGGGCTCCAAAACAAAACTCTGCTATCCTGGTATTCACCCAAGATTTCTGGATCACTTTCAGATTACAGACTGGCCTGGAACAAGTTAAGAACAATTCCCCTGCTTCCCTGCAGCAAATTCTCCTGCAAAATATTTGCAGGTAGCTGGAAACAAATATCTAGAGATACAGGAGCAGGGGGGCATCTGAAAAGCTCTGCAGCTGGCAGACAGGCAGCAACAAATCCCTCTGCTGGCTGTGTGCGAGGCAATGCTGCTGTGGCAGTGTGGGCTGGGGGCGCTGAGGGGCTGCAAACCCACAGCCACGCTGTCAGATTGCTTATTCAAGTCCTGGATCACAAAGGTTCTTCCTCAGAACACCTTGACACAATTAACTAACACTCTTCTCAGTGCTGAGCTCGCTGGTGCTGAGGCAGTGCTGGAGCTGGCATGTCGTGGCTCTAGACTGAAAAATTCCAGCTACAGGGATATAAGGAACACGTGGAAGCTCCAGCGGCCAAGTGCTTGCAATCCATAAACCACAAACTGTCTCTGGCTCGTGGGGACTGAAGTGCTGCAGTTCATTAGTGAGCACAGCTGCACATGGGATTGGAGGAGGACACGTTTGGGGATGTCCTTGGAGCCTGTGGGACTGTTCCATTGCCACGGTACAACTGGCTGTGCTGCTTTGGTGCTGCCAAGGACATTGTCACGGTTGTGCTTACTGAGCTGTGGAGTCCATGACCCAAAGGGTGTGTGTTTGTAATGAACTGTGGGATGAGGCCTGGGACACAAGCACAGAGGTTTTTATCTTTTACCTAAACCTCAGCCAGCGTAAAGAAGTAAAAAACCCCAAAAGTCACTATGAAAAATCGAGCTACATTTCACATTTTGCTTCCCAGCTGCAGGGAGTGAAGTCTGGCAGAGCTGCCAAACAACGAGGCCAAGTAAATACCTGCTCAAAACAAAAGTACCACAGCCAGCAGTTAATATCTAATGCTAAATTAGAGCTTCACTTCTTGGAATCATCTGTGAGCTGTCCCCTCCACAGAAGGTTACAGAGTGCCTGGATATGATGTAATTGTTCTGGCACTGACAACCTGCTGAGAACTAACTCTACTGGGATTAGTTCATTCCTCAAACTGAGGGACTGAGTTAATCTAAAGTGTTGTCCAGATTAGGGCATAGAAGTAGAAAGAAATTCCTCAGACCTCAGATCCAGTGCTCTTCCTATAAAAAAAAAACTAGCTCATTATCAATAGGATCCTGACCTGCCACCTCAAATTCACTGGTTTGTGAATCCTGCCTGCCTTGGTGGGGAAGGCTGAAGGATAATTCAGGAGTAGTTGTATGAATGAGGCCATCACCATTTTCACTATGTCAGCTGGTAAAAACTTGTTTATTCATGAATATCTCTCAGTTTAAAAAGCAAAATGTGACTTTTTTTTTTTTTAATTTTAGGCTGTCCTCTTTAATATTCAGATGGAAATATGTTCATTCAGAGGATAATGTGTAAAATAGAACATGGTGACTATGCAGAATACAACCAAGTGGTAGTGACTTTACTGTGAACTGCACAAGTAGTGGTAAGAATCTGAGAACAACATTTTCTACGTGAAGTCTTTGCTGAATGAAATAATTCTAATACCTAAATCTCCAAGTTCTGTCAATTTACATCTTCTGCCATTTGGTCTGTTCCAGTGAATCACAGCATAATCACATTTAGAATGACAATAAACTTGAGAAGCTGGAAATCCTGAGCATTTGGTATTTCTAGAATGGAGAAGTGATAACTGGTACTCTCAGTGTAACAAGTCAAGCTTGCTGAAACTTTTCCAGCCAGGACAGTTTTCCATCAGAAAATGTTGATTCAGTGGAAACTTATTGGACTATTTCTGGTTGATCCTCAATCTTAGCAACTCTCTTTATGCTGATGTGAAGCGAGTGCTGCTGAACTGATACTGTGGCTGGCTCCTTCTCGCTCACTTTCTCCTGCAGCTCAGCAAAACCAGAGGTGCACCTTTGGCTCTCTAGGGCTGTGCTGGGCAACACGGAGGTGCAACTTTTTAGCAGTAGTTTGAAGTACTGAAGTTCTTTGTTTTTCACTCAAAAGAAACGTGCAGATCTGAACACGTGGTTGTCACTGCTCCATCCCTCCTCAGTCTGGATTATTTTCCTCCATTTGCCCTCAGCTGATGTGACCCATGGGGTATAAATTGCATTATCAGCACTCACATCATTAGAGTCTTCCTCTGGCAAGTGGCTCCTGTGCATCCTGGAAATAATACTGTCCACCCTTTTGCTTCCAGGGCAACTCCTCTCTGTGTTTTTCACTGCTCAGAGTAACTCCTGACACAAGGAGTGCTGCTGCCTGACTTCTTGTCAGTCTTGTCAAAATCTGAGCACCGTCACATCCCCCGTCTTCAGACCCTTCTACCTTCTATGTCTGACTAATATTGTAGCCAAAACTCCCCTCACTGTTAAAATTACTCATTTCTAACCTCGCTTCATGTCTCGGGCTCCCTTTTACCCTGTGCCCTCCTGCTGCAGTGCAGGTTCCTTTGTCTCTGGCACTGTGTGGGACACAAGACCAGCTTCCCTGGGCCTCATTAACTCCTGCTGAAGTTTCATGTTTCAGATGCCTGTTTAAGGCTTTGGTCATAATCTTCAAAGTGGTTAATGGATCAAGCCTCAGCTACATTAAAGGCTGCATTTTGATCTGTGAACCATCGTGACAGCTGTGTTTCCTTGGGGCAATGTAGATTACAAAGCCTAGGAGGAAGTGTATGAAAGGGAGGAACTGGTGATCTTAACTGAAAGAAGCAAGGGGTGGGAAGAGTCCTCAGAAGATGTGGTGCAGCTCCAGACCTTTCCAATCTGAACTGCTCTGAGCAGTGATTCCCCCTGTATCCGAGCAAACAAACAGCAACACCTCAGCACCTCAGTGAAACAAATCCTGAGTACATTTTTCCTAGAGAGTTACCAGAAATTGCTACAAATTGGGCTTTAAATGCAAAGTTCTCCAGCAGCCAAGTGCTAGGACATCTTTTCTCCCTTGTCTGCAGACGTGTCACTGCATTCACAGAATGCCCCAGTGGCAAGAGATCGTCTGGATGAAGCGGAATCGGCACCAAAAATTAATGCAAAATATTCAAATAGAAACAATCAAATACAGATGAGGAGTCTCTTCTTCAGGAGGGACTTTCTGTGAAGCTGCTGATTCATATAGGACACAGTTTACTTTTGAAGATAAACCAGAGTTTTTCATTCCTGTTCTAAGCTAAATTAGTGCATTTCAGGCTCAGTGTTTATCAAACACAAAGGTCCCACTGGTTAATCTTCCACAGAGGTTTCGACCGACTCAGTTAAACTGGTATAAACACTTCTGTAAAGACTCTTAGTTTAGTTTATGTCAGCTTGGACTCTGTTTATGGCAACCCAAAATAAGCTATTCTTACACTTCACTACAAATGTCAGCCAACATCTTGCACCGATTTTGGCTGAACTGATTTAAAATAGAATCTCGACGCAAACTCGTGTGACTCTGCTGTAAGCTGGAACGTTCCCGGAGCGATCCCCGTGTCCCTCTCGTGGCGGACACGGAGATTGGCAGCGTCGGGAGCGCTCGGGAAAGCGCCGAAAGGGGTCAGTTGGGCAGCCCCAGCCCCGGCCCGGCAGAGGGATGGGAAACTGGCCGCTGGTCTGGCGTTCAGAGGTGTAGGAAACTCAGCTCTAGAACAAGAGAATTGCAAAATACTTGTAGTTGTTCATTTGAAAAACAGGATTTATAACCATTTTGGAATAAAATTACTGCTAAATTACCAGTAAATGTTGCTGGTAAAATCACTATAATAATAATAATAATGTCCTAGACTGCTGGTACAGAATCACAGAACTACAGACTGCTCTGGGTTGGGAGGGACCTCAAAGCCCACCCAGTCCCACCCCCTGCCATGGGCAGGGACACCTTCCACTAGCCCAGCGTGCTCCAAGCCCCGTCCAACCTGCCCTTGGACACTCCCAGGGATGGGGCAGCCACAGCTTCTCTGCCCAACCTGTGCCAGGGCCTGCCCACCCTCACAGCCAGCAATTCCTTCCCAATATCCCATCTAGCCCTGCCCTCTGGCACTGGGAAGCCATTCCCCTTGTCCTGTCCCTCCATCCCTTGTCCACAGTCCCTCTCCAGCTCTCCTGCAGCCCCTTTAGGCACTGCAAGGGGCTCTCAGCTCTCCCTGGAGCCTTCCCTTCTCCAGGGGAACCCTCCCATCTCTCCCAGCCTGGCTCCAGAGCAGAGGGGCTCCAGCCCTGCAACATCTCCATGCCCTCCTCTGGACTTGCTCCAGCAACTCCACATCCTTCCAACGCCGGGAAGCACAGTATCCCAACACAGTATATTACTATTATTATACTACTGGTGCTGGTAAAGCTTGTGCTCTGAGAGAGTACTGGGAAAGGAAAGCTGGCAAGGATGGATGACCAGGAACTGGGGGTGGCTTGCTCGAGGTATGGAAAAGGAGAGAGGCTCCAGAGGTTTGCAGCTTTGAGAAACAGTCCAGAAACTACATTTCCAGAAGTGCCTCTGCTGTCCTGCTCCACCTTGCCAGGGTCTCTTACATCCAAGAACAGTGACATGATCAGAGGGATGGAGCACTTCTCCTACAGGGAAAACCTGAGAGAATTGGGATTGTTCAGCACAGAAAAGAGAACGCTCTGGGCTGACTGAATTGACCCTTCCAGTACCTGAAGGGAGACTACAGGAAATATGGAAGAGAGTCTATTTACAAAGGCCTGGACTGACAGGACAAGAGGGAATGGCTTCCCACTGACTGGGTTTAGATTAGATATTAGGAAGAAGTTCTTCCCTGGGAGGGTGGGCAGGCCCTGGCACAGGTTGGGCAGAGAAGCTGTGGCTGCCCCATCCCTGGAAGTGTCCAAGGGCAGGTTGGACAGGGCTTGGAGCAACCTGGGCTGGTGGAAGGTGTCCCTGCCCATGGCAGGGGGTGGAACAAAATGGTCTTTAAGGTCCCTTCCAACCCAGAGCAGTCTGTGATTCTGTGATTTGCCCATTCCATATTGTGTGCATTTCCAAGTGCAAGCTGGAATCCAGCATCTCTCAATCCCTTCTCAGTCCAGATGCATCAATCCTGCCTTGTTAGGATCCCCCTTTTCCATGAGAGCACAGTGCTCTCAGAGACTGAGGAATTACTGAGGAATGCAATAAAGTTTATCCACAGGCAGAGACATTCAGGCCATGGGAAGGGAGAGGAAAACACCACATAACACTTGTGCAGTGGGGAGGGAGTGCTCTTGTGCCCCTTAGTCTGGGCTTTGCATCTCAGGTCATCCATACAATGGCATTTGGGGAAAAGACAAGGGTGGTGGAACAAGAAGCAGCTCTCAAGGATGAGAGGGTGTGACTAACAAAATTATCAACACAGGATCAAGTGTTCCTGGTTTGCAGTAGGGCTGCTGGAATAATCAGAGTTCTGAAATAATTATTACTGAAGATTTCTTCCAAGTTTACTTTCAGTTCTGCTGTCACCAACTTTGGGATTTTTGACCTTTGGGGGGATCTGTAAACCTCAGCCTAAAAAGGCTGGGCCCGTTGTCAGGGGAAGGGAGGCAGAAGCCAAGCCCGTTGACACACCCAGGTCCAGCCCACGGAGGCCAACCTAGGCCAGACCCAAGGATGGTACCTGGGTTTAACCAGGAGTCCAGAGCATCCCACAAACTCCCAGTGATGAGACAGGGCCATCAGACCAGTCCACAACTCAGGGCCAGGATCAGGTCTGAGAGCACAGCCGTCACTGGGGAGGTCCGCGGCCAACAGACAGATCCAGGGTCAAGCTGGAAGGGAATCCGTGTGCTCCATGGCCAGGTACAGCATTCCTGCAGCAGGGCCTGGGCCAGCACTGAAGGAGCAGGGCTGTGTTCAGGGGAGCCCTGAACCCACGTGCAGGGACCGTGAGGAGGAACCCAGAGGGGCTGGTGAGGCCAGCAGGGCTGGCTGCTGTCCCCGGGGCCCTGAGAGCCCTGGGAGGGCTCGGGGCACTCCTGGCAACACCCATGGAGAAGGGTAAAGAATCCCTGCGGGGAAGAAAACTGGCTGGGAACTCAGGGAGTCTGCAAAGGTGAAGTGTGTATGGCAAAACCTCTCACAGCACATTTTGGAGTGGCACAGCCAGGAAAGACAGAGTTTATGTTTGTTAAAAATACAAACAGCCAGTTTGGGTGCAGCCTGCTGTTTCTGAAAACACTGGGCTCCATTAACAGGATCAGGGCTTGCCTGATCACCCAGTGGGGGCTCATTGTAGGGCTCAGCCCTGAGAGGAGGACATAGGGACCCTGATATTCAAGTGATCCTGAGTTCCCTTTGTGACAGTTATTCCCATTGCTGATTAATCTGCAGTGTAGGATGGGAAAGCATTTCAGGAGAACATCTGGGCAAAGGATGAAGCATCTCTTCCATACTGAAGGCCAAATAGGTCTTTGATGACCCATAGTAACAAAATTCTTACTGTCACTCAGTAACAAGACGGAAAAAGTTCATGTGGCTATTTAGCTTTATGCTGGAGTTGCTCATCTGGCTCCATAGTTCGGGCTTCTCTCTGATCCTGGTTTTCCCTCTGTGTTCAGGAACAGCAAAGGGACCAGTGTCAGGCAAGGACAGGTGACAGTGCAGAACTCAACCCTGCTGAACAGCAGTGGGACAAGGAATTCATTGGCTGGGCATATGAAAACTGGACAAAACTATTGCAAAGTTCATCTTCTTTACATGTATTAATTCAACCCACTGACACAGATATTTTGCACATCCTGCTCACATGGTTTGCATTAAAAAGCATTATGAAATCCCAAATTCTAGTGCCAGATGGTTTTGGATTACTTTGCTTGTATAAAGGGTTTAATTTGGGTGCACGGAAAATGTAAAATACCCTGGTAATGACTATAACAGGACACCCAGCCTGCATTTGCTTTATTCATCAGCCCTGCTGGCTCCTTCTGCACGTTATATTCTGAGTCCTGACAAAGCTTCAAAACATGAATTCAAATTTACTGACTTCCCAGGACAGGCTATGCTCTGTAAAATGCTTAAAGGCATTGACGTGAAAGGAAATATTCCTAAAGACCCACTGTGCTGAGAAACCACAGGGTGAATAAAAATAACCCTCTCTTTCCAAATGCATGGCTCCCAGGAATGCCTGAGCCTGGTCCTGAGCACGGAGAGAGAAAAGGGGGAATGGGTAAAGGTCAAGCATACAGCTGTTGCTCCTGCCAGCAGCTTTCTGCCTGCTTTACTTGACGAGCTCAATGAGCCTTTTAGCTGCTCTGAACAGGGATCACATTTTTCAGATGATCTTTTCTTGGTGGAACAGATGAGCACCAGGAGTATAAATATGGAGTTAACTTGAAATCCGACCTGTTGGAATTCACACATCCCGTTCTCCAGGGGAGGAACAGGGCGAAGGGGCCCTTCACTCACTGGGTGTCATGATGCAGGGCCACTATCCCAGCACGTACTGGGGGGCTCTGCCTCCTCACCATTCAAACACACAGTTACTTCCCTCATTCAGTCACATTCCCTAATGCAAGTGCAAAATGTTGACCTGGTTAAGCCATTAGCTTTCTAGGAGGTAACAGAGATAAGCTGGATTGTGTTTTAGAACACTTTAAAGTTACTTCTTTAACTAGATGTGATTTTCGTTTGTTTAAACTTACTCTAGATGGGGAAGCTGGTGACCAGCTAGACACAGCTTTTATCTCAGTATCCTCTTTTCTAGTTGTTTAGAAAAAAATTGCTTATTTTCAAGGGCAACACAGAAGGAAGGGTATGACATGTGACCAGTGGTCTTGTTCTCAGAGACATAATGGGAGGAGGGATGGTTTGTACAGAGGGATTCCCCGGCTCTGTTCAACACCTTTTATCAGTTTTCACTCATTGTTTTTCCACAGGTATTTTTTCCCTGAGCTTCTGTGTCAAACCCAGAGAGGTGTCAAATAGAAAAACAAATCAGGGGTTTCAGATTTGATTTTGACAAGTTTAGTATTGCCAAGGAGTCTGTGTTTCCACTTGTACTGCAACAAATACAGACAGAAAATCGCTGACTTGCAATACATTTGATCAGTCTCCAAGTACTCTACAATAATTACCTGGGAGTCGTTTTTCTATCAAGTTGTTCTCTAAAAAGAAAGTGAGACAAAACAAAATTTATGAGGCTATTAGGCTGCCATCAAACCCCATGAAATGCACACAGAGGATGGACAATGGCCGGGCTATGCAGGGCTCCTGCCTGCCAACACTGATCTCCACTGCACACTCTCAGGTGAGTCCCCCCACCTGTAACACCTCCCCAGCACAGCTGGATGCAGCTGCTGATGCCAGCAAAGTCTGCACTGACACAGCATTCTTCAGAGAGGTGGAGCTGGGGAGGAGTAAGAATAATATCACCAAGTGTGCGGGGCACTAAGAGGGGCCGTGGGGGTGCTGGGGTAGGGAGCACACCCAGCAGCCACGGCTGAGGCCACAGCCTGGCAGCTGAGCCTGTGCCCGGGGCTGGGCACAACTGCCCTCCACTCCTGGGGCAGGGACACTTCAAAGGGCTTTAAGGAATTAAAGGGTCGGGAGATGTAGGTCTAACAGGGGGATGGGGGAGCTGTGAAGCTGATACAGAGCTTAACGTGGCCTGGTGCTGCAGGCAATGCATCCAGAGGGGTTTAGGTTCTGTACTGGCAGAAAGTGCCCTGAAGTGAACGATCAGCACAGACACACTGGTGTGAGCAGTTTGTTACACTCTCGAAAGCCTTGTGGTTCAGTCTGTGCTGTATCAATGTCACACTTTCTAAAACGGTTGTTTGCCATAAGCCTCAATATAGCTGTAGATTTTTATATAGTTTTATAGTTTTATAGTCTTTTGCATTTGAAAAATAGTTTGTAACCCCTGTACCAAATACTTAGGCTAGATTTTAACCTCTGTGTTACATTTAAGTAGCCTGTTTTTGTGCTAAGGGAGAGATACGAAGGTAGAACATTCTGTATAAGGACCCTTGTATTCAGATAGCTGTTAGAACATGTTATAGTCAAAATATAACATTGTTTAGTCGTAGTATAAAGAAGGGCAAGAGGTGCTGGAAAACCTCCAAATAGAAGACATAATGCGATGAAGATGAGGGGGGGGATGAAAAGGTGGTCCTTAAGACCACTGACTCAATTTCAAAAGGGTGTGTAAGGGCGGGTGGTTTGGGATAGTTTGTAGGATGGGTTAATTAGATATTGGCTATGTTCTATAGATAAGATAATTAAGTAGAGCTGTAAATTTGTAGAATGCTGTATGCCCGGCGCGCGTCATCGATTGCTGAAGCTTTAGCCGAACTTTCAGTAAAAGACCTTTTCTTGCCTTCACCCTGTTGTGGAAGTTTTCTTCCTTGAATTTATGGCAACAACAGAAGTTTTCCTGTTTTCCTCACTTTGCCAGCTCTCCCACTAGCTCCCCTGTCTATGGAGGAGCAGTCCAAAGAGTGAGAGTGACGGGGATTATTTACCAGTGTTTTCCTCCGGAACACTCTGTGGTGGGTTTCTTGTGAATCTACCACATTTTAGTAATTTTCATACATTTTTCAAGATGAAACACATACTCAGTTAACATTGAGACAACTTTAAAAAACTGATTCAACAATTTCCAAGGATGACCCTTGCCTTAGAAGAAGTCCCTGCAACCTCTTTTCTGCTAACTCCAGTGCCCTCATGCTCCAGGGTCAGGACCTGCCCACAGTTACAGTCACTCCTCACTTCTGAATGTCTCAAATACAGAACCTCGGAAAATGAAGCACATACGCGTTGTCACCACCAGGGAAAATCTTGGGTTATGTGACCTGTGTGGTATCACACAGCAGACCTGTGACACAAACATGGATAGACTTCATTAGAATTACCCAGGGCAAGGTTCAGTTCTCTGAGCCATGAAATTGTCCCTTCCCTTCCCTGCAGTCTGCTGCTCCTTATGCATCTCCCAGCTTTTCCAGCAGGGTAAACATTCCATTAACACACAGCTCCAAAGAGGCTGGGGAAAAGCAGCACTGAATTATTTCACTGAAGGCTATTGTCATTCTGTCCACAAATTCCTAAACGAAGGATGTATAAACAAACTTAACCCCAGCATGTCCCAGTTTTGGAGTGCCCACTCTGTATTCCAATGTATTTTATTAACTGTGTTTTTTGGCTGAATTTTGTCCAGGAATCCTTTAGGCATGACCAGCACTCTGCAGTTACTCCTTGTAGCAGCCTCAGTGCTCAGATGGGAGAGCATCAAGAATTAACAATTATATTCACCAATACTAATGGTCTAGTCATTTTGTAAAGGGAGGTTTCATTTGATTAAATGAAAATTTAATGGAGTGGGTCATACCCTCCCTTTACACATGTACAAGGAAAGGGATCTCTGTGGTCACCACATGAGGAACGAGGAGCTGTTTGACTAACAAGCCTCCCTGTTCTTCCTCCAAGTGGCAAAGCTGTCCAGGCTCACTGGCACTGTGGCCTTGAGGGAGCACAGACCCTCAGCCTGGCCAAGGTGCTCCCGAGGGATCTCAGCCCCCAGGACCAGCCACACCACCACCTGCAGAGTTAAAGGAGTAAGTTACAGTCAGTACAACATGGGCCCTCCCCTCCAGGTCTCTATTTCAAACCAAGCACACAGAGCTGGCAATTACTGCTGTAGGATGGCAGCAGTTTCATGACCACAAACCTGTTCATCAAGTTGTCTAATTAACATATTTGTTTCTGAGTGTTCCAGTGTCAACGTTACTCACTGGATGAATGTAACAATGGAAGGATCAGGCAACACCCAAGGTCATTTCCAACTCACAATATGAAAATACATTCTTGAGGTACCTTCTATTTGTTATTGCTCTTATCACTTTTCCCAGTTTGAAGCTGACTGAGAGTTGCTTCCAGGAAAATAACCATGTCCGTAGCAGATGATGTATTTTCTCCTGGTATACACTGAAGACAAGAACATGTGATAATTTCTGAAAAATAATGTCTTCCTTCTGCAAAGACAAAACCCAATTCGTTCTATTTATTCTTCAGTTTTCAGGGACATCTGATTTTTCTCCTAATTTACATACAACCTCCTTTCTCTGTCCTTTGCTAGCTACCAGTGTTGTGCCACTTTCAGGCTCACATGGATAAAACATCCTTCTAGATGACTCGTTTTATTAGTGTAACCAACCTTGGAGATGGATGTTTATGATATAACTATGACTAGACTTTCAGCTGCCTGAATCTTAAAGGATGAGTTTTCTCAGGAAGACTTTAATATGAAGTGTGCCTATTAAAGCTGGTGATAATACTAATAATCTGTCTTATTGCATATTTAATTACTATAATATGATATGATCAAATAGGACACCAGTGAGGAAAAACAAACCATACTTATGAGCAATGACAGGCTTTTTCCTCCATTTTATTGCATGACAAATACCATCCCTCTCTTAGGTGATTCTCTCTAAGTTTATAGTATTTATATAAATAGTGTATGTTGTACCATCAACCTGGAATTAGAGATGTTTGAAAACCAGGTGTCTGCAGTTGTGAAGTCCATACACACAATTTGAGATTCTATGCCAAATATACGAGTGATGCTTAAATCCCTTCTGTAGTGTAATGGGAATCCCCTTTGTAAACATTTTATGTTTATAAACATTTATAAACATTTTATGCCCCCATCTGCAGCTCGCATTGAAAAAGAAACTTTGCTGAGAGGTCTCTTAAAAATGACATTATAGGTGATATTCCTGCTTTTTAGTGTTCTTGTAAACTCTTCCTAAAAGAACTAGAATCCAAATGCTGGCCACAGTGGAAACCCTGTCACATTTTAGGCAGATCTTTGTTTCTACTCAAGAAACAACACAACAGTGACCCTATTTATCTTCTGTGGATATGACATTTGGGGACGTGGGTTAGTGGTGGCCTTAGCAGTGCTGGGGAACAGTTGGACTTGATGATCTTGAAGGTCTTTGCCAACGTAGCAATTCTATAAATCTATGATTCCATACCCAAGGTGTTGTAAAGTTGGTCAAAAAAAATCACAAAACTCTGAGGGAAAAAATGCCTTAAAAGTGTGAAGTCTCATTGCTCATGTAGTGGGGTAAGAAATTCCAACAGCATTTCCACATGTGCCACAAGACTTGGATTTGTTCTAACTCCTCCCATCAGTCTTTAAGATCTTCAAGCGTCACTTACTATTTTGTTTTAAAAAGTCATCTAATACTTAAGCCATCCTTCAGGCAGGCCTGTTCCTGCTCTCTTCCATGTGGGTATCCCGTTTTATTGGGCACATTTTCTTCCCCTGGCTGTGCTTGAGAACAGGCTGGATGGTGGCTCTCCACTTCTGTTCCTTACAATACAGCTGGTCAAGCTGCATAACACACAAGAAGGAACATCTTTCCTTTCCATTGCTTGTTTCTGCCAGTTTGGGCTGTAACAGTGCTCAAGCCTGTAATTTTAATAGTATTTTCCCAAAGCACTAGTGAGTGACACATTGTCCTTTTGTGGCATTGGCAAAAGCAAGGTAGGAATTTAGTTACAGGTCACACCCTATGTGCAACACTGGGATGAGAGTCTTTTGCCCTCTGTATAATTCTGAACTCACATAAAACATGTAAGTGGGTTTTCCAGCCACTCCAGAGAGACCACTTGGGAACAAAAAACCCAGAAAACAAAATCTCACTGCATGTAACATCACAAAATAGAAATAAACAGCTTCTCTAAGGGCCTGATGCTTGGAAACCTGCCTCAATTTCCACTTGAGCAGGGGTTTAGGAAATTCCAGTGCTGGGTGGATACATAATGGGGGCTGATGAGATAAACCTGACAATCAGGCCTGTGCCTCTGCATGTACCACACTGGCACAGCCCCGGCCTGGAAACCTCGTGCAGCTGCACAAGGAGCCTCGAGCCTTCCCACAGGCAGACACCGGTGCACTGGCAAAGGTACCCGACAGGTCAAATGGTGAATTGGGAGCCCCTTCTCCACTCACACCAGAGGCGAGTGCATGCGAAAGCATTAAGGTGAACTGTATACTGCAGAGAGAGCTATTCCTACATTCCCCAAGACTAATGTACCACAACATTTTATGAATAGTCAATTCAAAACGCTGGAAAACAGAAGAAAATTATTTATTTATACAGAGAAGATCCCACCTCTTATGAATGATGAACTATGAATTTATACAGCAGGTCATATGTGCTCATGGGTAAATCCTTTTCTGAAATTCAAGAATTCGCCAACTATTCACTAAGTTAAATCTTACACTAACTACTGAGGAGAAGCCTAAGAAATGAAGATAGTTCCTTCCTAAGTAAAAGTCATGCTTAAACCAGTGAAACTCCAGCAAACCCCAGGACCTGTGTGTGGCTTTGCAATGTCCATTTGCATTTCTGAGAAATTCTCAAACCAGCTGGAGAACATCCCAGCAGGAGAAGAGCAGAACCTGGCTGTGTGCACTGAGGAGGAAAAGCGGCATCCTGCGTGCAGGATGATGTCACTTGCTGAGAGATTTCATTGAAGGATTTTTTCTATTTGGCTGAATCAATTAAATATGTAAATTTAGCTTTGTTGTTAACAAACAAATGAAAGGTTATATTATCATGCAATTACGAGCAGAAAAACAGTTTCACTTCTATCTAATTTGTATGGAATTGACATGAAAAGAGTGGAAGTCAGGGCAGCTTAGAAGAGTTTCTACCTGTAAATTTTCACCTTTACAATTCCAAACACAGTGTGTTTGCACTGCTGGGGAACCCCACAGTATGTGGCCTTTTTTTAACCTTTAAAATTGCCTCAGCTGTATTATTGCTCTACCTTTGAGCTTATAATGTAATTAAGACAATTCCATTAGCTCAGCCCTGCATAATGTCTCACATATGCATCTTTATCACAACTTTGAATTCTGATGGGCCTGCTCTGGTGCTTTTTCCTACCTCCAAACCAGCACCTTTTCATGACCTTTTGCTCATCCTCAGCCTATAGTTTCTCATGCAATTAAAGTCAGCCATGCTTATTTTTAGCACATACAAATATTCTAGGAACTACAGAACTGTTTGTCACCCCTGTTGGTAGGGCCTGATTGTTTTCATTTGTTACTTGGTGGAAATTACCAGGGACTTCAGTTATCTTTTTGTTGTTGGCAATGTTTACATTTCTTAGATAACTTCTCCTTTCCTGTGAGTTATTCCCACAGCTCGTTTCTGACAGGGACACCCCTAACCTGGCTTTGCACAGCTTTAAGTGAACATCTCTTTTAATCATCTTTTGGTTATCAAAGGAGTATTTCTGATAATTATCTTTGTACTTCTATGTATTATTTAATGCAACTGAAAGGATGCTGTCAGTTTTATATCCACGTTTCAATCCAAGGTGGGATAACTTCACTTAGCTCACTCTCAAATTCTCTGCACTATTTTGGGTAAAACAGCACACTAGATAAAAACAATGAAGCAGACAAATATTAACACAAACTTTTTTTTCCCCATTAGATGTCCATCTTTTGACACAGAATTTATGTGTGAAAGCAATGTGGCTATACCATTTTCCATTAAATTATCACGCTGCTAAATCTTCCTTGGCAAAGGTTGTGGTAAGGTGCAACAACTCAACTGCTTGCTTGACAGCTTATTCCAGGAATAATGTCGAGGGGAAAAAAAGTTCTACTCATTATTTCAATATTGAGATGTTGGGGGGGAAAGGTTTTAATCCCTTTTTGCTTTGGCAGGCTGCAAACAGGACACCAGATGGAATACATTTAATAAATAAACACTGCAAAGTCTCTGATCCACCTATAGCCAAGTCCTGACTCAGCCTCCTCTTACTGAAATCCCTTGGAGCCCAGTCAAGTACAGTGTTGGATCCAGGCTGAGTGTTGCTGCATCCAGACTGGGTTAGGAGCCCTGCCCTGGGAGCAGTGGAGTGTGAGGGGACAGAGCAGCTTTGCTTTTGCACTGCTCCTCCAGGCCCTGGCTCTCCTCAGTCAGGTTAGAACAGTCCATTTTTTCTGCTTACAGCACCTCTGGAAAACTTAAGAGAGCTGTTGTAGCCCTCTGGTTGTCTTTGGGCTGACACTGTACTCTTGACATGGTATTCTTTCCTAAGAATGTCTTTATGTCCCAGAGTGAACTAGCACAGATGTGAGGGGATGCCCTCTCAGCAAGGTAAAAACTTTGGTGTCCTGTTACCATTCCTCCATGTCAAACTTGCTGATACAACATGGGCTGATTAAGAATCTCAAATGGAGACTTTCAAATCCACTCTGCACAGCTCAGTCCAGTGTCCAGCAAAGAGAGGATTTGGCTGTGGGACCTGACACTGCTCTGGAGCCACAGATCAGGAAACAGCCCATTGAAATGAACAGAATTGCACAAGCATTCAACTGCTGTCATCAACATCATGGAAGGATCAGGCTCATCTGTCTAATCATGTTAAGTTAATAATATTTTTAGTTGTATTTGCAAAAAACACTACACAGATATTTTCAGTTACTGATTCCTTGTTAGTAAAACTTAAATTTTGGAATCACTTGTGTAAATCACTGGGAGAAGAGGGAGAAGCATTTGAGAGCCAGGGAGCAGCCCAGGGTGCAGACTGACTGTGGCAGATCCCGGCGTCATACAGCTAAGAACAGAGTCCCCAGTGCCTCGGGGCACACAGGCACAGCCCAGGCCTCACATTGTCATGGATAACCCTCTGCTCAGGAGCAGAAGCAGCAGCATGACAAAATCTGCCCCTTCAGCTGAATATCCCATTTAGAGGGACACCAGAACTCCATCAACAACATGTCCATATAAACACCTATATTACTATCGTGCTTTACTGCCTCACACTCCAGGTTATACAGGTTATCCTCCAGCCTTTGCTCTGAGTGTGGTCCCAGGGCCACCCTGCATCAAGCACCACATGGTCTTTGAAGTGCCCCACAGACCATCAAATATTGGTGTGATTTTTAACACTGTAGGCAGCTTAACAGACATAAATACGGAGTCAGTGGTGCAACTGCTGGTGTAACAAAAGGAAATGACAGCTTGAAGATGGACATTAAAGGATCCTGAGCAGCTGGCACCCAACAGGCTATTCCATAGGTTGTTTTAAAAATATGAGAAGAAGAGCACAGAGAAGTCTGTGAGTTTTTTCCATGTCAAAGAATATGTTAGGGGATACTTCATTGAGACATTTTCTCACTGGACCTCAGCCTCGTACACTGGCCATTGGTTATGTTGGGTGTGACCTCATGATGCCTTCATATACAGGTTTTACCTTCATACACAGGTGTTAACAGAGGAAGTTCTTTTTGCCTGACTCTAGAGGAGGATATTTTGCAACAGTCGTGACCTAACTCATCACTGTTGTATTATTATACACATTAAATAAGTAATTATTTGAAATCTCGTCAGCTAGTTATAGTAAATCAAACTGAAGTAAGCATCTGGAGTCAGTCAGTAGGATTGCTTCTCTTCAACCAGACTAATTTCACACTAAAGGACTGTATGCAAAGATGTACTCTTAAAATAATGAAAAATGAAAGATATGTAAGCCTATGAAATAATTCAGCCATGAAACGTGAATACAAACCTGAATATTCTATTAAAGAAGCAGGCAGATCTTTCCTGCTGTTGCATCATCCAGGGAACATAGGGAATGTATAACTTCTACATTCAAAAGTCTCTCAGGATCACCACTGATGCTTCCTGAACTGTCACTATGAGGACAAGAGCTAACCAGTCTGTCCTTTGTCAGTCCAGCAGCTGATCTCACTGGGGATACTATCAGGCTTCTGCTCAACAGCCAGCTGACTGGGACTTTTTTAAAGAAATAAATGCACAGAGCTGACTGCAGACTCTTAGACCATTGGAATTCCATCTGCTGCAGAGGGGAGGGCACAGAATCCAGGGGCAGACCTGGGGGAAGGTGGGGGTGTTCCTGCCCTGCTGGGGCCTCCTGTCAGGAAAAGGAATGGCTGGGGTGGGGGGAAGGAACGGGAAACAGCCACCACTTGTTCTGAGACTGCTGCTGGCAGACTGTTTCAAACTCAACCATACTGCAAAAGCAGTTTCTCTTTGAATAATACTTACAACCCATAGAGATTATTTTAGGTCTCCTTGGTTTTGAAAAATCCCACATACAAAATGAAGTAAAGTTTGTTTTAACAATGGAAATATGTGGCTGAGGCAATGACAATTGCCCAGCAACTGAAACAGTTCTCTACCCACAGGCCCAACCACTCAGAGGAAAACAATGCAAGGACACGGATTACAAAATCTGATTTGTTGTTTTATTTAGTCTTAAAATTATTTGGCTCTTCATCCAACACTTCTAAGAACTGTCTGCATTAAGAAAGACATATTGCTGAGACAACAGATTACCTTTAGCTGTTACTGCACTCGAGCTCCTCTGAGCACTGTTACTCATAAATTGTTCTTGAGGCTTGGGATTTTTGGGGCAGAGACTGAAACTGACATCCAATTGTATTTTCCTTGAGCATAAGAAATGAAAGGACTTTGTACTTCTACCTTGTTCTGTCTCCTTTGTTTCTCTGAGAAGTAACTGAGCCAGGAGTAGATGTCATGCTTCTCCCTTTTGTTCTCTAACTGCAGGACTATCCTTTGCCTAAATATCAGAGGAACCTGAAAAACAAGAATTGCCAGCTTTATTAAGATATAACAAGTCAAACTAATTCTTGGGGCAAGCGCACAAACTAAACACTGTTAGAAGACTCCCTTGCTATCTGCTGTGGAAGAATTTCCTCCATTATAATGAAACACAGCTAAAAATATCCTGTATTATAAGAACACTGGAGCTGTATTTGAAGCAACACACTTAGGGTGATTAATTGATGTGTCACCAGCACTGACACTTCTTGAGTAAAACATTTTCACTCACAGTTGCATCCTGTTTCCATTTCAACTAAGGGAGAGTCGATTCTAACAGGGGAGACTATGATTCAAAATGCCTTTAAATAAACAGTTTTGATTTGGTTAGGGCAATTTACCATCTGCATCACTCACAAAAACCTTGTATGACAGTAAGTCTACAGTTGCTACCAAGGTAAAGTTTGGCGTTTCCTGGCCCCACAGACAATTCCAGAAGTACAACAAGCAAAACTCAAGAACAGGTAGAAAAATTGTATTTTGTTCTTCTGAAATTCCTGAGCCCTACTACAAAGACTCATAGTGAGGTCAGGTTCTAGTACTTAAAGATTTTATGAAAAAATTGTGGATATCTGATTTTATCTCAGCCTTTCTGAGGGACATTTCTCTGTTGTTTTGTTGTTTTTTAATGCAGTGCAGACACACTCATGATTTGGAAGCTCTGAACACTTCCACACGCATTTTTTTTCCCTGTATCACCTGAAAAGAGTAGCCGTGAAAACTAAAAGTGCCACTACTTGTGAACAGGATTGCAACATATCTGAGGCAGCCAAAGGCCGTGAAAATTATGTTGAACCATGACATGAACGATGAAAAAAGTAATTACAGGGAAAAATATTATTACAAGTTCATGGTGATGCTGATGCTTTTACAGTGCTATAAAAGCAATACCAGAACGAGAGTTGGCAGTTTTGGTCAGAGCCTGTAGGGTATCGGCAGAGATAGGGCTGGGAGGCTCGTCCCTGTTCACACCGCGGTGCTGGGCACGGCGTTTGCTCTGTGGAAAGTCAGCTCATGATAAACACATCAGACAGGCAGCAAATACAGCACACAAAACACAAATAAAAGACCATCTTAAACGAGCTGCACTTAACACGAGGAAAAGACATGCGTTGTTACTCACAGGCTAATAAAAGAAGCTTAACTATAGCACTGTGATGTTAGATTTATAGCTTGAGGAAAGGTCAATCCGAAGCATCTCCGTGATCAGCCTCACATTGCACCCTGAGCCCGGCGGGCCCTGCAGCTGATGGACGGCAAGGGGAAGGCGTCTAAACACGCACGGTGTGACTTTGAACAAAAGGATGACGACTAACACTGGATATTGCTGGTGTGTTGTACCGCCAGGCCAGCCACGTAGGAGCGCGTTCGGGACAGCAACTGGTCGCTAATTCATTCACAAGGGAGAGGGCCTATGTAAACACAACTCCGCAGTAACACTGTTCCTCAGCTCTGCGTAAGGCAAAAGAGTCCAAGTGTAAACTTTACGAAGCAGCTCCCAACGCTTTTCCCCGGCGTCTCCCGGTCGCGGCCCACGGAAGGCGCTGAGGGAGCGGGGCCGGGGGAGGGGGCGGCGGGGCCGGAGCTGAGGGGAGCGGGGCCGTGAGGGGGCGGCGGGTCCGGGGCTCAGGGCAGCGGGG
>JAWWEU010000023.1:19433694-19445796 GCA_035583155.1 Acropternis orthonyx
GGGCCGGGCCGGGCCCGCCGCCAGGACTGTCCCGTGTCTCCCCCCCCGCCCCCCCTTCGGCCCGCGCGCGGGAGGCGCGCCCCGCCCACCCCGCGGCCGCGCGCCCCGCCCGCCGCTCCCATTGGCTGCCCGCGGCGGCGCCGGGCGCCCATTGGCTGAGCGCCGCCCCCGGCGAGCCGTGCGCAGCGCGGCGGGGCGGGGCGCGCGGTGGGGCCGTGTGCACACCGCGTGTGGCGCAGGCAGCGGGACCGGCGGGGCCGAGTCGTTTGGGGCCCGCGCCGCGGCGACCCCGGAGCGGAGAGACCGCGGGGACCGCCGGTACCGCCCGGGGCCGCGGGGGAGCGCCCGGCCAGCCGCGGGGGGCACGGGGTGGCGGCGGGGGCGACGCGCCGAGCGGTGATGGCGCTGGCGCGCTCCGGCCTAGCGCGCGGGAAAGTGCGGGCGGGCGCCATTCCCGGGCCGGGCCAGGCTGGGCCGAGCGGGGGCCGGGCCGGGGCGCGGGTGAGGGGGGGCCGTGGGGCCTGGTGAGGGCGGCGGCGGCGGGTGAGTCAGGTCTGGGTTCCGGGAGTGCCCAGGGAGCCTGCGCCGCCCGCGGGAGGAAGGCCGGGCGGGGGGGCCCCGCTCCCCCCCCCGGGCGCGGCATGGCCCGGCCTCGGGCTGGGCTGGGCTGGGCTCGGCCCGGCACGGCCTCGGGCTCGGCCCCGGGCCGGCAGGCGGGGGCAGGGCCGCACGTGGCCGCCCGGGCGCGGGGAGGGGGAGCGCGGCTCGGCCCGGCCTTGGGACGGCGAGTTCGGGGTGGAAAAGATCCCGTGAGCCCGGGGGCTGCGGGGAACGGGCTGGAATTAAATTTTTTGGTCTTTTTTTTTTTTTTTTTTTTTTTTTTTTTTTTTTTTTTTCCTTTTTTAAACCTCGTTTTAAGTCCCCGCTAAAGTCCCGTCGGCGGGGCCGCGGCCCGCGCACCACGTGGCTCCCCACGTGTGGGGCCCTGCCGCAGACAGAGGGTCGAGGTGTCGCAACTGTCTGCTCCGACCACAGGCACGGATGGTGGCTGCTCCAAATCCAAATGTGACCTATAAATGGATAGGAAAAACAGCCTGTGCCATCTGCACATCGCGGGCTCTGGGGCGGCCTTTTATTTAAGTTCCTGTCCGGCGTAGCTCTCAAGTAACCGCTGTTACTCATTTAGGATCCAGCATTGTCACGTTTAATAGTGGGGCTTATTTTCCTTTAAGCTGTAAATGTGATCCCATTCCCACGCAGCGTTAGGGTTGCCTGGTCCGTGTTTTATTTCCTCAATGCAGACTTGCCTAGAGAGGCAATCCTGCATCTGTCCTCAGATGGAAGAGGTTAAATGAGTTCACTGAGGCTGTGCAACAGCCCTGAGAGTTACAGGTTTAACCTGCCGTTTAAACTGACTTTGCTAGTGTCAGGACTGAATTTTATGTTAAAAGCTTCACAAGTTACTCATGTAGTTTACTTTTCTGTAAGTTTAAAACTTCGTACAGATCCTGTCTTCCCCTTTTATTATTTATGGCTAAAATGTGCATATTTGATAGATACGGTGTTTCACATTCCATATTGACTAGTATGGATAGGCAGAAAATGCTGCAGAGTCACTTCTTGATGAACTTTAGTTCTCTTTCTGGTTTGTGTTAACAGAGCTATCCAAGAATTACTTGTCTAATTGAAGTCAGGATGTCCTTTTGTCCTGGCTTCTGGCCCCTCAGTTCCTAGTTAATGTTCAGCTTTCCTGGGTCAGCTTGGCTGTGAAATGCATTGATGGGTCCCCAATGGAGTGTAGGGTTTGGCTTTCCATTTTTTGCAGGTTTTCTTGACATTTCAAACTGGTTTCTTTCCCCACTGGGGTAATATTGTGTAGTGGTCAGAACACTTAATTTTGCATCTCATTCTAGTGAGGAAAGAAGTGAGAGACAGGAGCATCACTGACTCTGCTGCAGATGTGGAAATTCAGCTTCTGAATAATGAGTACCTCTGGTGACCGTTGCGTTCAAGAATTCTTACAACATGTTGCTTGGGAAATAAAAACTTCTCACTGATGATATCTCCTTTCCAATGAGTAATACTTGAACTTTTCTTTTGAAACCAAGTGCTAGGACTTAGGTTAGCAGACCTTTCTGCCTTTTCAGTCCTTTGTTTTAGAGGAAAGCAAAGCTGTGCTCACTGTCACGCTGGGGTTTCGCCATGCTGCGGCTGTCTCTGGGCTGGCTTGTCCCGTTCAGGTGTGGTGCTGTAAATTGGTCACAAACAGCCTGGAGAGGAACTGCTGATTTCTCAACCTCTGATAGAGCTGACTTGCTAAAGGGCTCTTAGGTGTGCCGGCTCTGGCAGTGGCATTTATCTAGTCTGTCCTTTGATTGAAGGGGTGAAGTCCTGCTGATACTGACGCTATTTGTAGGTCAAAAGAAGCACCTCGTAAACACAGTGAAGAGTTGCCCCTGTTGTTTTGGGCTGTCGAATGCTAAGGAACTCCTGGTATCCAGAAGTAATCTCAGGGTTGAAATTCAGCTTCCTTTTTACTATGAGGAGCCCAAGTCAGTTTTGTTTTAGTTTGTTAAACCAACTTCTTCCTCGGAGGGCATCTAGACTAAAAGCCATAAAATAAGGAGCATTACAGTGGAGCTTAGTGGCAATCCTTTCCATCATTAGCTCTAGATAGGCCACTAAAACAGACTCCGATGTTGCTGAATCTTGTGCATGAGAGCTGGAGAGTAATAGCACCTCTCCTGTTCCAAGAGTTTTGAGTATGTATTAGTTGTAAAGCCACAGAAAGACAGTCTTCCCTTTCAGAGCTTGATACAAGGAACTTTCTGTATCAAAGTTTTCATGTATCACAGAAGAATCACAAAAAACCTTGGTCACTTTGAAGTTTGGTGCTTGAATTGCCCCCAGAAGTTCAGATCTGACCTAAGAAAGCACTGTTCTGGCACAGGGATCTTTGAGCTGTTCTCAGCCCTGCACTGACTGAAAGGGCCATCATCCAGAACAAGGTCTAAAATTCATTCTTAATGTTTCAACTTCAAACTGCAGTTACAGCGCTCTTAGAAGGAGTTTAGGTAAATTACTACTATCTCTCTTTCCTGGAAAGGTAAGAAAACACTACTAGACTTGTGTTTCTTCACAAGTTTTCAAATCTTAATATGTGAGGCAGTGCCATGCACTATCTTTGACCCGTCTCAGAAACGCTAGATGAGGCCACAGTTGTAATTTGTTTTCCATTACTACTTTTCCTGTCCTGGTGAGGTAAAAATCTCGTTCTGGTATGTAAGGGGGGGAAGGGACGATGACACATGGACAGACAGGACAAGCTGCTTTGTGTAACACATCTGAGCTGCGGAAAACAGTGAGAGCTGTGACTGAAAACTTTCCAAGAAGACTTAAGTAGCTTTCTTGCAGAAGGCCTACTTAAGGTGGCCTTGAGAGATAAAAGAAACTGCTGGAAACTTGCCTGTGATGACAAAATGGAGGAGTATTGACTAATAGAGGAGCATTTGAACTTGGGTGGTTTTTACTGTACTCATTTTTTTTCTCTTGGAAGTAAAGCTGTAATGGTGTCCAAAGTGCTTGGAGGCTGTCCATTTAAGGACTTGTCTTCTGAACCAGCCTTTTCTGGATATTGCTCCTTGAAGGTGGCTGTTGGCTTCCTCCGAAAACTGTCTCCTTACAGCTCACACTGGTGAGGAATTTTGTGTAAGGCTTTTAGAAGGTGAGGCAAGTAAACCCAATGTCAGCTGCAGCCACCTTTGGCTGCTGAAAGTGTGTTCAGTTTCATATCCTTTACAGGAAGAATGCAGAAGTTAAACATGGAAATACCAGGGAAGAGAAACCCCAGGCAAACTGTTTGGTACTTGAATGTGCTTAAGGTATCTGAAGATGGAGCAGTGTGCTTTGTAATCATACTTGCATGGCAGCTGTAGCCTTTCAATGTCTCTGAGTTCAGGGGGAAAAGGAGCCTCCGAAGATAAAGGTTTTTAAATTAATCTGCACTAGGAAGGGGAATTGCAGAGACTCCTCTTGGACTTTAGATTTCTTACTCAGTTTGTGTAATACCAGCAGAAAAGAAAGTTCAGGTTTTCCTGTTGAAGGGGCAGTTAGAAAGGAAAAATTTGGAAGCAAATGTAAAACTTCCCTTTGAGATTCCTTCAGAGCAGTGAGTGGGAAGCTTTTGTCCCTTGTGCGGATCCTGACACAGACTGGCAGATGGACAGACTAGGTGTAGGCTGCCATTAATCTTTCTATGAAAACTTCTCCACTGTGCATCTAAAGCAAGTCTGGCTCACCTGTTAGACGTTTGTCTCTCACCGTGTGTTACCCTCACTGGTTCTGTGGGTGCTGCCAGCAGGATTCAACCCTGTCACACTGTGCTGCAGTCTCAGGTTCGTGGGAATGAAACCTGGTAGTTGTTACCGTCTGTTCGGGTGTGCTGCAGTTCTGCTACAGCTGCTGCTGTACTGTTTTGCTCTTTTTAACAGATCTTATGTCGCCATTTGATGTTTTAATGTGAAGACTTTTCTAATAGATGAGTTGCAAGTTGAGTAAAGAATACATAATTCAGAGACCCCCATCTTGTCCCTCTTGAAAATTAGAAGCAGCATCAACTATTGTGCCTGAGCCCAGCTCCTGCAGTTGGCTTGGCCTGTGTTTTTCCTGTTCTGCAGTGTCAACATGGTTGCTATGAACACAGGCATAAACAATGGCACGGTGAGGGCCAGCTGCTGCCACCACAGCAGGCAGTGCTCAGTCTGGGGTGTCCTCAGGAGATACTTGGACATCTTGGGCACTGAGATGAAACAGAGAAGAGCGGGTTATGTGTAAAATCAGGTGTATCTCCTAAGTGCTTGGACAGCCGGTTGTTTTAATCTTGTTTACATCTGTTTAAGATCTTGCAGCCTTTCATTGCAGAAACTCATTTTGAGGGCAAATACCATCATCTGGTCCAGCTGGAAGTTAGGTAACACACTAAAGTTTGTGTCTCTTGTATTCTAAATTCTCACCCATCTACTATGGTTGGAAGAATCACTTCTGTGCTAAAGACTAACAGAGGGAGGATCTGTTTTGAAGGAGGAGTGGATAAAAAGGCAGAATAAATTTGTTACACATTGGGGTACTTTTGAAATAACTGAGTAAGAATTCATGTTTAGGTATATGCTCTCTGTTTAGGAGCTAAATGTCAGGATGCTAATTCTGGTTCCTTCTTGAGGTCATGTGTTGTTGTACTGCTCCTGTAGTGACTTTTCAAGACTCGGCTCCTGACTTGCTGTAATCTGGGATATGCTGGATGGTCTGGGAGGAGGGGAAGCATTCTCTATTGTGAACAAACTGTAGGGTTACAGGGGATTTATCTCAGGGATCAGGTAAACTGCCAAACATACCAGATAATGATTGTATTCCTGTTGGGTTAAAAGCAGTGAACTGGGAGATGGCATGTGAGGTTTTTAAACTTCAGAAGACTTCATCAAAACAATGTTTGATATGTGTATTTTTAGACTAGTTACTCTAAACTTTACTTCAAGCACTCTTTAAAAAAGATTCCAGTTTAAGCGTGTAACTTCCTTCTTCTTTTCCTTCTGGCTCTAGAAGTGTTGTGTAACTGTCCTGGAGTTTAGGGGAGTTGTGGCAGTGTGTTTATCCTGCCCACTGCCTCAGTGGGCTGTGCATGTGCAGGCTGGCTCTGCTCACCAAGTGCTCACCTCCCATTCCCTGTGTGGGGTTGTGCTGTCAGACAGGCCTGCCTGCCTGATGCTTCCAGAGCATTCTAAGGATGTTTTCCAACTTAGCCCTCTAGATAGCTGACAAGTGTGTCTGCTGTCCTTCGAGAAGCCTAAGGTCTTAAAACATTTTCTTTCATCTAAACCTGGGAGTGGAATGTCCTTCATGAGCTATAGGTTAATTACAAATTGTAATTATTGTTTTTCAGTGTTTAACTGCTGTTCAGGTTGTAAGATGGGCTAATGTGTTCTTCAAGGCTTTAGGTTTAGTACTGGCTATTCTAAGACTTAGCTTCTAGGGTGAAGCTTGGATTAGTCAGTAAAGGTAGTAGCTGCTAGGCAGACTTCAAGAGAAAGTGTCACAGTTACCAGAAGGAAATAACTTGTGGAGTTGTGGAGACAAGTAGCTGGCTTTTGAGTTCTGACTCAGGGATGAGGAAGAAAGTGCTTTGCTGAAAGAGAACAACATTAAGGCTGGTAATACCATAGTTAAAGGTGTTTACTTTTTCTCTCTGCCCTAGTATTTTTTAAGTTCTCGAAGTAAAGTTTGAGTACAAAAGTTGATGAGAGGAAAAATTACGTAGCACACTTTTTCTGTTCAAAGCTGCCTTACTTCAAGCAAAGTGAGGCAGGATTTTCTCCTCTATAGTGCTTTCAGTAGTCATGATCAGATACTGTACGGAAGTATTGAGTTAGCCAGAAGTCCTCTCTGGTTTGCATTGCCTTTGCTGGCAGGATGGGAAACTCTCACTGGCTGGGGTAGGAGGAGGTGTTTTAAAATGTCTTTTTTTGCTCAGACAGGTGATCTGCAGCCATGAGCAGCAACGAGTGCTTCAAGTGTGGCCGTACCGGCCACTGGGCCCGGGAGTGCCCCTCTGGGATCGGCCGTGGCCGTGGCATGAGAAGCCGTGGCAGAGGTGAGTGCTGGCTGTGGTTTTCTCTTTGTCTGTGTAGCAGGATCTCCAGCTGAGTGCTGTGTATAGCGTGTAAAACTGCCTTTGTGAGATGGAAGTGGAGATGTTGGGATACAAATTGGTAATAAGAACCAGGGAATTTTACCTCCACCTAAGAATTTTGCCAGAGGCTCTGAGAGTGACGTTGACTTACTTGTCAGTTCAGCTGGCAGTGTTCGTGATTGAATCTTAAGAATATTCTGAAGTTAATACTTATGTCCTTTTTTTCCTCCTCGTACCCATCTCAAACAGGCTTCCAGTTCATGTCTTCTTCTCTCCCGGATATCTGTTACCGCTGTGGTGAGTCTGGCCATCTTGCCAAGGACTGTGATCTTCAGGAGGATGGTAAGTATCACTAAATATTCGATCTCTTCAGTCCCATGGGCAGAGCTCTGTGGCTGAAGAGAAGGATGCAGTGATTCCCTGGGAGCAACCTGTCGGTGTCCCCCATTCAAAGCATGCTGCCCCTCCCGCTACCAAGGTTTTATAGTCTTGTTTGGTATGCTTTTCTTATTGTGGAAGCCTGCTATAACTGCGGTAGAAGTGGCCACATTGCGAAGGACTGCAAGGAGCCCAAGAGGGAGAGGGAGCAGTGCTGCTACAACTGTGGCAAGCCCGGCCACCTGGCCCGTGACTGTGACCATGCAGACGAGCAGAAGTGCTATTCTTGTGGAGAGTTTGGGCACATTCAAAAAGACTGCACCAAAGTGAAATGCTATAGGTAAGGACTCACAGGAGACAGCTGCAAGATGTACCTCGAGTAATAAATGCATTGTGGGTCTGGGTTTGGGTAGGAAATGCAGCCTAAGCTGTGACCAAGTAGCTAGTTTCTTAGAACAGCTATCTATTGTTGTTCAAAGCTAAGACTTTAGCACCTGTTAGCAAAGCGGAGTACAGATGCCATGATGCACATCTCTAGATGGCCACACAATGCAGGTGTTAAATCTCTTGAGCTGTGCAGGAGAAAGGGCCCATGTCCTTTTGCAGATGGTTAACAGGAGATACGTGCCCATAGCAGAAACTTGTAAGGTTGGGTATCCTGTATCCTACCGGGGAGCTAGCATATCCCAGCTGTACGGATCAGCTGACTGGCACAGCCAGCCCCAGCAGGAACACACTAAGATGTCTTGGTTACAGAACCATGGATAGAAGGGGGTGTTAAATTGGTTTGAAATGCCATCTTCAGAGTGCTGTCTGGATTTTGAATGCAGGCATACACCAGAAACACTGTGTTCCTGAGCGCAGTATTCTTCACCCCCACCAACATTCCCTTTTGTGGAGGAAGGAGAGAGAACATGGTGTATTTGAGTTTAAACTAATTACTCTCAAAACAAGGCTAAACTGCAGGCAGGAGCACTGGGAGCGGGCAAAACCCAGCACATGGTTAAAAAAACAAGAGGGGGGGAAAAAGTACCCAAACCACACAAAGCTGCCTGTATTTGATGTACAGTGATTTTGGCATATCCAGTGATTAATGCAAGTTGATCACTTGAGAACAGTTCCTGGCTCTGCTGAACACAAACTTCCCTCGTGTCAAAGAATTCTGGGACACTGGAACAGAAGTCCTGAGTGCAGAACTAGTGTTGCATGAAACTGAAGTTAGATAATGTACCTGACAGGGTAGGATTGCTTCTCTGAGTAGCTGTTGTGGATGGCTCTGATGAACTGTTCCTTTTGCAGGTGTGGTGAAACTGGCCATGTAGCCATCAACTGCAGCAAGACCAGCGAAGTCAACTGCTACCGCTGCGGCGAGTCAGGGCACCTTGCACGGGAATGCACAATTGAAGCTACAGCCTAATTATTTTCCTTTGTCGCCCCTCCTTTTTCTGATTGATGGTTGTATTATTTTTCTCTGAATCCTCTTCACTGGCCAAAGGTTGGCAGATAGAGGCTACTCCCAGGCCAGTGAGCTTTACTTGCCGTGTAAAAGGAGGAAAGGGGTGGAAAAATCAACTTTCTGCATTTAACTACAAAAATGTTTATGTTTAGTTTGGTAGAGGTGTTATGTATAATGCTTTGTTAAAGAACCCCCTTTCCGTGCCACTGGTGAATAGGGATTGATGAGTGGGAAGAGTTGAGTCAGACCAGCAAAAACCCACTCTGGGTTACATGGAAGTGATCCTATGCAGGAGGAAAGAAATTCTGGAAGTGTCTAAACTTCCTCATAACTTTTATTTTATTACAATGGCCTTGGATTGTCTGACCTCAGTAGCTGTTAACACCAAGTGATAACTGCATCAGGCCCTACGTAGAGCATATAGCTGAGTGGGAGTAAACAAACAAGATGCACATGCCTGTTAATGGCCATGAGAGAGAGAGAGAGAGAGAAATCTGAAATCAATCTAAAAGTAACAGTAATTCAGTCAGTGAATGTTCATGTTGGAGATACAGAACGTAATGGGAAGCTTTTGAATAAATATCTCAAAGTCAATCTGAAACCCAGACATCAGTGCTCATAGCATATACAATTTGGAACTATTCAGGAGTTGCAAATAAATGCATTTTCACAGAATTCAAGATGTTATTTTTGTATACTATATCACTTAGACAACTGAGTTTCATTTGCTTGTAATCAGTTTTTAAAGTAAGATGGTAAGAGCAATTGAAGTCCTAGAACATAGAAAATGTAATTTTAAACTATCAATAAAGCTGGAGGAGGAAGGGGAGTTTGGCTAAAGTTCCTTTTGTTTATTTTTGGTTTTCCTGTACACAGTGCAAAATAACATATTAAAAAGGGGTATGTGGAGGTTCAGTTTGGACTTTTCTTTTGTGCTGTCTTACATTCAGTTCCCATCCAGCTGGAAATGTGTTGTGTGCCATCCTGTCTACAGCTGACTATGGGAATGGGCTGTGGAGGGTGGGGAGGGAGGCTGGTTAAAGCATTTAGTGGAGAAATCGTTGAAGAAGGTGCAGAGGTTGCTGAAGGTGCAGTGAGTTCCAGGCCTGGAGCAGGTCAGTTCTCTTGGCAGTACCTGAGCCATCACTGCTGTCCCTGCACCAAGCACTGTCACTGGAAGCACCTGCACTTGCCACATCCACTGGTGGTTGTACTGTGCTGGTTTAGTGAGCACAGATGAAGAGGGAGCTGACACACTGTACCTTCACACCCCCTCCCTCAGTCAGTGGATAAAGCCCGGGTGTGCAGGAGGTCTTGGCTCATCAGTGCTTCACCAAGAGGTAGGGCTGTAGAAGGGCTGTCTAACACCTGCTGTGAAGATGTGGCTTTGAAGTGCCTGAGCCACTGCCTGTCCTCCAGGTCTAGCACATCCTGTGGAATCTGCAGTTGGGATCAGTGGTGAAAAAATGGGCTGTGATGTCTGTAGAGACAAGTACCACACTGGCAGCCTGCAGCTCTGCTGGAGTAGAACTGGGCTGGCATTGTCACTTCCACATCTGTGTTACAATTGCCCACTTAGTATCAGGTTAACATTTTGGAAGCAAGGCTGTTCAACGAGTTGCAGCCATGCCACAGTGTTCCTGAAGGTTATCATCTTCCAGGAACAACTTGAGCTTTCAGCATGCTGGCACAGTGAGGCTTTGCAGCAGGGCAGTAAGAACTCTTAGTTCCTGAACCAGAAGATCCTGGTGAATCTTGCTGGGAGTGTTGGAACCTGTAAAAGCAGACCTTACCTGGTAATCTTCAGATGGTTTCAGGCAATGTGATACCTAAAATGTCTCAAGGATGGTGGTCATACTGCTGTGTCACATCAGGTGAACTCTGGTCAGGCTGTGGCTGTTCTACAAAGGGCTGCTCTGGCAATTTAGAGTTCCTTACTGTTTAATTAAAGATTTTTATGAAGAGCACAAAAATGAAGAGCATTGGGCTGTAGTTCAGGGGGAAGTGTTGGTGAGAAGATGAGGTCCAGGGTGGCTGTAGCCCAGAGCAGGGGGCTGGCACAGGGCCTGGGGCAGGGTTGGTGCTGCTGCAGAGCAGATGGGAACAGACTTGGCAGAACAGTATTTGAAGCGCTTACGGAGGGAATCATCGAATCATAGAATCAATTGGGTTGGAAAAGACTTCAGAGATCATCGAGTCCAACCCTTGATCCAACTCCAGTCTGTTTACTAGCTCATGGCACTCAGAGCCATGTCCCATCTCAGTTTAAAAACCTCCAGGGATGGTGAATCCACCCTCTCTCTGGGCAGGCCACTCCAATGCCTGATCACTCTCTCTGTAAAGAATTTCTTTCTAATATCCAACCTGAACCTGAATGTTGTGGTACTGCTTTGCCAAGCAGCAAAGAATCCCAGCTGCCTGCTCCTGCCTGCTCAGTGTGACACGGTTTGACTGAGTTTGGGTTTGTTCCAGTACCTGCTGGTGGAGCAGGAACATGTGCTCGAGTCCTGAACGTGGTTGCTAAACCTCTTGTAAAATCCACACCAGAAACACCCGAGTTTCCTTGGGGTAGTGTAGATGGGCCATCAGCCTCGTAGGTTAATATAAATTAACTGAATCTTTGTGTACAATTATCTTAGTTTAATAAAGCTCAGAGCTCTGTGGTGACAACGACCTGAAAGTCTGGGACAACCTGTAGCTAAAAAAGTGTTTTCCTGTCAGATTTCTTTTTTTTTTTTTTTTAAAAACCGACAAAACAGGAATTAAAAGCTAAGAAATGCAAAGCAAGATGTAGAGTTCCAAAAGCAGAAAGTCGCTCCAATGGAGATGGCTCTCCTGGACACCTTCCCGTGAGAGCAGTGGTGGCTGTTCCAGGGTCAGTGCCCAGGGGGGAGCGAAGGGTGGGTGAGCAAAGGGCCTTTCCGTGCCTTGTGGGGACTGGACAAACCAAACCCAACTCTTCATCTGTTCCAAGCTGAGCTTTTTCACTGCGGCCTCTCGTTTGTTATGGCGAATTACAGGGCAGTGTTTTCTTCTAGATCTGGTGGATTTTATGGACTGTGAAGGCAAAGAGAACAAATCTGTAAGAGGTTAACTTTCTAGAACCGGCGCTCTGAAGGGTTGCCATTTCTGGATAGGGGGATTTCACTAAAATTGTCCCTGAAAACCAGCCACCCCAGTTTGGTTTGGATGGACCAGCTGCTGAGGGCCGGTGTAATCTGTGAAAACTGTAGTTTGCAAATCGTCACGGTAATTTCGCATTCACCCCCCGCAGCCTCCGCCGCTCCCCGGCCCGGCCCCCTCAGGCCGCCCCGCGCCCGGCGCTGCGCAGGCGCCGCCAGAGCCTCGGCCCGCGCAGGCGCGGCGGGGCCGGTTCAGTTCCGGGGCACGGCGGGAGTGGATAGAGAGAGCGCGGGGCCATGGTGAGTGCGGGATAGAGCGGGGAGAGAGCGGGATAGAGCGGGGATAGAGAGAGAGTGCGGGATAGAGCGGGGATAGAGAGAGAGTGCGGGATAGAGCGGGGATAGAGAGAGCGGGGCCATGGTGAGTGCGGGATAGAGGGAGAGTGCGGGATAGAGCGGGGATA
>JAWWEU010000023.1:19445896-19489006 GCA_035583155.1 Acropternis orthonyx
AGAGCGGGGATAGAGAGAGCGGGGCCATGGTGAGTGCGGGATAGAGGGAGAGTGCGGGATAGAGCGGGGATAGAGAGAGTGTGCGGGATAGAGCGGGGATAGAGAGAGGGAGTGCGGGTCCATGGTGAGTGCGGGATAGAGTGCGGGGCCGGGGTGAGTGCGGGGTGAGGGCACTGCGGGGCCGGGGCGGGGTCGGTGCGGGCAGGGCCGGTCCGTGTGCGTGACGGGGCTGTGTTTGTGTCCCGCAGGCGCGGAACGCGGAGAAGGCCATGTGAGTGAGCGCGGCCCGGCTGGATTCGCTGTGCCCTGCGGCCCCGCAGCTGGGCTGGGCTTCCACCCTCTCTCCGGCCGGGCCGGGCCTGCCCCGGTGTCTGTCTGAGCCCCCCGGCCGTGGCTCGCACTGGCCCAGGCTCGGTGTGCCCAGCCCGCTGCTCTCTGCGGGACGTCAGGGCTGGTTTTGGGTGCTCGGCCGCGGCGCAGCCCGGCACAGGGCCCTGCACACACTGACCCGCCGCTGTGCAGCCCCCGGGCTGGGCCAGCAGGGGCTGTGCAGGGCAGACACTGCGCCAAGGGCTGGGGGACAAGTGCTCGGAAACACATTCCCTTATGGGCGGCTCAGGTTGTTCCTGCTTTTGGAACAGAGGTGCCAAGCCAGATGGGAGTGTGTCAGCACTGCTTGAAGGATAGTTCTTGCTTGGGAGTGGCATGGGCTGAACCACTGGGTTTTGAGATTTTTTTTTTTTTTTTTATTAGCTTTCTTGAGCAGTTAGCAAGTGTCTTACCTTTGTTGTTTTTCCTAAAATTCTTTCTGAGGTTGTAAGGGTAACTCAGGCAGAAAGTGAAGAGCCCACAGTCCCCTGATACGCTACAGTGATCCCATCCAGTGCCTCTGGGGTGCTGGATTGCACTGAAATGAAAAATTTCCAAATTTTTTGTTCTGGAAGTGGCTCTTAACAGCAGATAGAGCCTGGGTGATTGGCTTAGGTGCAGGGTGTAGGTTTGCTGTTAAAGGTTTTGAATTTGCTCAGTTCTGTGCTTTTTAATGTAACTATTAAATGTTTAATAAATAAAACTACTGGAAAATGTGGCATGTGTAGTCTCTGCTCAGTTGTGAGAGATTGGGAATATTTTGGTTATTTTATTAGACTTGATTACTAACTGCTGCTTTCCTTAAAGGAGCTTGTTTTCTCAGGAGTTTTTTACTTGCTTTTTGCTATATCCCCTGCTAAATTCTGCTTCTAACTTGTTGATGTTCTTTCGCTGCCAATATCTAATATCATGACATATCTCAAACAGAAAGAATAATTAGCTGCTTAGCAAGATTTATAGTCATCTAAAAGAAGTGAACCACTGATGATTTCTCCTGTTGAGAAGTCACTAGCTGGAAGAGCTAGAGGTGGTCAATGAATGTGTTCAAGCCTTTCTTTTCTATGGACTGTAATTAAGTCCATAATAAATATCCAGAGCAAAACTTGTTCCTGTTGAAATGTGGATTTGTGAAAGTAAATCCGCTCCCTTTCTTTCCTTTAGGACGGCCTTGGCAAGATTTCGGCAAGCCCAGCTTGAGGAAGGAAAAGTCAAGGTATGATGAGAAGACCCTGAATGTTTGTTAGCTCTGGTCAGAGAGCAGGGCAGGCCTCGGGCTGAGCTGTGTGCTGGCTCCTAGGCCAGGCCCAGGGCTCCTGGGCGAGCCTCACTCAGTCAGCTGCAAAGTATTTCAGGTGTCTGTATTCACAGTCACACAAACCAGAAATGGTAACCAGAATTTTCCTAAAGAAATAATTCCAAAAACTACATACGTATCTATGTTTCAGAATATGTATCTATGTTGGCTTGGCTGCCAAGAAGAAAACACAAACTGAACATCACTTAGATTTTTTTATGTAATATTGGTAGAATATGTAACAGTTTAGGGGGAAAAATTCAAAACTACAGTAATGCTGTAGAGGCAGCATGCTGGGCCAAAAGATGATCATTATTTATGAGACTGAAGTTACCTCCTTCTGCACCTGCTTAGGCAAATTGATGCACAAACACTTACTGATGGTAATCACAAGGTTTGTTTGGATTTCTTCCCAGAAGCAGAGAAATCCTTCTCATAATCTCATTTATTGGGGGTATTCTGACAAAAGAGCAACCACGAAGCAGAGGCCTTCAGGGTCACTGCTCTCAAGACTCCCATGAGACACAGCTGTTGGCATGTTGGTAACCCAGCACATGACAGCTGTGCTCCTGTTCAGGATGGCCTTCACTGTCACGTGGAAATTTTTTTGATTGCTGTAATATTGACAAAAAACCCCAGACTTTTTAATTTAAAATGCCCCACCACTGTGACAAAAGGAATAGCACCTCCGAAAGAAGTAGCACTACACAGAATCCTAGGGACTGATTCCCAACTATCCCTGGATTTCCCTGGGCATTTTTCGCTGAATCAAAAGTCAAAGTGCAAGAATATTTTTGTGGGGATCAGTAACCTTTTTGGACAGGTTTGTAAGTGAGCAAAGTGAAACAGAAAAGTGGAAAATAAGAGTTTGGAGAAAGTGCAATGAAAAGCATGCCATGAACAACAGATGAAGATGGAATAGAATTTCTGGTGTATTATGTAGAGAAGGCATTTTAATAAATGAAAGGAAGTGCTTTGGGGAAAGGGAAAAAACCAACTGCACGCACAGAGTCAAGATGAAGTATTGGAATATCAAAGTAAACCATCTTGGAAAAAATTAGATTATATAGGTAGTAGCAATTGAGAAAGACAGGCTTAAACTTAAACTCTGCTTGAAAGACAGTGGATTTTCTTTAGGTGGTAGTGTGCTGAAAATGGTGAAACTGTCCAAAATGGAACATTCTATGTACTGGAGAGAATTGTGGGGTGTTTTGAAAGAGTTTATTTTTGATAAAGTGAATTTAAGTAGGTTTTTATATTATCTGATAGTTTGATTTGGCAGTTCTATAAATGATCACTGGTTTCCACTCAGTAAGGATCAGTGGTAGCAGAAGGTACAGGAGCTTGTTAGCATCATTTGGGCTAAGTTTGTGTGAAATGCTGTGAATATGTTGATTCTTCATTAAACTCCGTGGTGTGTTTTTGTGTCAAACAGGAGCGGAGACCTTTCCTTGCGTCGGAGTGTAATGAACTGCCCAAGGCCGAGAAATGGAGGCGGCAGGTGATGGCAGCAGAGAGATTCTTCTCATTCTATAGGAGGCACAACTTCAGCACTTCTGTTTAGGCAGCCTGCTTACAAGTTTTCTCATGCCTCCGCAGTAGGCTGACAGTCACAGAATAATTTAGACTGGAAGATCATACAGTTCACTCTTCAAAGCAGGTCCTACGACGTCAAGTTGCTCCAGGGTCATGTCCTACTGAGTTTAGAATATCTTCAGGGATTTGGGTTCCACAGCTTTTTGGGGTCACTGTTCCAGTATTTGATTACTTTCTTAATTAGTTCCCTCCCTTGAATTTAATCAGAATGTCTCCAATTTCAACGTGTGCTTTCTTGCTATTTGTCCTGTTGTCTCGCACCTCTCAGTCAGTCTGGTTTTGTCTTCTGTGCACCTTCTGTTGAGGACAGGTTTTCTTCAGCAATTAATTTGTGTTCTTATTTGACTAGATCATTGGGGAGATTTCCAAGAAAGTGGCGCAGATTCAAAATGGTAAGATTTTTCTAATAATGCTTTATTTTTTTGAATCTCCAGCCCTAAGCAGCTTGCAGTAAAAATCACATTTCATGTGAACTATACTGTTTCCATTGCATAAATTCTATAATTCCTCTGATGCTTCTAGTGAGGTGCCTCATTTATTGTCTTTTTTCTCTCTAACAGCTGGATTGGGTGAATTCAGAATTCGGGACCTGAATGATGAAATAAACAAACTTCTGAGGGAGAAAGGACACTGGGAATACAGAATAAAGGAGCTGGGAGGTCCTGATTATGCTGTAAGTGTGCAATATGTTATATACATAGTTGTTCTGCTTACAAGTGAAGTGGATACTGAGAAATATCTGTGCAACATTTAGTTAACCGTGTGTGACTTGGCCACTGTTTGTTAGAGAGGATTTTCCTTCAGCCCCTAAAAATGTTTGGTTGTGGTAGAAGAACATTTTAAACTATAAATTCTGTTTGTTTTCCAGCGGATTGGGCCAAAAATGTTGGACCATGAAGGGAAAGAAGTTCCAGGGAACAGAGGCTACAAATATTTTGGAGCTGCAAAGGATTTACCAGGAGTTAGAGAGCTTTTTGAAAAGGAACGTAAGTAAAGAGCAACTCTTCCCAGACATGGATCTAAATAGTAGTGTATCTTGAGTCAAATGTCACTGTAGTTTGTAGGGAGTGCTGGTGGCAACACTTCTGGGCTCTTAGGTCAGACAAATCAAACTCTGAGCACGGGTAATTAACTAAATCATGTTTCTTTGGGCAAAGAATACCTTTGGCTGTTTGCAATTAAAGACATCTAAAAAAGAGTCAGCTGGTTTCTACTGGAAGTTCCAAACGGTAAGGACTGATGTCCTATAGAAACTTTCCAGCACAACAAGCTAACTTCATTAAGAAGTTCTCAATAGTACTTGGAGCTCTGAGGTTAAAAAATAGGAAGAAAAAGGAAGCTGGGTTGAACATAATCTGAGCAGCAGGAATCAGCTTTCATAGTAGGAAAAGCCAGATGTAAAGGATGAAACTTTACTGATTTGTCAGAGAATGAGTGGGAATTGCTTGGGCCCGAAAGTGAGGCAGCTACTGAACCAGCTCCTTCTTACTTGCCATCGGCAGAGAGAAATTATGGGAAGTACTCCATGATCTGGGGAAGTGCTGGATCATGTATTGGGACTGGTTTGGGGCCAGAGTGCAATACCAGTGCTCCCAAAGCTGGCAGCAGTTGGATCACGCCTTGGTCATTGCCTGGAGCAAGGCAGCCAAGGCTGCTGTGAGGTTTGGTGGGAACTGGGAGTGCAGAGCGAGTGGTGGGGACGGAGCTGGGTGAGTGACAGAGTGTTCTTCCAGCCCTCCCTCCCCCACGGAAAACTCGAGCTGAGCTTATGAAGGACATCGATGCCGAGTACTATGGCTACAGGGACGAGGATGATGGCATTCTGGAGCCTCTGGAACAAGAGCATGAAAAGAAAGGTATGTGAGAGTCTGCAGTCCACAAAGGGGGGGGGGGGGGTGTTTTTTGTGGGTTTTGTTTCCGGTGGGTGTTGTCTTGTCCTTGGCTGTCTGTCACACAGGTGTCCATAGGCTGATTTTGTTTGTCACACAGGTGTCCAAATCACTGTGTGAGGCAGTTCGGGTTGGAGGGGTGCACTTTAGAGTAGACTTTCATCTTTACTACTGATAGTGACTTAATATTGTCAGCAAGTCATTTGCTACTGAAGCAAAGTTTCCTTTTTCCCCATCACTTTTTCATTCTCAAGAATGTAAAAGAGTAGGTTGCAGCAATGAGATCTGTGGAACTTAAGCAGTTATCTCCCTGCTTTGTGAAAACTGCCCTTGCTATCTGTTTCCTGTCTCACCTAATTTTTTTATTTATCCATAAATACAGCTCGCTAGTTTTCTGGGAGATAGAGAGGCCTTCTGGAAACCCTGAAGTCCAAGTGGCCTGTGTTAATTTGTCCATGTCATCTCTCTCAGAACTTCCACACATTTGTGAATATTTCTTCCTTTGAAACCTATTTTTCTCAATAGATAATATTTATCCGTGCGCCTGCTGACATAGTTTTCTAGCATTGTTTCTACTGACCTCCCTGCTAAAGACACCAGGATTATGCGTCTTAATTCCTCAAAGTCTTCAAAATTCATCACTGTGTGCCATTTTCTGGTATCTGTGTAGCTTAAGCAAGAGGCCACACACCACCTTCAAGAGCTTAGCTGTTTCCTAAATAGTTCTTAGTGCTGCTGGTGAGCATTGCCTGATCCTTACAGCTCCCCCTTCTCCATGTGTGAGACACTTGCAGTATTGTGTGTTCAAGGCCATGCCTGGTCTTTTAAGCTGTAGGACAGGGAGGAAGAGGGGGCTGAAGGAAATGCTTCACTTATCAGAGTGCTGCAGTGTAGCCCGGAGCCCTAAACCAAGGGAACAGGAGCTGGCTGCAGTCTGTGATACTGTGGGAAGGGAAGTTGTGTGGGGCAGGGCTCCCAACAGCCTCCCTCTCGGGGATCAGCCTGCACATCCTGCTGGCTGCAGGCAGGAGAGCTACCTGGGCTGGGTCCATGGGGTCATTGGAGACAATTGTCACCTTAGGTGATTGTGTCACTGGAACTAACAAGGCTGGAGGTGCTGACAGAGCCAGTGGGTGTGCAGTTAATGTACATTTAGTGCACAGTAGCTGGGATTCTCTCAGGGTCAATGGTTGTCTGGGCTCTTGTGGTTTTTACCTTGTTAAGTTTTTGTGAAACAAAGTATTGAGAAAACTTCTTCATTTGAGGTGCCTTTTCAGTTGTGGAACCACACACAAACACAGCCATGTGCCTCTGGTGAGACCTTGCTCTCTGAGGGAGAGCATTTTAATGTAGGATGTGTGAGAGCTTGGGGAAATGCCTGCTGACTTCTGGGCATTCCTACTGCCTCGTTGCATTAATCTTGCACCTCTCTAGGATTTGATGCACTGACTATGTCACTGATAAAGCTTATTAAAACTTGGTTTTGGCTCTTACTAGCACTCTACTGTAGAGGAGGTGCAGCAGCCAGACAGCAGTGAGATACAGAATTGGGACAGTGCTAGCTACAGAAGAAGAGAAATAGACTCCAAGATACAGAAGTGTGGGTGTCACTCTAAGGAGCATAATCATGTTTAATTAATGACACAGTGATCAGCATCCCTATAGCTGCTGACAGGCTTCAGAGCTGTAAAAGCCATCTAGGCTGGTCAGGTGACCCTGTTACTCAGTTCAGAAAGTAGGTTGGTATTTATTCATGACATTTAGAGTCCAAAAGGTACCCAAATTAAGGCATTAGCAGGTGCCACACTTTGACAATGCCAGCGTGGGCTTTGCTCAGAACTACACTGATGTATTTTATTAGGTTCTACAGTAAATGTGTGTTACTGATGTAGAGGATTTAGGCTAGAAGTTTAAATCCACTGGAAAAGCTTTGGAAATCAGACCATGCTGCTTTGACTGGCTCTCAGATACACTTGCCATTTTCCTTTGCTAACCAGTTATAGCAGAAGCAGTGGAAAAATGGAAAATGGAGAGGGAAGCACGACTTGCAAGAGGTGAGGAGGAGGAGGAAGAAAATATCTATGCTGTCAACGATGATGAGGTAGGTGGTGGCTAAGGGGATGTGACATTTCATGTGTCTTCTGTGCTGCCTTCTTGGACGTGGTGTTACTGTGCCAAGAACCTGTGTGCTGCTGCTGCCCTGCCCTTCTCTCCACCTGACTAACTACACCATTGTCCCTGGTTAGTAAGAACCAGTAGCAGTGAGTACACCTGGCCCAAGTTTAGAGGGCACTGAAGGCTGGCAGCCAGGGAAGACCTTTGACTCGAGTGAGAACCAACTGCTGAGGCCTTGCTGTGATGTGACTGACACTGCCTGGCATTCTCTGTTTGTAAGGTGGTGTGTTGGTAGCACTGTTGGTAACGCTGCTCAGTCGTGCTTGTAAGTACAACCTGCATCAGTGACAGCACAGGTAGCTTTGGGTACAGCATAATGTCACACTGCCCCTGCTTAGCAAAACCAGGGCTTGCAGGGCCTTGCTTACACTTGAATCACAATAGAGCAAGGCTTTGCTGATGCTGCTGTCACTGCTGGGACATGGCTTTTGTTTCTTTGTTCTCCCTGCTCCCACCAGGATTTGTAAAAGGGATACTGGAAACTAGTTCTCATTTCTCAGTCTGCACCTAAGTGGGTTTAACACAAGAATAAAAACATTCATAATGTGAATCTGGTGGCTCCTTCAGTCCCCTGTTTGATTTGTATTATTTCCTGATTCACACTCAGTTCTCAGGTGTGAGACCAAAGCTGTACAGGGAAATAGTACCTATATTTTTAAAGCATTTGCTTTCTTGGTTAGCTCTTCTGTTTATAGCTTTGCTGTGGCAGCCAGGGACATGGCAGAGGAGGAAATAGGGCTTTACATTCATGCCCATGCCACAGCGGAGCAAAGGCCATGTGAAAAATGAAAGCAGTAATTCTGAAAATGTCAGGGAGCAGGATCTGAACTGATTCTTGTCATATTCCTTTGGTGTTCAATCCTCTTCTCCTACTTCCTGTGTTTGTAGTGTTGATCATGCCCTGCCTGGTTCCATCTGGCAAAGCAAGTAAAAAAGGGTTTTTTTTATGACCTCTATAGAAAATAAACTTGATGTGGCTTATTTTTTTCACTTTTTAGTCTGATGAGGAAGGTGGCAAGGAAAGAGAAGGTGAAGAAGGCCAACAGAAATTTATTGCACATGTTCCAGTGCCAACTCAACAGGAGGTAAGACTTACAAAAATTCAGTTGCAGAGGTGCACACTGGCTTTTGCAAGACAGATCTCCACATCATCAGTAAAAGTGCCCTAAATTTATTATTTCTGTGACTTGACTCTGCAGCTGTTTAATTCTCTTGCAAATGCTGTGGAACTGCTTGTGTTATACCATTACTATAACTCTTTTCACCTGAGAATTGCCAAAACCTTCATAAATATTCCATAAATTGGAAAGTGCTGCGGTGCTCTGATCGATAACCAGGATTGCCTACTGTATCTGTACTGTGCCTTTCTGCTGATGCTCTGGCTGGGGTTTTTTAATCTAATGGGATGATTTCTGAATTGCAGGGTTTGTTCTCGTAAGTTTTCTAAAGTTGTTTTGGTGGCATGACCTTGAATTGATTGTTACATTTTGAAGCTGCTCAAGGGTATATATTTTGCTAACATTGACAGGTTGTTTGAAGTACAACCCAGGCAAAAAGGCTCTGGAGTTGTGTAGCTGTTTCTCAGTGGCACATCACTCCATACCTTATGCCCATAGAATTATGCCTTCTAGATTCTGAATTACTAAAAACTAAAGTTCAAAACACTTATTTTGAGAGATGCTGTGTGCAATTTGAACAAACATAAAATCATTACTGGGACTGAAACAAGTCTTGCAGGTAGACTTTTAAAGTATGTGCTTCTTAAAGAATCATGTATCACTGGCACTTCTAGGCAAAGTGCAGGGCAGAGGCTCCTGGTGTGGCTGATGTGAAGGGCACACTTACTAAATGTTATTTCAGAGGTGTGGACTCGTGTGCCATCAATCCATGTGCTCTGCATTTCCTAAGGCTGGGTCTGAGAGAATTGTTTGGAACACAGTTCAAGTGGGTGCACTGAGATCAAAATGAAATGGCACCCAACACCCTGATTGACAAGGGTAGGAGCATAGATCAGAAATGGAGGCATCTGTTTTACTGCTTCCTTTGACTTCCAGGAGCTTCATCTTGAGTATTAAAAAAGATACTTCTGACTCATCGTAGTTCCACTACTTTTACACTGGTACACAGCTCTAGCTTCCACAGGCTGTTTTCTGTGTTTTTTGTCCTCTTGACTATAGCTGAGCATCCTGGGTGTCAGCATCTCAATTAAACTATTTTTATGTTTGCAGATTGAGGAAGCTCTTGTGCGGAGAAAGAAGATGGAGCTGCTTCAGAAGTACGCCAGTGAAACCCTCCTGGCGCAGAGCGAGGAGGCAAAGACACTGCTGGGGCTGTAACTCTGCTCCAGTGTGTCCTGGTCTCTGGGGGAGCCATCCACAAGCAACAGGTTCCTGTGTTCTGGCGGCCATGGCTTTTAGCTCTGAAAGTCCCTTTGGAGGTCAAGAGTAAACTGATGGAATTACAGTGGGTTCTGCAGAAGGAAAACCATCATTTTGTTTTATCCAGTAGGATGACTGTCACTCCAGTGCTGAAAAAGATCAAGCCTTGCCTCTGCATCTACAACAACTGTCTTCAGTCTTTTCAGTTTGTAAAAAGGTCTGTGCAGTGGTGCCTCTTACAGATAGAACCACACACCCACTGACCTCTTAAGTGCCACAGGAAAAGCGATGGTGTTACTGCCATCCTGTCTGCTCTGTCCTGTAAGTGGACACATCCTCCTCATGCTGGTTTTTGTTGAGCTGAGTCCAGAATTACCTTAGTGTGTTACACCTGCTTAGTTTACCAGAATAGCCTAGAACCTATTTAGAGGAGCCTCAATGGCAGATCTTACAAGACTTTGAGGTAGATGTGGTTCTTTTGTATAACACAGTGTATAAAATCTGTTGCCCTTTTTGTGGTTTGTGCCTGGATAAATTGCTTAAATGCTGGATATTTCAGCAGCTGTTGTAAAAAACTGCAATACCTTGTTCAAATATTTTTAGTAAAACTTATTTACAACCAGATGTCTCGTTTCATTCTAGCTCAAAGGATTGTGGTGATTCCCTAATCATAGCCAAAGAATGGGGTCACGAACAGCCATCCGTGTAGGGATTTGAAGCTCTGCATCCCCTACTGCTCTTGGCTCGTGTATCCTGGGACAAGAGGCAAGTTACAGCAGAGCCTGTTAGAGTCTTTTGGGTGCCTAACACTGTTCAATCTGAATGAATGACATTTTAAATTGGACATCTGCAGCCATGCAGTGTTTCTGTCTAAGGAATGGAGTATTTAACAGCCAAGGAACCATGCCTGGGACTGTTTAGTGTATTTCTAAATGCTCTTAGTAGTGCCTTAAGATTTCTATATATTTGCAGATTGTACATTAGTATTAATCTATTACTGTCTATTGTGAATAGACCATTCCAGAGCAGTCAAATTGCTAAATTTTACAGAGACAGGCTTTGTCTTACTTCATGTAAGCGATCAAAAAAAAAAAAAAAAAAGGCCTTGTAAATGTGGAAAGTGTAGCTGCTAAATTAAAAACTTAGAATAAATCAAAAAATTATTAGTAGAAGCAAACAATTAACATCACCAATATTCTTCTTTCTTTTTTATTGGTGCAGCAGCAGTTTTTCTTCCACGGGAACAGTGCTTGAAAGAGGAAGAACAGAATCTTGCTGTAGATTTGTTGAACTATATCCTGGAGAAAAAAAAAGATATAAGGGAGAAAAAACCCAACTAGTTTGTATGGATACAGTCTGAGAGCTTGATAATACCAGTGGTAGATCCCTTTTGTCACTATATAAATCTGTGGGATGGAAGATAGAAAACAGAAGTGTAAAGGCAGATCAGGGACAGCGGGATGATGAAAGCAGGCGTAAAAAGGGAATAAATTGAAAGAATGAGAGAAAATCAACGTGATTCAAAGGAATAGCTTCCAGCCCTGAGCATGACCAACATCATGATGTAAAAGGAAAGCTTTTAAAGCAAGGCTGATCTGTGCCAACCAACACAGAAATGGAATAAATGCACAAAAATGCAGTAAGGATCTGTTCAAAGCAAACTACTGCCTGGCCCTGCAGTACTAAATGCTCTCTTGTAGCTCAGTGCAAAGGGGTTTTAAGCTGAACGTTCTTTTTGGCTGTGTCTGAGCTAACAAATTGCAGAGGAATTATTTGCCCCAGTGGCCTGTAGCAGAATGCCCATGCCCCATGTCCTGCCTGCTGTGTGGGCTCTGTGGAATTGCTGCTGGAGTCAGGCAGGGAAGCTGCTGTGGCCACAGCCAGGAAGCTGATCCTGTTTGTCCTGGAGAGTGGAACAGTGTGTAGGCTCTGCCTCAGCTCTGAGTGTGCAGCTGTATTGGATGTGTGTGTATTGTTGTCAGGTTTGTAGCTCGTACCATCTCTGCAATGCCTCAGCCCTAAACATACCCAGGCTGTAAACCAAATGCTTTGCACATGCCCACAGGTAGCTTGTTCTCTGTCTCCTTCAGAGCTCTGTGCTGTGTGTGATCCCAGCTTGAGCTCTGAGAGGATAGCCTCCCTAATGGTTCTGCCTGCTGCATCGATTTTGGCTTCCTTTTGTCTTTTAGAAATGCATTTGTTTGTTTCATTTAGTGCCAGGCACGTTAAGTGGTGCAGATTGAAGGCCACCTTTCTTATTCTGTGTCTCCGTGAATGATCAGTTTCTGCCCAGAGTCAGGGTGGTGTGAGGAGTATTTGTTGGCAGCACTAGGAAATAAGTGGATTTACCTAATCTGCATTAGCAGATGAGCAAGATAAACAGAGATGGCTTTGGGGAGTATCCATTAGCTAATGACATTTTGTGCTTGTTTCAAGTCCAGTTGCTGGGGAATGCCTCTGAAGTGCAGAGCTGAGATACTGTGGTATAGTGTCCATAGGCTTTTCCCAAAAAGAACCAATTCCTGAAGAATTGCAGAATCATTCAGGTTGGAAGGGACCACAGTGGCTCATCTGGTCCCACCTCCCTGCTCCAGCAGGGTCATCCCAGAGCACGTGGCACAGGATTGTCTCCAGATGGGTCTGGAGTATCTCCAGGGAGGGAGACTCGACACCCTCCCTGGATAATCTGTTCAGTGCTCTGTCACTGCACGGAAAAGAAACTCTTCCTCGTGTTCACGTGGAATTTCCTGGGCATCAGTTTCTACCAGTTGCTTCTTGTCCTGGAGGCTGGCACCACCGAGCAGAGCCTGGTCCATCTTGGCACAGCTGCCCCCAGCCCTTTAGATGTTTGTACACGTGTATGAGGTCCCCTCTCAGTGACCTCTTGGGACTGAACCGGCCGAGCTCCCTCAGCGTTCCCTTCCCTTGCAAGAGCTGCTCCGGTCCCTCCGTCACCGCTGGGCAGGCAGGGCCACACAGAGTGTTTCTTCTGGTTTGTTATCAAATTAAAACAGTAGTTTCCTCGGCAGGGATGTTGTGCCGCTGTCGGCGCGGCCGCTAACGCGGTGCCGGTGCGGGGCTGGCAGGGCGCGGTGGCACCGCCGCCCGGGGCTGCCCCTGCCCCGTGACGTGTGTGTGACGTCACGGCCCGGTGATGTCAGAGGCGGCCCGGGCGGGGCGGCGGGTCCCGCACACCGCCCGCCATGCGCAGGGCGCTGCCGGCGCTCCGCACCCTGCGGCGGGCACTGTGCGGCGGGGACAGCGCGGTGAGCGGGGACAGAGCCGGGGGAGAGTGGGGACAGAGCGGGGAGACAGCGAGGGGGAGAGAGGGGACAGCGAGAGGGAGAGGGAGGGGACAGCGGAGCGGGACAGCGGGGAGGAGAGCGGGGTCAGCGATGGGGAGAGTGGGGACAGCGGGGGGACAGAGCGGGATGCGGATGGGACCCGCCGATTCCGCGCGCGCAGCGAAAGCGAAAGGTGTGCGGGATGCGGGGAGAGGAAGTGAGGGATGCGGGGTGCAGGGAGCGCGGCCGTGCCCGGCCGGGGGTGCCCCCGGCGATGTTCCTTCTCCCGGGACGCCGGGAGAGGCTTCCCGGGCGGTGCGGGCAGAACTCCCGTCCCACGGGCCGTGTCCGCCCCGCCGTGTTGCGGAGGGGACAAGGGACAGTCCTTCGGACAGCGCGGGCTCCATCCGAGCGGGCAGAGCTCTCCTGTCCCGAACGGAGTGTTTCTCTAGAGTCAAAAGGGAAAAAAAAAAAAAAGTCTCTTAACTTCATTACTTCCCTGCTGGCTATATGCTCAGTTCCTTCCGTAGTGCTTTTTTTCTGTATAATTTTTTATTTTGCTAGTATTGTTCACTGTGAAGTTCTTGCTTGTATTGTGTTATACATCTGTTACTTATACATCGCAAAATTAACCACGTCTCTTACAAAACTATTGCAATAGCACTGTAGTTTCAGCAGTTTCGGGCGCCGGGTCTCAAAGCCCGAGGAGACTGCCGTGCGTTTATGGGCATCCTCCAGCAGCACCGCTGCAGCAGCTGGGTGTGTCCCGAGGGACCATTCCTGGAGCGGCGCAGACCATGTGGAGACCGGCACTGCTGGGGGGTGTCTAAAAGAGAGGCTGATGAGTCTATAGAAGAGAAAGGAGAGGCCTTCAGGGGGACTTCTTGCACGTAAAGCTGAACAGCAAACCCAGACTCATTTAAATCAATGATAATGCAATGTATTTAAGGCATTGACTGTATTAAATCGGGCTCTGTAGGGGAGCGTGCTTAGCCTCGTGGGCTTCCAGCTGTTCCAGTGCGGTGGGTTTGGAAGACGGGGGCAAGTGTCCCAGTGCTGTGCCCAGCTGCAGGGGAAATGTAGCAGGTGAATAATTGATGGGGAACAAAAAGCTGCTAAAATAGGCCAAATGCCCTTCTGCCTGCATATAGGAAAGCCAGTGGGCTGGGTGTCTGTGGCTGTGTGCCCTGAGACAGCTCCGATACGAAGGCTGTGCCACTGCTGGGGGCCACAGTCGTTTCTGTGCCTGTTCTCAGCATGCTCTGTCTCGGCACTTAATTGCTCTTTCCCTCTTCATCAAACAGTGACAGAGGGGGATCGTAAATCCCAAGAGTCTTGGATCCCATTCTAGACTTGAAAATGACGTTTAGATTATAGATAATTCTTGTTCTGTCCTTTTCCAACATTAGCAGTTTAATTTCTCAACAGTCCTCTCTCTGTCTCTGCTCCCCTGGGCTTATCAGCGGCTCATCTTTCTTGCCACTCCTCAGCCTCGTTCTTCTTTCCTGAACTCATGAAGTCCAGCTCTTACTTCCTCAAAGGCAAGCAAGGGGATGCATTTTAGTAACTCAAGCAGCATCTCTGTTTAGGGGGTGTTAACTTTACCAATGGGCATTAGTGTGGTGTACTAGAACTAGGAATCAGCTGGAGCCAGTTGGAAGGAGCACAGCAGTTACCTGGCTGCAATCAAACCTGTTGAGGAAAGAAAAGTGCAGGTGACAGCAGGGAGAGTTTTAGTATCTCAACCTTGTAAGGGAGGAGCTAAGGTCAAGATTTACCTACTGCTGAAATATTTACTGTTGTATATTTTTTTAGTATTCTGTGCGGGTCAAATCAGTCAAAAGCGTGACTCACTGGTACAGCACCATGTATTTTGTACCTCTTTTGAGCAGTTTAACTTGATCTTTGATCCTCTGAAATGTTCTGGAACTATTTGTAAGGCAAGATAGAGCTCATGAGGCTCTATGCATAAGGCAGAGGGGGTTGTGCTCCTTGCATTTCAGCATGTGAATGTGTCTGTCAGGTACGTTAAGATGTGCAGAGTTGAAGATCCCTTGCTCTCTGTGGAGGTGTCTCTTCTCACTGGGCTGTCACTGCTCTAAGCTCTATCAAACATGTGTAAGTCCAGGCATAACTAATGTACTCTTTGTTTCCAACTCCTGACAGCTCAATGCACTGCCATCCTTTGGGTTCCTTTTTGACATTGATGGTGTGCTGGTGCGAGGAAAGACTCCAATTCCTGCTGCAAGGACAGCCTTTCAAAAGCTTGTGAACTCTCAGGGACAGTTCTTGGTGCCTGTGGTATTTGTCACCAATGCAGGGAATTGCCTTCGCCAGAAAAAGGCGGACCAGTTGTCTCATCTACTGGGAGTCCCAGTGAGTAGCTTAAATCCTGTTTGTTTGATTATGATGTTGGATGTGTCAAATGTATTCTCTTCAATTAAATGCTGCTCAGTTAATCAGTTCTGGTTTTCCCTTAAGCCCCCTGAAATGCTTTGCTAGAGGTATTAGAGAGTAAGAAATGCTGCCCAAAGCTAATGGCATTTCCTTTAGTAAAGGTACTGATTTTTCCAATGATAAAGCTAATGGTATTTCTCTGCAAAGGTGAGAAGTAGTCATTCATAAGAGCATTCTTTCAGGATAATAATCTTACTGGTTTATACCTGTCTTGTTGAAGGAGTGGGGATATGTAAAGTAAAAGGTGATTTTCTGATACAATTAAATCAGTGCTGCAGTCTAGCAAAGGGCCCACAACTGGAACTAGGGCAATTCTGATTCTTCTTCCCTATTTGTTTTCCAAATGAATTTGGCGATTCTGTAAGAGTTGGAGAGAAAACCTTGTGCTCATGTTGAATAGAGTAATCCTGGAAGCTGAAAGGGGTCTGTGAATGACAACGCAGTAATGCATCTTCTTGTAATGTACCTTTTTCTGGCATATTATCAATAAGTTGTTTGTGAAACTTAGGAGGAAATGCTGTGATAGGGATTTAGGTACAGCTGTGTGATTGTTTTGTTCTCTAGAATTTGTCATGTCTGTTAATTGAATCTATGTATAAATAACTCCTCTGAAAAACAAAACTCCTTTTGTTTTTAAATCCCCCACAGATTTCACAAGATCAGGTGATGATGTCACACAGTCCCCTGCGAATGTTCAAGCGTTACCATGAGAAATGTGTCCTGGTGTCTGGACAAGGACCCCTTCTTGATATTGCTCAAGAGTATCTTTAAAAAAAAAAAAAGAAAACCCAACAACTTTCTGTCAAAGTGTTTGCCTTAATCAGGTTCAGGGGGTCCTGTGGATCAAGGGAAGATGAAATATTTCAACCCTACAAATAAGTAGTAAATGGCAGTTGTTACTATGATGTCAGATTTATGTTTTGAATGTGGTTGGTGTGCTGGTATTTGCTTCACTTCATTCTCTCTGTTTTGAGTGAGGAAAGAAGAGAATTTTATTTTTTGACTCATATGCAAATGACACTTTACCCCACAGGGTTTGTGCTCTCTTGAGGATATGAGAGCCTGGCATTCTGTCTGTTATTTATCACATTAACTTTAGCTCAGTGGCTCAAGGTTTGCTTGTAAGCGTGTCTTTGTAACCAACATTTGGAGTAAAACTACACTTCAGTATTTTTGGCACTTCTATACTAACTGTCCAAAAGAACTTGAATCATGTTGTTATAATGGTGGTATCAAGGTTTCAAACTGTAAGTTAATAACCTGAGCTTTTGCATAATCTTTGCTCATGCTTCCAGTAACTCCCTTCTGCACTTCTTCCTTTACTGGGATTTTCATTAAAGTTGGTGTAAATCTTAAGTTGTAAAAAATACATATGCATTTTAAGTATACATTTTAAGTATATGCTCTGTTTCAAATACAAAGATGAGAAAAAGGTACTGAAGAAACATTCCAGTTAAGTGTCAAAATTCGTTAGGCTTGCCTTAGAGACAAGTACAAGACTGAATACAAAATAGCAAAACCTTGGTGTCCTGGTTTATCTGTAATGGGCTGATTATCTTTTTCTCTCACAGAAGAAAAAGTGAGTCTTTGTTGGTGCTTTCGTTCCTGGCTAATTTGCTTTACCAGATAAATTGCCTGTGTTCAAATTGATAAAGTGGAATTACCAATTTTGAGAATCTTTTGCTGTAAGCAGTTCCTTGTCCTTGACTGCTGTTCCCAGCCTTGGCTTCTGCCAGCCCATCACCATCGAGGCGCTGCGGGAGAGGCACCCGCTGCTCGATGCAGTTGACCATGACAGGACACCAAACGTGCTGGTGGGTGTATGTTTTTGCTGTAAAGCTCTTTGTTTGCTCATTGCATGACACTCTATAACAGGGGTCAATATTTAACTACCCAAGTTAATGCTGCTGTCCTTACGTTATGTTTTGACTTTGCTTTTCTGCTTCCTTGTTTGTTTTATTACAACATTTTCAAGAACCACTCTGTAGTTTTCTCTCAGTGGTAATTCTTTAACCCAGTCTTTGATTTTGTAACTTACTGTAGCGGGAAAACTTATAATCTAATAGAGATACTTAATTCAAAATCTGTCTTGGAAAGCTGATGAGCTTCTTCAGATGTGTGGAAGATAAATTAAGGAAGATAACTTGGTTGGAGGCTGTGATTTTAAAATAATGCTTCGCAGATAATTAATTTCCCTCCAAAGAATTCCCCCTGTTGTTTATACCATTATTTAAATATGTTTAAGTGTTAACAGTATGTACAGTATGGTTTCAGCTGCGTTGTGCAGACTTTCAAAGAGACGTGAATACACCCACAGTAAACACCCGTGCGGACTGTGCATGTCCAGGGCAGTCTGTGCAGTGGGTGTTCCCCACGGGAAGCCCAGACATTCCCTGTGGCTCAGAATCCATAGCTCAGGTGCATCACCTTCTGCTCTGCCTCTCAGCCCGGGGGTGGGGAGGGCCAGGAGCCTGCTACTGTGTTTGGCACTGTAGAGAGTAAATAATGAAGTGCAAACTCTTAATTGCTTAGCAAATGCGTTTTTCTGTATTAGCAGTGTTAAAGGAATACACCTCAAAAACTATTTTTCAAATGTCCTGATAATAGTAGAGGCCTCTTACTCTTGTGGGAAATTAAACATCCACACTTTCATACACAAGGAAGCGAAACAGCCGAGTCCTCAGGAGCTGCAGGGGCAGCTCAGCAGCAGCAGGAGGCTCATGGCTGTGCAGCCCCTGCCCTGCCTGCTGTCCCTGGGCAGAGGGGACAGCCCCTGCCCTGCCTGCTGTCCCTGGGCAGAGGGGACAGCCCCTGCCCTGCCTGCTGTCCCTGGGCAGGGGGACAGCCCCAGCTGGGGCTGTGAGGGAGCTGATCTCAGGGACACAGCAAAGCCCTGCCACTGCTGCAGGAGCTGTACTTGAATTTAGTCCGTTAAAAATAGCAGTAGATGTTTAATCTTGTAGAAAACTTTCACTTTTTTCTTATTGCAGTCCCCCTCTGCTGTGGAGCTTCCCAAGATTGAGGGTCAGTTATCTTTATTTAACTTAATCCGTTAATAGGTGAAATATCTTTATTGTGCTTTATAATCTTTAGATTGTTGGGCACTTTAGAAATTTGTCTGAGACAATTCTAAAGTGTCTTTGTTAATGATATCTGTCATTCATGTGGAATGCATCATGTGTGGTAAAGCTGTTTTTTAATGAGTGCAGCTTTTGGAGTTTCAAAGGTACATGAGGTCTCCTTTCCTTTTCATCTGCCTTTAACAGGCTGTTGGTGCCTTTCTTTCCAGAATGAGCAATGAATTGACATGTGGGCAGAAATAATTGGTCTGGTCCTTACAAGCAGTCAGAATGGTCACTGCAGAGCTATAGTGTGAGAAGCATCTTGTTTCAGCAAGTTGTATTCACCCTCAACTACAGGAAAGTAGATAGTGGATTTTAGGATTTAAAAAAAAAAAAAAACATGTCAGATTATTGCTGGAGACCAGAAAAGTGTTTAAAAACAACATTCCAATTTTGTTCTAAGATGAACAAAATAACACCTCTGATGGATTACTTAAATACTGTATGTAAACATAGAATTTACAGAGGTGTGGGAGGCTTAGAAATACAGTTTAAAAGTTAATATTTTGGGGTGCTCTGGAGAAACTTAGTTAATAAAAAAAAATAAATTCCTAAACCTGTAGATTTTGCAGTGGGGTCTTGTTACTTCTGAGATTTTCTGTGAAGGGATGGGTATGTGATATATGAATACCTAAATTAAAGTTAATGTGGCTGTTTGATCAGTTCATGGTTATATTAAATTACTTTTTCAGTCTCTTTAGACCAAGTGTCAGAGATTGGGTGCCCTGTTAGCAGTTCCATAACTCTATTTTGTAATTCTGGTTCTCACAGCTGTGGTGTTGTTTGGGGAGCCAGTCAGGTGGGAAACCAGCCTGCAGCTGATAATAGATGTTTTGCTGACCAGTGGCTACCCTGGAAATCCCTACCACCATGAAAACTACCCTCACATTCCTGTGCTTGCCTGTAACATGGATCTCATGTGGGTAGCTGAGGCACAGTCCCCAAGGTAAGAGCTTTGTAACGGGTGTGTGTTTGGGGTTTTCTCATTTCTCCAGTAAAATTCAGCCAACACTGGAATACCAAGTGCTTGCTGCAGCTTCACAGCAGGTCCTGGCTCTGTGTGCAACATCTCAGTGCACTTTCAGCTAATGCTGCCTTATTGCTGTCTGCATTATTGCATCCAGGAAACCAGTTCCTCAAGAGAAAAACTGCTCTTAAGCTCTGAACCCTTTTGTTTCCTCACTCCCAGAAGAGTGGGGGGAAAAGAGGTTTTTGCCTGAGGGTCTCGGAGTCTCAGTTCAAAGGGAAAAATGCAAAAATTATCAAGGCCATTGTTTCATTTCATTACGTCCTCCCTTGGTATTTCTGCTTTCCACCCCTCATTCCTGGTAGGGTTGAGAGCTGCCCCTGCTGGTTGAAAGCAGAGAGTGGTTTTGAGCTGAGGACAATGCAGCAAGCTCCTTAAGGGACATTGGAGGAAGGAGTAGAACATGCAGAACCAGGTGGCACGATCTCTGATAGAGGTTTGGTTTGATTTTACCTTCAATAGAAGGTAGTTCTTTAGCAGTTTTGTTTCCCCTCCCTTCCTCTCAGTCTATAATTTGAACATATGCTGAAATAGAGACTTGTTATTGTGACTGGATTGCTGCTTCAATCCTGGATCAAAGATCTTGTCAGATGCCCTTCCTTGGCAGCAAAGGCTCGCTCCAATTGGCACACTGGCAGATGATGTGTGTGTGATAGTTTCACACCAGAGTAAGGCAGCCGGGACATCTTCGGGGAGCAATTTTAAAACTACAGAACTGTGTTGTGCTGTCCCAATAAGGTGGTTTTATTGTGGTGTCTGTCGTTCAGCAAACCAGCACTTTATTTCCAGTGAAACAGCTGCAGAAATGCTTTATGTTTTGTTCCTAAAAACCCCTGAAATAAAAAAAGCCTTGTTCGGTTTTCTTGATCTTTGCTTAATATGACTTGATTTGTTTGCCTCTCTGTGTAGGTTTGGGCACGGAACATTCATGGTTTGCTTGGAGAACATTTACAAGAAGATCACTGGCAGAGACCTGCAGTACGAGGCGCTGATGGGCAAGCCCAGCAGCCTGACATACCAGTACGCAGAGCAGCTGCTGCGAGCGCAGGCCCTGCACAGGCACTGGCAGCAGCCCATCCACACCCTCTATGCCGTGGGGTAAGGGCTGCTGAGCCCCCTCAGCCCAGCATTCACTGCAGGCAGGCCAGCCAAGGCAAAGGCACAACCCTTACCAGCTTGTTCTCCCACACCCAACAGGCTCGGTGCCGCCGTGCATTTTTTACGTTTCTAATCTTAAGAATTAATAACACTTTGCTCTTTTTATGTGCAATTTCTGTAGAAGCACAAGAAGTGGTTTATACACAAGTAAGATTTCTTCAGATTATTTATTTGTTTCTGTAATGAGCTGCGTAAATCTAACAAAAAGCATTCACCTGGGTGCTTGTATTTTAGGTTTACCGGTATAACATCAGCAGGCTTTGAGTAGATGAGAGTTGTTAGAGAATGTAGAGCTCGAATTTATGAGATGTCCTTAAGCTTGGTCATATGCTACTGTGTGTGCCGGCACATCACAGAATCCTATTCACAGAAAGAGATAGAGCTGCATTGTATTAAAGACTGTTCCAGAAGCTGCAAGATGTTTAGAAACATAATAAGCTCATTCATGGACTGCTCATACCTATCCTTGATTTTGCCTCCCCCTGCTCCAGTCTGTAGTTCCAGCCTGGAGAGTGACTCCTGTTCATCGTGCCACGCTCCCTGGCAATGGTGTAACAGGATGGCTGTGGGGCTGGAGCTCTCCCCGGCCACACAACTCCATGTAAAGTTGTTAAAGTGTAAACCAACCTGGGAACTGAACCTGTACGAGTGTCCTTCGCCCGCGGACATTTGACAGCTCGAGCTGCCCTGCTGACTGAGCTTCCTTCTGCTTGCAGAGACAACGTCATGACCGATGTCTACGGGGCCAACCTCTACAACCGGTTCCTGGAGGAGCGTTCCCGCGGCCCCGCCGAGCTGGGGGGCGGCCGGGGATGCGCCGCCCTGCCCCGGGACCCGGCCTGGGGGTACCCTCCGGCAGCTGCTGCCGCCCACTGCAGGTCTGTCCTGGTGTGCACCGGCGTGTACGACCCCCGCGCCCAGCCGGGGCCCCGCGCCGGCCGCGCCTTCCACGGCCACAGGGATTTCGGGTTCGATGCGCGCCTCGTCCGACCCGACCACGTCGTGCCAGATGTGGATGCTGCTGTAGACCTGGTCTTCCAGCTGGAGAACTTTGCACCCAGCTGAGGTGATGGGGTTTCTGAAGGACCACCCAGTGATGTGCTTTCCTTCCAACCTGCTGCCTTCTAAAGTTTTTTAACTTCTACATTAGTGCATTAGGTGTGTTTGTTAGGAGTATATATAGGCAGATGAGTTTGTTTAAGTATGTTAAATATCAATAATGCCTTTTATAGTACTTCAAAATATGTAATTTCTGGCTTTAGTTGCCTTTTATTGCCCTCCTCTTCCTTATGTTAGGTATTTTAAGAGCAATATTTCATAGTAGCCTGTTCATGTTACTGGTACTTAAATTTCCCCATGACAGTGTCTTCTTTTGTTTGCTGGAAGATTTAGCCTGTAGGTATTTGGGATCTGGAGGATCTCAGAGTGTGGTGCTGAGGTCAGCCACTCCGTTTCAGAAGGGCTGGTACAGAGCACAATCCTCTGGGGATCCTGCAAGTGAGGAGAGCTCTTCTAAATTAGAGTGGAGCTCAAGTCTCTTCTACCTGGGACTTGCTCACCATATCCCTGCTGCTGCCTTGCTTTCTGTTTGCTTTCCCTCGTCTGGAGCTGCAGTTGGTTCCCTCTGCCGGGGGGTGTAAAGCCTTCCTGGCACTGCCCGTGTGGGATGGGCAGGGCTGCCCTGGGAGCTCAGCCATGCTCAGCAAGGAAAGCAGCCAAGACTGGGCACAATGTTTGCCCTTTCTGTCTTTACCTTTCTATCTGCACTTTTTTTGGGAGGAATTGAGAGTATTAGAAAGCTTTAGCAGTTCTGTTTCAGGTGTTCCTGTGAGTAGGACTTTGCCTCTGAGTGAGTGACTACTGCTTGGCCAAAAAGTGCCTCATAATTTACTTGAAGCCTCGTACCACTGTGGTAATTATCTGGCTTTTAGTGTAATATATTTCATCTTGTGTCCATGTTTTGTGTTGTTTGGTCCATGGATTTTATAGTTGCTTGTTTTAAAAAAAACCCAGAAAAATAATTTATTTGATGTTATTTTTGTAAAATACTTTTAAATGTTTTCATCCAAGAGATATCTTTGAAAATACTTCTGTGCTGATAAGCATTGACAGGCAGGTGGTGGCACAGGGTGAAATGACTTCCTGGCCAACTTCTTCACTGCTCATCATCCCAATAACAACATGAAAAACCATGCCTTGAAGAGAACACAGCTGCCATGAAGTCACATTTTGTTGTGTTTTCCCTGTTTGCAAACCACTGTAATCCCCCTCTGCACTGCCAGGATCGTTGATTTCTCGCTCACAGTGTTTTGCAACATATCCCGCTGGATCTGGTTTAAGAACATGGCTCTAAACAGTGTATGTCCTGTTTCTTCACTGCGAAAGTATTTACAGCAGCACATTCTTGCCTTTTCTTTGGTACCATAAACAGATATCTACCTATTTCTTTAGCACTTTCTGTAACACACCAAGCATTTGCAAAGTATGCCAAACCTTTCTGAGTGATGATTGTAAGTTTGTACCATGTCAGGATGATTTGAAGTCTCATTGTTTCAGTACTAAAGCACGTTGCAGAGCTCTTTCGCTGTGAGAATCGGTGAAACAAGGAATAAAAATGCTGGGAGAACAGAAGATGGTCAGTTTGTTTCTCCTTTTTAATTTAGAATATGCATAGACATTTGAAAAGGTCCATGAAGGAACTGTATATATAGTTTTAAATTTCATCCCTTATGGAAACATTAATGTGTGTATAGAAGGAACACTGTTGGCTGCTCATCAGGCTACTGGTTGTTACCCAAAAGGTAACTTTCCTTCAGTGTCAAAGGGAAGAAGCTGGGCCTACAGGAGGTTCTTGGAAACTCAGTGGTGTGCCTGTATGGTCTGTAACTTGAACAAGAAATGGGTCCTAGTAGTCTTTTTGTGTGGTATCACATCTTACAGAGCCCGTACTAAAATCTTCTGTCCAGACAACGATGAATTCTTGGGTGATGAAATAGATCCTGTTTTCAACGTTGACAGAAACAGCCTGCACATTTAAGTTTCAGAAAAGTGTGTTTCTATGGTCGTCTCTGTGAATCAGATGTATTGGTGCAAATTCAGAATTGCACAGGGGGCTTTACTTTGTGCAGCTGAGACTCAGCTGGTCCCAGTTAAAAGTTCATCTCCTTGCATTGTGTTGGTCTTGCCTGCCAAGCTCAGAATCCAGTATTGGAATGGAGGATTGTGCTGAACGTGCCTTGCAGTGTCACACCCAGCAGGATCGACACAGGTTGATCTTCTCACCTCTTTCTGAAGCAGAAGCAGCACCTGCTGTGTGGGTAAGAACCTCACAATAAGGAGTGGGTTTTCAGTAGGATTTGGGACTGGTGTATCTGAGAATATGCTTTCTGCCAGTTTAACAGCCGAGTTCCTGCCCACAGATGGGGAGAAAATATATTCAGTGAATTTAGACTATAAAAAATATGTTGGGTGTTTTTTTTTTTTTTTTTTTTTGCAGGTACAAGCTACACAATGAAGGTCAGTTGACCTCACTAAAACAGCAAATGAAAAATGGTTGTAGTGTGTGTAGATCTCCTGTATCCAAGCTATGTCACATTCCTAGAGAATTCAAGGGAGAGTTCCTAGAAATGCAGCTAAAAGCACTTTAAGGTGTTTGCCATATGCACTTAGAATAAGCCACTAACACAGTTGTCAGGGTTGTTTTCCACAAGAAACTCAAGGTGCCTGTTAATGATACAGATTTAAGTAGCCACACACAGGGATGAGGAGGCAGCAGAGGTCAGAGCAGGGGGTGCTTTAGTTCAGGATGCCCTTCCCTCCACCCCACCTTCTCGGCGGTGTCCGGGGGGGATGTGGTGGCCCCCGTGGTGCTCCCTCCCCAGAGAGAGCTGTGGAAGGTGCCCCAGGAAGCAGCCACGGAGCCAGGAGGTTGTGCTGACACAGGAGTGTCCCCTCTGGGCCACAGGAGGTGGCACGGCAGCCCGGCTGGGGGGGCTTCCAACTGCCCTGCCTGTTCTGTCCCAGCACTGTGGTACAGCAACAGGGGCGCTTACAGAAATGGAACCCAGCTTTCTACAGACTGGTACGTTTTTCTCGTATCACAGCCTTGGAACTCACAACATAACGAAAAATACACAGGGAAAAGTTGGGCTTTTTCTCCCCACACAGATTTAGAAACTCTGGGACAGATGTGCAGAACACGTGAGAAAGTAGAGGCCAGTCCCTGCCAAGAGTGGGTACGTGTTCAGCACAACATTTGCATGATTTCTGGTACAACTGCATGATTTCTGTGTTAAACATGACACCTGCATTATGTCTGTGACACTTGCAATATTCCTGTGTTAAGCACACACTTGCATCCCTCCTCTCTCCCACCAGGTCTGTCCCACACTGTGCACACCAGTGACATGGATCTGAGTGTTTCAGTAGCAAAGAATGTGTCATTACAAGAGAATTAACCATCAAATTCAGCTGCACTCCAGGGAACCAGTACCTGAGGCTGTTTCTGAAGGAGCAGACTGAACACTGAACCAAATAATCCAGTATTTGGCTCCTGTGGATCAAAAATATTCATCTGCTGATGTCAGAATTAACGAGCCGAGCAAAAAGAAAGGCGTGTTTCTTTGTTTAATTTACAACAATTCACTAAAATCCAGGATCTAAATGTTCCCTTGAGAAGGTACAGTTGTCACTACATTGTTTACACTTAATTGCAAGCACTGAAAAAGTTATTTGCACTTCTCCAACACTGAAAATTTCAGGTTTCATTCTTACCTTCCAGACAGTTGTGCTGGAGAGCTCAACTAACTCAAGCAATTTAAAGTGCATGCATTTCTGGGGTGAGGGACAGTTGTCAGGGTCAGAGTTAAGCACCATTTGTTTAATAAAGGGTACATTAGGTCATATCTTGTGCCAAAGTTGACCACACATCACTGTAGAGCAGGATACATAATTTCTTAAAACTGGATTTTGTTTCTGATAATATATCACAACAAGGTACATGCATAAAATAAGAACAGAAGATATTAATTGCCAAATGTTTACTTTAATTAAACTTTTTTTAATGATACACAGTACAATGTATCCACTACTTTGCTAAAATTCACAACAAAAGCAGGTTTCATATGTTTAAAAATACTTTTCATAATAAATTCATAAATAGATGAAGGTAAAGTATAAAAAATTACCATAGTATGCAAGCTTGCTCCCTTATCTCCTCATATTCCAAATGATCTAGACAGTTCGTGATAAGAAAGTTTCAAAGCAAAACAGTTACTGATGATTAGAAAGGTACAGCCTGCATCTCTTGAAACCCTGGAAAAAAGCAACAGATTTGTGCTAGAAAATGCAGAATCATTTTAACACTGTTATCATCCAACCCCCTCAGACAATTTTGGAATGCAGTGAATGAATTCAATATGAATTAGAGATTTTCCCCTTCTCCCCCCAGGTGTGTGAGCCAGAGTGGCTGGAAGGCTCCCCGTGCCTGGGGTTTGGCCCTGGCAGGGCACCGAGAGAGGCACCGTGGAGGGAACGGCCACGTCTGACTGCCAGGAACCAGCTCTGCTCAGCCTTAGGAAAGAGACAGCTTCAAAAACCATTACAAGTAACTAAATTCACCTTCTGCTCAGTATATGCCTGTATCTACTTTAAGTCTGGCAGGCAGGGCAGGGTCTGGTCTCATCCATTGCCTTCCCCAATGGAATGGGAATGGAGGGGGGGGGGGGTGTCACACCATTCCAAGGGGAATCCCTGATCCCACACCACCAAACCCTATTTGCAAAGTTGTTCTCCTCAGCAGCATTATCACTCTCTCAAGAAAATGCATATAGCATTTTATTTTGTCAAGTATCAAACTACTTTTCACACCTAGAATAATCTATTTTAATATCTTTTATAAAGGGAAAAAATTGCTTCCTTTTATGCACAGCATCGAAATAGGGAATGAACACGAAAAACACAGAATAATCAGGATGTTCTGCCTTTCACATTAATTTTTTTTTTTTCTCTGATAACCATTTCAGTTTAGTGCAAAACCACTTTGTGCTCTTTTTGCAGTGGTACCAAGATGCTTCTGAAGACACGGACAGGCCTCTCTCTGCAGCTTTAACATCCCTGAAAATTCAGCTCTTGGCTCACTTTTAAAAAATGCCTTCAAATTGTCAAGACAAGTTTGCATGCCGTGTTCAGAGGACAGTCTTTCACACCTTTGTTTTCACATGTGACAGTTTAGGTGCCCCAAAGCCACTTCCCCAGCTCTTCACAGCAATCTGTATTGCTCATAGAATTTATGGCAGAAAAAAGGGCATCAGATGCTCCACATCACAGTGCAGTGTAAAGGTGGTTACTGGAAGGAGACTGACTTTTGGAAATACACAAATTATGTGGGCCAGGGCCTTAGAAAGGAGTTTCTAAGGAAATACAGCCTTCTGATGTTTCCTCTGCTTTTATCTGAAGAAGACAATCTTTGTGCCATAACATGTGTTTTTCACTGAACAATCAGAAGTTCCAACTGCTGGCTTGCTACAGTTTTGGTCCTCTGTAAGGTCCTTTCTTTGCTGACATTTACAGAAATGAGGATCTTTTTTTGTCTCGTTATTACACCTGAAAAGTGCTCTAAGAGCTGAGTGAGTTCAGGGGGGAAACTGAGGTTTAAACTTCTACAGAGTGGTTAATGCTAAGGTGTATTTCTTATGAAAGCTGAAATGCTTTGTGACAGGAAGACTAATCCTCATAATTCTGTTAAATTTGAGGTTAAGAAAAAGTAAAATGAGTGTCAGCAGTTCAGATGGAAAATAAAATTGGAAATAACTCAATCAAGCGTAAAAGTGTCCTCCGAAAGAAACATGAAAAGTGACTTTTTAATGATAAAAAAATAACTGGATAGATTTTTACTAAGGTGTGATCTTGGATCTTCTAAGAGTTTTCAAATGGTGTCCTGGGGGGGGGAGAGAGAGACACCTATTCTTAACCTCATAATGGAAGGAATGGGTTCTAAACACAACTTTAAGCTGATTTAACAGCTCTCCAAATGTCAAACCATGTTGTTGCCATACACCTCACTAGTTCTCAGCAGCCCACTCTCTGCTTCAGCACAGAAAGCAGTCACATTTCTGTGGTGGGAAGAGGAAAACCCACAACTCCTCGGGCAGTGCATTATTTCACCTCTGGGAAGGAAAGTATCTCCTCTGAACTCAGCAGGCATTGATGAAACCTAACACATGTAATGAGACCACCTAGAAAATCTTCCCTGACTGTTCCTCAGGCCTCACTTCCCTCATTCCTGTGAAGTTCCACTGGCCAGACTCCCATGGGACAACAGGGCAACTGTTGACACTGCAGTGATGCCTGAAGTTCCTTCTCTCATACAGGTAATGCCTTTATCAGCATTCAAGTAATAAAAACACTTGTTAAGAAAGACACAGTGAAAAAAAAACTGCAACCCTTTTATGCTTCAAAGGATTATTTTTAAAGTGCATTTTTAACGTATCTCAGTTATCCTAAAAAGTGATGAAACTTGTCACACTAAGACCAGGAGAGGGGAGCATGCTGGCTATTTTTAACTAACCCCTGGCAACAGTTCCATGGAGGGCAAATATACATTTGGGCTGGTTTGTTTGCTTTGATTTTGTAATCCTGCTCTTTTCCAAGTAAACTAAATGGAAATGATAAAAAAGAAGCAAAGGGTTAAACCTGTGCTGGAAACCAGAGCATGTAGCTGTGGAATAGTTGGGGTTTTCCTAAAGTACAGCAGTGGGGACTGCAATGAAAGGCTTCCATCTGAGACTTTTGGCTGCTTCAAAGAGCTCTGTATCCCAAGTCACTAATCTGACAGTACCTGGACAGCAAAACCAAGGAAGCTGCTCCTCTAACTGGAATTGCACTGGGATCATGAGCACTGCTACAGACACTGCAAAAACAGAACTACAAATACCACAAAAATAAAGCTGAGACAGCATTTCCCAAATCTATGAATCTTTTCTCTCAGCATGGGAAAGAACTGTCAAATCTGGGAACAGCCCCATTCCCAAGGACTCTGCTCTGTCAGTCTGGAGTCACTTCATACAGCTGCAATAAAATTTAACTATTAATCTACATTAACAACCTGGCATCTTTTACTGCCACACCTGTAAATACAGAATGTCTTCTAGTTGATAAAACAACCTCATATAATCTGAGCAGGGAAAATTAAGTGGTTAGGGTGATTAGCCCAAACTTTGGGATTTGTTTCCTTTCAATTCCAAGGAGCACACACGTCCTGTGGGAATGCCTGACAGGGGTTGAACTGAGCCCCCTCCATGGCTGGAAGGTACCAGAGGGAGAGTAACTTCATTTTTCAGGTTCACAAAGCATGTATTGTTCTCACTTCATTTTCCTCCAGCACACTGCTTACCCAAAATAATAGGGCAACCTTCATGTTTTGGCAGCAGGATAGGTAAAGCCAAACCAGTTTTATTAAGGAAAGAACATACAATTTCATCTTGATTTAAAGAGACTTTCATTGTACCATTGAGTACAACAATCCCCCAAGGAGAAACTAATGCTGTCACAATTCCCTCAGATTGGTGTGAGACACCAAAAGCCACTCAAATGCTGAGCTGGCCGGGACTCTGGGATTAACAGAGATGTGACTCTGCAGGGGCCAGAACAGCCCAGGGAGGGCTTTCGGGTGGGTGAAGGAGCTGCCCGTGGCCATCAGCTCTGCTCTTGGTCAAAGAAAGAAAATGAGCAAGGGCTCTACTTCTGGTGAAGTTCCTGGAAATCCAGTAGTGGTATTAGCTGGGCTTCATTTAGTTTTGTAGCTTTCCCCCCCCCCCCCGAAGTAACCTGCTCTCCAGGGCAGTGGGAGTGAGAAAGGACTTTTCCTCTGATCTTAAGTATTTTCATTTTTTCTGTCAAATTCTGTTTTCCAAAGCCAATGTTAGCAGGTTTCTGGGCTGACACTCATTTGGAATTGTATTTACATAATTCTAAATATTTGTACAAGTTCCATCTGTGATGATGGACTGGATGAGTAACTGGAGATAAAATCAGCTTAAAACAAAACCAATACAAAGGGTAACAAAGCCCACGCTCCTGGGAACCACATTCTGCTGATGATTTCACTTCAGTATTTGCCTCTGCACTCCACTGCCAAGTGTTACAAGGCAGGGATCAACATCCCCTTCTGTGCTTTTGTAGTATTTTTGCACTGCCAAAAATATATGATAAATACTAATGCAAACACACGGTCAGCCAAGGAGATCTGCTTAAAAGCAATTACTGCACCATAGTCCTGCTAATGTTCAACTGCCAGTAAACAGGTTTCTTGGCAAATGTTTATGCTGTGAACTCTGAACAGGCACTACTGAATTACTCACTTGACGTCCATCAGTGCACATTTGTAACCCAAGACCTGAAACTCAGGTTTTTACCCGTAAATCGCAGCTTTATTGCTACTCACTCCCTTCTCCCAGGCACCCTCTGGGTCTCAATAGGATTAGTGGAGCTGAACCAACAGCACTGCCTTCCTAATGCTTGACTTGCACAGCTCTGTGTGAGTTACAGGGTTAGTAAAGGCTTCAGCAGGGCAGTGAAAAGCTCCAAGTGCCGTTTACTGTCCCTTCCTGGGGAAGCCGCCCCCAGCCTGGTGAGCTGCCCCAGGGACAGGGACAGGGTTTACCTGAGCCACTTTCACTGGGGCAGCCCAAGCACTGCCATGCACATCTCCTTCTAACCTGGAAAATAAACCCAGCCTTCAGCCTGTTTCTTTGTTCCCCTGTGCTCAGTTAGGGGGGCATGCAAACTTGTGTTACACTTGTTACAACACCAAGCGCCAAGAGTTAGAAGACGAAGCTGATTTGAAGCCACAGCCTTAAGTTTTCTACAGCAAAATGAAATCTAATTGGAATTGGTGCCTTCATTTGAACACACAGCAAACAAATCACTGCTGCTGTGGTGCATGTTATCTGACTTAGACAGACTAACCTGCAGACAGAGCCTCAACCCTCAAGACTAGTTTAGGAGATACATCCAGGCAAACTGTAAGGAAAAGTGTAGTGCCTGGGCTAATTCTACTTATTTACTAAGCAAACCTCAAAACCAAGAAAATGGATCAATAATCTTCATCTACTGTAAAAACACAATCATTCACTGACTGCACTGGAAGCAGGATTTATGTTCAGTTTGCACCTTGTTCCAGTTGCAAGATGAGTTACTGTGTAAACTATGGATTTCAGTCTGAGTAGTAGCAACACTGGTGTAAATGAGCGTGAATTTTTATCAGCATTAAGTAATTTGGCACTAACCCTGCAAGCAGCAGGAGGCTGAGCTTATCTGGGGGTTCAAGCACACAGAACTGCAGGACTGTGACCCACACATGTAAACTGTAAAGTGTCATGACACAAAGTCAAATCTTGAGTGTTCTGTGTCTCAGGGACCATCCAAGCAGGAGGAAAAGCACTCACCAGGACAGGTTTAGCTTGGGCTGTCTTCATAGTTTCTCCTGAGAGTAGAGTATAGGGGATACACCAACAAATTCGGAGTTTGGGCAATTCTCATTTTCAGTGTCTAACTGGACAATTTATTGCCTGTTATCTTTGGACGTAGAAGAGTTGGGAATGTCCTAGAAAACTATCCAAAAACACTACCAAGAACTGCAGCTCAGCCTGCCCTTGCATATAAAATATCAGAATTCTGAAAACTATACTAATTGAAAAATTTAAGGCCCTTTCACTCTTACAGCTATAAAACCTGAAGACTAACCCCTTAGATTAGAAGCAAACAGGCTACAAAGCATATGTTGCTCCTCAATTATCTACCTCATAGTTAAAAAAACACAGAAAGACCAGAGAACAGTTTAGTATTTTCTACAGCAAGATGAATAGTATTAAAATTAGTATCCATTAGCCCTTTCCTAAATCTTTCTAATTTTCATTACACTGGATATGTTGAATGGCTAAACTGGTGCAGCCCTAGCAGCAAACAATCCAAGCCCTTTTTGATCTAGATTTTCCAAAAGAGACAAGTGACTTTACTTAAAACGGCTGCTTTTTGAAAAGGAGCTCCTTCAAATGCAATGATTGCAAAACTCCCTTGCCATCCCTGAACACCCCTGCTGTAACAGCAGAGTTAAAAACACCCCTGCTGCTGCTCCCTTGGCAAATGCACTTGTGGAAGGGAAGGTGCCCGGGAGTGCAGATGCAGGACTGCTGCCATCAGGACTGCAGCTGCAGCCACAGACCCTGCCCAGCCAAACCGTGTGCAGCTGCACTGTGAAACCCATCCTGCTTAGCAATGTGGACTTTTGAGCAACAATGAAAGACTTCTCCTGATAAATGTTTTCAAGGAATGAAGAGGAACTGGTAACTTGTGATAGGGAGAGGGAAACATCTGGGTTCGAAGTTGGGAGGGATCACTGAAAAAGGTGCTGGTTTCTTACAACTAAGAAGTCACAATGCACGCACTTTGCAGCTGCTCTGAGGGCTTCTGTCCCAGTATATGCCCACCTGCTAATCAAAGAGATGGTTTAAAAACCAAAACCAATGCAAAAATGAAATCCACTCATGCCACTTAAGCAAGGAACACTCTGGTAACATGTCAAATGTGTGACCAGAATTAACCCTGTATATGACCATTAGGCACATGGCAGGAGACCGTGGCGACAGCCAGTTCAAGGTTTCTCCAGTTCCTGGTTCCAGTGGTGCAGGTCTTGAGCTGTGGAATGAAATGATGAGACCTGAGGGCAAAACCTCAGTGATACCCGCTTGGAAAAAGGAGCTATCACTGTGCAAACAATAACAAATGAAATGTATCCACCCTCTCCTTGAGGCTGTACTGAAGGAACTGCCCTGGTCCACTCCTTCTTGACAGTAAATCACATGATATTGTTAGGGCTGATTTTGCTTCTGTTAAAATGGTAACTTAAAACCATAACAAAACCTGAGAGAAGGGTTCCCACCTGGGCCTGTTCCAACAGTAACTAGCAATCCATATGCCCTAGGACAGGTGGCTGCTGTTTGGTCCTGTAATCAGAATGCTGGGGATTATGACACTGAAACACCTTTATCAGAGACACCCTCACCTTCTGGTCACTAGTGGAGTGCTGAGGGTGTCAAGAGACCCCCTTTTCCAAAAGTGACCTTCTTTGCCAACAGTGCCATGCCAAATGCTTCAGAACTTTGGGTTTGCATGTCTCTTCCCCAACCACCTGTCTCCCACCCCACATCACCAGCTCAAAGCTGTTTCCTCCGTTTTTGTAACTTGTACGAAGGTTACAGAAAATAAAACGGTGGGGAAAAATGTTGAGGAAGTTTTTCAGAGGGTCTGACTTTCAGGACTACCTCTCCAAAGTCCCTTTTAAAAAAAATAAGACACCAAAGCAAAGAGGATTGTGCCTAACTTCTACAAAATTGCTGGTTTCACAGGAGGAGGAGAATATGGCTACCATGCTACTCAGCATTAGGGTGAAGCACCATCTAAATTCCAGTAAAGTTAGGGATATCACCTAGCTCTTATCAGCAACCACACCCCCAGCCTTCCACAACGTCTTTGCTGTCCAGCTTGATGCTGTCAGTGTTCTTCTCACTGAACATGGGCCCGCCGTGCCTCATCATGAGCTCCGTGGCCATCTTCACAAACGCCTCCTCCACGTTGCTGGCGTCCTTCGCAGAGGTCTCTATGGCACAGATGATGTTGTCGTAGCGCTCAGCCAGACCCTGCGCCTCTTCCAGCTGAACCTCTCGAAGGTCACTTAGGTCAGACTTGTTTCCTGCAAGAGAAGGAAACAACGGAGCAATTCATAATGAGTGTTTGTGTTACAGGAAGTGTTTAGCAGGAGGTTCTCAGGTTGCCCAGAGAAGCTGCAGGATTTCCATCCCTGGGGGTTTTCAAAATTCGGCTCACCAGGCCCTGACCAGCCCGACACTGGCCTTGCTCTGAGCAGGAGGGTGGACTGGATAACCTCCAAAGCCCCTTCCAACCTGTGCTTCTGTATGACTCAGAGAACAGAAAAAGTAACTAAGAGTGGTGGCTGTAGACCTTAACAAGACTAAAGTGGGCTAGAAATGAAAGCTAAAACCATCTTGTGAAAGCAGCAGCTGCCTGCTGGTCCCTGGAGAACTCCAGAACAGCTCTGCTGTTGCATTGGTGGGCGCACAGGCCCCAAGAGCCAAAACATCGGGGCTGGGGAGCAGAACTGCCGGCAGAGAACTGACAAACCCCGATTGCCCCAAAGGCCTTCCAAAATCCCCTGTCTGCTGAACTACATGGGTGTTCCAGTGCACCGAAACACGTCAGCTTGGTGTGATGGAGCTTCTCTGGGCCCTGGAAACCTTGGGATCTTTATCATGAGAACAGCTCCACAGCAGCTGTGCCTCAGAATCTGGAAATCTTGGGCACCCAGCCCTCCATCGAGGGAGATGCAAAGGTTTCAAAGCTGGCTACTTCTTAGCAGAAGTCATTCCATGCAAAACTTGTCTGTTATGATGAATCAGCATTTTCTAATGAAAGAAAAAAAAAAAAAGGTCAAACTTCCAACGGGATCCATTGCACACATCTGAACTTCCACCCAAAATAACAGTGCTGACCACCTTCAGCAGGCAGCAGGGTGCCTGCAGTGCTCGCTTGGCTGCCCCCAACTCACCGATGAGCAGCTGCACGATGTTGGAGCCCGCGTACTTCCTGACGTCCTCGATCCAGCGGGGGATGGACAGGAAGGAGCCCCTCTTGCTGATGTCGTAGGCGAGGATGGCCCCGTTGGCGCTGCGGTAATAACTCTGCGTGATGGTGCGGAACCGCTCCTGGCCAGCCGTGTCCCAGATCTGCAGCTGGACACAGAGGGGCAGTGAGCACACAGCACCCTCTTCATGAGCCTTGATACCAACCTCCTGGGCAAGTCATGCGCTCTGGCATCATGCTTTCCTAGGCTTGTGCTCATGATTTAAGGGTGATAACAATATATGCTTGAGAACCTTGATATATATATATATATATATATATAAAAAATATATGCTGAGAAGTCAGCTGCTTAAAGTTTCTGTCTGTATCAGTGGGGACACGCTGCAGTGAGCTCCTTCCGTGGCAGATTATTAAACGATCTCCGTGTGTGCAGCCCTACCCCTCTGACACCTCCTTTAGCGGAGTCAGCAGAACGAGGTGTTTGCCACAGCAAAGCCACTCCAGCTCATCTGGTGTGTCACTGAAACTGCAGTGGCTTTTCACCAGAACGTTGTCTGTGGCACTGATGTGGGTTTGCCTGTCCTGCTCGAGAGGCAGGACCAGCCGGAGCAGGATGTGGTCATATCACCTGAGAGCACTGAGGCTGTTTTAGAAGGAAATGTGAGACAACTCAAAGAATACAGGGAGAGTGTATAAACAAAAGGTCAGCAATTCTAGGTTTCAGTAAGGCCAGTCAAAGATCTAGCCACCTGCCCTTTTTCAGGTGGCAGAACAGATATTACATCAGGGCAGGAAGAAGAAATGCTTGGCTTACATACTTTTGCCTAAATCCAGCAGCATAAGAATTATGAGTTTAGTATCAGGGTTTGAGTTCCCCATACTAGATGCCAGAGGAAGAAGCCAAATAACTCAGAGTGGACAAACACAATACCTTGCTCATAGGGAAAAATTCTGTCTAAATCCTCTTGTTTAATAGGTTGTCTAATGTCCTGGAACACAACAGTTTATATTCCAGGATCTTTTAATCTAAAGTAACTGTGGATGTTCTCATCCTCCATATAAATCTCTAATTCCTTTTGAATCTTTCAAAGCTCTTGGCTACCATATATAGTAGCAATGAAACCAAAGACTTTCTTTTTATAAATTTTATATTTTCTGTCCCTCTGTTGCAATTTCACTTCTCTATCCCCAGAGGATAAATGAGAGACCACTGCTTGACTCTTTGTGCCATTCCTTATACTCTGCATATCTTCTTAGGAGGCAGGACATAAGCAAATACTTCTGAGTTTTTTAATCCTCCCATAGCATGGACCTGTTATTTACTGTTTCCTCTCTCTCTGAAACTCCTATTTTAAAGAGCTGACAACTTAATGCAATGAGCCAGTGATGTTTTTACAGCAAACAATATGGAGTCATTTTTCTATTTCTTTTGCACAATAACATTTTGTTTGTATCTTCTGACTCTGCTGCATTTTTGAGCAGCATCTTTCTCTTTGGAAAAGGCTGCACCCATGAGATCTCATTTCCTGTGCTAACCCAGCATTTAGATCCCAAATGATATATGTCCAGCTTAAAAGGCATCAATCCAATGAAAAAGTACTTCTTGGTTCTGCTTAAGAGTTGTCTCAGAGAAGGGGAAGGGACTGTAACGGACTCAGAAAACAGAAAACCACAAAGTAATGACTATTAATGGAACAGATAATGATACAGAGCAGTCAACAGCAATTACTGGAGACAAGGAAGTTCAGGGCAGGTTTATGTATGATCTCTGTACTCAAGTCTCCCACTAGACCCTTGTGCCTGTTATGCAGTTTTAAATCTCAATACCTGATGAGGTCAAGTGCAAAACAAGGCTAATGATGATTACTCAACTCTTGGGAGAGGTCTGAGAGATTCTGTGCATACAGATAAATTAGAAACTTTTTAAATTAAGAAATAAAATTGTTTTAAGCTTACATTTTTCACATGGTGCAAATGGAAGTGCAGGGTGACTCAGCAAGCCAGTGTTGGGCCATGTGCTGTATACTGAATTTTGAAAACCTCTGCATAAGTAAATGCCACAAGAATCACAGAATCATTGAGGTTGGGACAAATTTTGGGAGGTGACAAATCCATCTGCTTGTAAGTGGAGTCAAAACAGTTCTTCCAGAAAGAACTGCTCCATGATTTTCCCAGGGACCAAAACGAGTCTGCCCAGCCTGTAGCTCCCAAGATTTCTTGCCCTTTCTGAAAATGAGTACAACATTTGCCTTTCTGTGGTCCTTCTCAGTTTCTCCAGCCTTTCAGTAGAGACAGAACAACCTCAAAATGTCACCAGCTAGACCTCACAGCACTCCCTCACATGTTGTACTCAAGCATTTGTGTCTGTGTTTGCAGGACTAGACGTACCAACTGGCTGAAGCCTCCAGTGTCCTGCTGGGAACAGCCCAGCGCAGAGTTTTGACCTTCCCAGGAGCTCAGACAGCACTCAGGAGCACCCAAGAGCACCCAAGAGCACCCAGCCCACATGCTCCAAGTAAGCTCAGGCACTTGAATGTCGTGCTCCTCTTGTGCAGGGACTCTGAACCGTTCAGCTCTTCCATGACTGCCAGTCAGTGGTGGCTTTGCTTTCCTTGCTGAGGCTCCAGGGTGCTCCAGGCCCCAGGCAGACCCGCTCTGTGCCAACACACACACCGGCTGGCACACGGTGTGCCACTGCTCCCACCACCTCCGTGGGCACAAGGAGCCAGGGCAGTGCTCACTGGTTCAGGGAAAACCAGGCAGGTACAGGCATGCTTTAATGACTGGCTTAAGCCAAGCCAAGGCAATACTGTCAGCAAGGACTTCCCACAATCTGGAAGCTTGAACACCTGTCCTGCCACACTGTGTGAAGTTTGAATAACTGTCTTATTTTAAATCACTCGGAATACACACTGCAGACAGCAAGTACTATGAACCAGATGGCTTGAATTAAAGCAAGTCATATTTCTAAGGGCAAAATACAGCTAGTTTGCTTGACAGCATCTATGCAAAACTCCAAGAAAAATATTTCCATATAGCATGGATCACTCTGATATGTGATTAAAAGAATATAGTTTAGGTCATTACAAAGATATCAAGTAAACACTAAATCCTAAGTAAACACTTTTTTCTCCAGCAGGTGTACAGAGACACATTTCAAAGAATTCTGTCGAAAAAGAAACACCACAACTACCTGTAAATATCAATCACAACTACAATTTAAATAAGCCATTTTGTAGTAACAATTTTATACTGTCTTTCTGTTACACTACATTTACAAGGATTTATCTCTTGACAAGAAACAACAATTACAAATTCTTTGGGAAAAAATACAGTCTTAGTATTTCTCATTCAAAAATCCCTCAGAACAAGTTAAATGTTAAAATCAAACACCAAATGAACTGTACTAGCCACAGCTCACAAAAAACGATATGTTCATGTATTCTTTTGTATTGTTGTAGTATATGACATAATGCAGTATATGATGAAAGTCCTTAATTATTTATTTCCTCCATTTAAGTGCTTCAGCTTTGTAAATAATGTGATGGAAGCCACATCTGTCACTCGGGAACCTTTTTAAGCAATTCCTGATTTTGTAATTACGTTGGCAACAACTGTGGTGTGAGAAAGACAGAAGCTGGGATTGCTGGAGAACTGTGCTGAATCCAGCTGAGGATACCAAGAAAAAACACCCATGAAATACCAGATGGGTGGGAGGCCCTCGGGGGGACCCTCACTAGTAACAAATAAGGACAGGATAAAGAATAGGCAATAAACACCCATTGCTCAGAAGGAATATGACAGAATACTCCAAGTGGACACAGACAAGGAGCCACCTTTCTTGTGCTGATGGTTTCACTGTTGAAATTATCAAATGGGTCAATGTGGATTCTTCTTGCATTGATAAACATATTGTTTATCAAATGTTAATGTTTAACAGATGGCCTCAAGGCACATTAAATAATTTCTCCCTCCCATACCTCCTACATAATTTATTAAGTACTCTCCTGATTCTTCTAAAGCATCACAGCAGTTCAGGTTTACTTTTGTTTGTGAAGCAAGCACAAATAACAAGTAAGTACATCCTACAGCTGGCACCCTCCTTTACAGAAATAGAAACGTCACTTCTGTGACAATATAGCAACTTCCACAAAACTTCCCAGTAGTGAAATGCTGGACACAAAGACTCTGCTAAAAGGATCTTAACCAACTGACCATGTCTGAGTCCTGTCATCTCAAGTGGCGAACAATAATATACATTTCTGTAGGCTGGCAAATCACAACACCTGCTCCTAAAAACACTTACTGAAAGCTTTGCAACTTCATCTACACAGTTTTTGCCAAAAGCAACACCTCTATGGCAGTGTATTTCAATTTAAAGTGATATTCATACACAGAACGGTCAGGATGAACTGCTCCATTCAGCTGTTTCCCTACACAGTTTTCAGAGAAGGAGGGATCCCTGTTTATTGGGTGTGCAGTATTCCCATTTGCTCCAGTCTTATATGCACCAAAGGGCCTGACAGAGCTACACTTCCTCTGGATATCAAAGAATATTGCTTCCATGTAATAACCAATAGCTTTGTTTGTACTTATTTAGCAATGTCATTAAATCAACAGTCAGGGACAAGACAGTTAACAAGTCACACCCTGAAATTACTTGCAATTTGGCCAGATAATGACACATTCCCTTTGTTGCCTATTCTGACAGGAATACAGTTTACAGCCATGAGGCCTGAATAAAAGCCAATAATCTTGATAACATATGGGCTGGAAAAGCCCATAAATTAAGAACTGCAATGATATATAAAGAAGTATTTGCCATAAAAGAAATGGGTTTCAACTCTTCTTCTCTCCTGCTACTTTTTGAAAGATATACTGAGAGAGAAAAGCTATGGCATAGAGGACAAAAGTATTCAGTTTATATAAAAGACTAGGAAATTACAACATAAAGTAGACATTAAAGATAATTCAGCAGTACACAGGAGGCAATTCATCAAAAGAAAAGGAATTTTGTCATTATTAACCATGATTTATGGACTTGGATTTAGGAATGTCCTTGCCTATGTAAAATCTTGATTCCAGCATTTTATAAGTATCTTTTCTTACAGTGACATAACAGTTACAAAACATATTTGTTCTGGTTTCCAGATTGTTTCTATCACTTAAAGAACAAGTAATTATTTTATCAATAGGACTTTAATCACTATGCATTAAGTGATTAACACAACTTTTAAACACTTCAAAGTGATTAACAAGACCAACTTTTGGGAACTACAGCCTGTACTCTAGGATTTAGCCAGCTAAGAAGGATGTATTTTAGAGACAGTGCTATGGCACAATTCCAAGCAGTTAAACAGCAGATACGAGAGGATATTTTTAAAAGAATACAGACTGCAGACACTTCATAAAGCTGACGGGGAAATTCTGAAGATATGCTGGTCAGAGTTTGCCTTTGAGATAAAAATCCAGGTGGTCACCACAGGCAGCTGTGACTGGGAAGCTGCACTGGACCCCGGTGTGTGCTGTACCTGCCAAATCCCTGCCTGGCCCTGTGCCACCGGCCCTGCAGCTCCCACACCTCCAGGAGCCCATGGCCCCCAGCAGCTGATGGAGCAGCAGTGCAGGAAATTCCACGGGAGACACTCGAGGGAATACAGCTTTAAGGGGTGCAAGGAAAGCCTCAAGTTTCATAAATAATAAAAGATATTGTATGTAGAACCTCAACCTTCTGTGTCACAACATGGATCTTTTCCCTTTAGCCAACAAAGTGCATCAAAAGTTAGGGAGACTTAAAATCCTTGGGCTCCAAACGTTTCAGAAACATTATGTAACTGTAATGGGAACACTTGAAGTTTGAAGCAGAATGGAGCACTGACATAATTAACCTTAAAATGTTTGTTTCAGTCTCAAAACAAGTGTTGTTGGCTTCTAATGCTATCCCTTAGCCTGACTAAAAATGAACCTCAGGCCCACTGGGGATGTGGAGCAAGTAGTGTTCAAAAGCTCTTCAGGGATTTTTCTTTTGCAGACACTCTTGTTCTGAAGGAACTTCTAAAGATGAGCTTATAAAAACGGGGATCTTCTTATTCCTGCAGCATTTGCTAAATGGAAAACAAGTCTTTGCACTCCTTATGGAGGTACTATCTTGAGTAGCGTGAACTCCTACCAATACTGGAGCAGCTGCATAGTGCTGTAATTTAGACTGTATTATGAACACCTCGTGAACATCTCTTGATTTGAGGCATCCCAATCACCAGTTTATGTAAACCCCTTTTCAAGAAGTGTGTCTCAGGTGCCTGAGGCAGAAGCAATGTGTAAAACCTGCAAGACACGCCCTCCTGCTTTGTAAGGGAGCTCACAGGAGTGTAATAAAATGCCCCCTTATTATTTTCTGTTTCCAACAGCATGCTGAGCAAACCCAAATTAGATGGACTGCTCTGAAATCTCGACTCAGCTGGAAAAGCCCAACTTCACACCCTTTCCACACCCTAACAGACCAAACAAAAAAAAAGCCACCTCCAAGCAAATGTTTTCATTTTCCAGTTGTGCGCCTGACTCAGCAGCTGACAAAAATGTCTGCAAGATAAATGAGCAGCAACATTGGAATAACTTGCCTAAAGTAATGCTTAAAATGCTCTTCAATCTGGGCATCCCTACCTTTTTTCCCCAAGTGGAAGTACTGAACAAATTCTTGGTAAAATACTTGGAAACAACCCACACAATTTTTTTACAGACTGACTCCTAATGCAGGAATATCGAGGTGTAAGTACAGACAACATGAAAAAAGCACGCCTAGGAAGTTTGGCTGATTTGCTGGGCTAGTCCTGCCCTGCCCCTGAAGTCCCTGGCTGAGACCTCTGGCACCAGGGACAGACACATTTGTCACTTTCGGTGTGCCTGGCATTTAAATGGAGCCAGGTTTGAACCTTAAAGGAGAACCCCACTCCTACCAGCTCACCAGAAAGTGCAGGACAGGCAGTGACAGCACAAACAGAAAAGCTGAATTTCCTTTTCAGCCCCTCAGCCCCAGCCAGACGTGAAAGGAAAAGGTGTAATACTACCAAGAAAACAAACTCCTTTGCTGGGTGTGGAACTTCTAATCCCACTCTTTTCCTCAAGAATGTGAGCCTTCCTTTCTCTTGTTTTCTGCAACTTTCTCTGCTTAATATTCTGCTCACCAAAGTTAATTCATAATAAAAAGACAATAGAGGACTTTGACACCTGCTTTGGTAAACACAGGCCAAAATTCAAGTGCAATTACTGTATTTGTGTGCCACAGAAAGCTTTACAATTCCATGATCCTTCCTGGGCAGTGACTGCATGAAGTACTTTTTAGTGGGTGAGGAAGGATAGGTGTATGACTGCACTGGAGGGGCTGGTGAAGGGGTTTGTCCCAGCACCCCCTACAAACCCCAGGTGCTTTAAACCTCTTCTCCCCACTGTTTGCTCACACTGCTGTGCTCAGAGGCCCAGTCTGCTGTTGGCAATCGGAGGATAGATCCCTGGGTACATGCCCTACCCTCTTTCTAACCCTAACAACCAGCATGAGAAAAGCAGATGTCAAATTTAGGATTTACTCGTTGTGGTTTGAGAAGAACTATAAAAACTGCACTTCCTGTGACACTCTGTAAACAGTACCTTAAGATAACTTTTAAATATGCCAAATTTAACAACTGCTTTTCTCAATCTGCCAGTTCCACATCCCCTTTCTGGAAGCGTGACAGTCCAGCTGAGCTTCCCTCTGGCGTGTAAACACCGAGGGATGCTCTCGGTCCCTCCGGCCCAGGGGGATGCTCTCGGTGCCGGGGGGATGCTCTCGGTGCCCCCGGCCCAGGGGGATGCTCTCGGTGCCGGGGGGATGCTCTCGGTGCCGGGGGGATGCTCTCGGTGCACCCGGCCCGGCTCCCCCCGGCCCCGCTCACCTTCACCCGCTTGCCCTGGATCTCCAGGCTCTTCATGGTGAAGTCCACGCCGATGGTGCTGCCCTGGCGCTCGGCGAAGGCCCCGGTCTTGAAGCGCTGCACCAGGCAGGTCTTGCCCACGCTGGCGTCCCCGAGCAGCACCAGCTTGAACAGGAAATCGTAGCTCTCCTCGGGGTCGGCGCCGGGCGCGGGCGGCCCGGGCATGGCGGGCGCGGCGGCCTCGCCCGCGGCCCAGCGGCACCGAGCCGGCCCTGCCCAGCGCCCGCCGCCCGGGCCCGCGGGCACCGCCCCGGCACCGGCACCGCCTCTGTACCGGCACCGCCCCTGTACCGCCCCGGGACCGCCCCGGCACCGGCACCGCCCCTGCACCGCCCCTGTACCGGCACCGGCACCGCCCCGGGACAGCCTCTGTGCCGGAGCCGCCCCGCCGGGCCGTGCCCGGGGTGAGCGGGATCTCCGTGCGGGGCTGGGACCGGCGGCGGCCCCGCTGAGCTGGGAGCCCTCAGCGCTGCCCGGGGCAGGGCCCGCCCGGCCCGGCTGTGCCCGCGGCCTGTGCCCGTGTGTCCGTGTGTGTCTGTGTGTGCCCGTGTGTCCGTGTGTGAGTGTGTGTGTGTGTGAGTGTGTGTGTCTGTGTGTGTGTGAGTGTGTGTGTGTGTGTGTGTGAGTGTGTGTGTGTGTGTGTGTGAGTGTGTGTGTGTGTGTGTGTGTGTGTGTGTGTGTGAGTGTGTGTGAGTGTGAGTGTGTGTGAGTGTGTGTGAGTGTGTGTGAGTGTGTGTGAGT
>JAWWEU010000023.1:19500583-19531348 GCA_035583155.1 Acropternis orthonyx
GGAACAGCCACCTGGTGAGGGGCATCCTGACAGTGGTACCCGAGAGGAACAACAGCCACCTGGTGAGGGGCATCCTGGGAGTGACCCCATGGTTATTTCTTTCCCAGGATTGCTCCTGAGGTTTAGGGTCTGTGCTTCCCACAGAGCCATCCTGCCTGGCATTACCATCCTGGGAAAGCACAGCGCTTCCTTTTTGTCCCTGGTTCGTGGCTTTTCCTTCACCATTGTACGAAATATATCACTGTTTAAAGTTCTGGAATGGATTGGCACTGGGAGATGGTGGTAAAAAACAGGTTAGTTTTAGGCAAAGCTTTCCATTCCATTTTGATCTCTCCATTTGATCCGGTGTTAAAATTGTGTGTTGTAATCAGTCTTCAAAACAAAGCTTTAGGGATTGAATAATTGTAAATGTAGAAAAAGCTTTTTTTCTGACAGTATGAAGATTCTAAGCAGGAAATGCCCATTTTTACGTGGCAAAAAGTTTTTTTTTGCCACCTTATAGCTTCCTGCACCCCCAATATCAGGCAGTTTAAGATTTAGATGAATACAGAATTGGAAATTTTGCATATCTGGTACTGCTTGTCCTTTAGGGATTAAATAAACAGGCTATCAGGTCACTGTCCCCTTTGCTATGCCATTCCCACTCCTGTAGAGTGGATCCCCCTGGACTTCCATCTTAGTCCCTTCTGTTTGGCAATTTGGAACCTCTAAACTCTGCCCTTCCTGCATTTCTTACTTCCCTGCATTTCAAAATACGTAGCAAATCTTGGCACAGGATTGCAATTCAAAATACAAACGACCTTGAATAGGTTGGGGAATCTCTGGTCTTGAACCCATCTTTCTTTATGATTTTAATACATCCTAGAATTAAAATGTATTTTCCTTTTTTTTTTTCTTTTTATTTCAAATAAACCAAATACAGAGAGAATGAGGTTTTTTTACATACTAAGGCACTAAAATGACACTAATGTAGAATGAAATTTGGAAAACTAATTGTTTGAAATGTTTTCAAGTGTACAGATATTTTAGAACTAAAAAATAATAGAAGTTTTCCTCTTAAAATCTTAAAATAAGCTGAGACAATTTTTTTCTGCAGCAAGTTTCATTTCATAAAAACTGTAATTATAAGGAAAAATCGATTGATTTTGTTTTAAATTAATTTGCTTCTATTTACTTTCAAGGATTATGTAATTAGCTTTTCAAAAGGAAATTAGGCAGGTTTAGAATCCTCATCTAAATACTACATTCCTCTATTTTGAATTGGATTAATGCTGCATGACATTATAAACTTCACAGAGAAGCCGAAATACTGATCTTAACCAGCTCCTGTGCCTTTGTCAGCAAGTGGATATTCGGAGTGTCTTTGCTCTGAATCCTGATATTCACCTGTGATTTTTCAAGAAATCAACTGTTTTTTTTTTCCAAGGAAACATCTTAAAAGGATAGATTAAAAAAAAGTTAAGTGATATCTAAAGAAAAGATGTTCTCTTTGGATTTGATGTAGAAACAGCAAGAAATCCAAACCAAATGGAAACAAGAACCGTGGCAAAAGCGCAGAGGGGAAGTGCCTGAGTGCCACTTACCCTGGCTGATCCCTCTGGATTCCTTTCCCTGTGTTGGGGAAGGGCTGCAGCAGCTGGAGCAGAGCAGGCTGGTTTTCAAGGAGGCACCAAGGAAGGCTGGCAAGGAAGAGGAGCTTTGCCAGGAAACCCTCCTGCTGGAGATGGGCGTGTGGTTGGCTCCTGTCACAGCACGGGATGCTCGGGGCAGTCTTGTGTTTCCTGCACTCAAGAGGAAAAGCTTTAGAATTGCTGTTTTATTGAGAATGTGTTTTGCCAACTACATCTGGCAATATCTGGAAAAACCTCCTCTGAAATCTAGTGAGTTTTTTTAACTCAGCTGTAAAAATCTCCAGGTATTAAAGTTACTCTGGGTTTCAGCTGCTGCCAAACACGAGCCCCAGCGAGAGATGAGGGAGCTGAAGTTTGCCCATGAAACAGTTTCTGGGTTAGTCACTCAGGTGGGGTTGGTACATCTGCCTTTCCACTGCTTCAATAAAATTTGTGAAAACACGCCATGACATCAAAATAACTATGATAATGAGATGAGATCAACTTATGTTAGCCAGATGAGATAATTAAGGGATAAAGAAATATTAATTCCATTGATTGGGACTGAAATAGTTGAAATGGTGTTGAAGTCACCCAGAATAGAGTACTTAGTTCTGGTCACCCCTGTTCAGAAAAGGTTAAGCCAGCAGTGAGAGGAAGGTTTCTGTGATCATCAGGGCCTTGGAGAGCTGATTCTATGTGAGGAGGCAGAGAGTGGCCTGTCCCTTCAGTGTCAGCACAGAAATACCTGAGCCAGGAGCACTCAGGGGAGGTGTCCCAACAACACTGCGGGTGTGAAGAAGGAAGGGGGGGTGTGTGTGCTGATGTGTCAATCCCTGTTCTGGTTCATGTGGCGTTATGTGGAATTTAATTTCTTTGTGGTGTTCTAGCTTGGTTTGGAGTTTAAACATGAACTGCAGAGGAGTCAGGGAAGGTGCACTGGGAAAGGCTCCGGGTCAAGGCTGCCCCCAGCCAGCAGAGCCCTGGGCAGGGGGACAGCCTGGCACACACAGCCCCAGGAGCTGGGCACAGCTCAGAGGAGGGCTGTGATCCTGCACACTCCTCACACTCACGTTGCTGGAGGATATCAGCTGCTGAATAACAGCAAGGTCACAGCTTAGAGCATAACATGCTCTGTGCACTTGGCTGGAAAGCCAGGAGTTGAGGAGGATGCAACTTTATAACATACGTGTGTCTGTTCATCTGTTTCTCTAAAAGAAAAACTAAAATAGGATTTTCTTTTCACTTTTTTTTTAGTATGCAAAATTTTGGAATAGAATTGAAATTAATTTTCCTTTGCTTTAGCTACCAGTCATGAACACGCTTGAACTCAGATAGCAAGTGACATGTGGAAACCCAGCTGGTTGTGCATCTGATGTTTAATTCAGTTCCGTGTGCTGTGTTATTTTGGGGGCAGTCTTGGAGCTGTGGAGAGGAAGACCAGGTGAGGTTCTGATGTTGCAGATGTGCAGCAGAGCCATGTTTCTGAGCTGTTGTTCCTTTATGACGTGCTGTTCCTGGGAGGAGGGCGGATTTCAGACACACAAATTATTCTGATAGCAATTGTTGCTTATATTTAAGGTGCTTTTCTTCATTAGGTCTAATCAATTACCAGGAGCCTGAATTTGTCAGGAACTTCCTTAAGAAAATGCCTTGAGGTGTTTTCTCTGCTCTTTAGCATTTAAAAAGGCGACTCAGTGCCCGAGGGAAACGACAAAAGTACTTCCAACCCCCTTTGAATGTTGATCTCTTCTATGAGATGAGGGAAGTGATTCCTTGTCGAAAAGGCAGTTCCATCTGTCTGTCAGATGTTCAAGGGTTGGACCTGTGAGTGGACTGATAATAACGGGAAGATCCTTCTGCCTTGGGGATTGTTTCATTGGTTTGGGAAGTACATCCCTAAGCCATGGATTTCATGAGTGTCTGTCTACAATCCATGCCATGTGTGCTAAGGAATTCTGTCCCACAGAATGACAATCTTCCCGTTATTTGGTGGTGGCAGAAGTGGCTGGTCATGCTGAGTCCCCCGGATCTGTTCCCAGGGCAGTTCTTCAGCTCTGTGCAGGGAGTGTCTGGCAGAAGAACAAGGCATTTGCATTTATGATTTTAGGGCTATAGCTTTTTGTAGGCCAAATGAGGATTCTTCATTTAAGGGGATTTATTAAGAGCCAATTTGAAAAAATAGTTATAATCTGCTATAATCTTGTTATAGTCCGAGAGTCTTTTTTTCCATGGAGTGGATCCCTTTGAAGTTTTTGTGAATGAGAGAGGCTCTCTCTGCTCTCAGTGGAGAGGCATTTCTGAACACTCTTGTTCCCCAAACAACGCTTCTGTCACTCCCTCACCCCTGAGAGCACATTTCTCTGCATTAGCTTTCCTTGGAGGCCTTGCCTTTTCCAGAGAGTTACGTGGGTGCTGCATCTGCTCAGACAGGGAGAGTTGGAGGGACATTGCTCATTTCCTTGTGGTTAAGGACAAAAGCTGCAAGCTCTAGATAAATAGGCAATTCAAACGTGATCTGCTAAGAGGAAGCTCAGGCAGAAGATGTGATTATCTTTTATAGTCCATTTTATGGAGTTACATTCATTTATTGCTGTCAATTACTAATTCTTGACCTAAAAACACAGAAGTTTTCTCAAGCACTATTTCCATTTCCAGTGCTGAAAAAATTGGCCACATCACATTGTCCATGGACAGCAAAAGTGCTCCTCTTTTAAAATCTATCACCTTGATTAAATCTGCTCATTCACACTTTCAAATAGGTTGGTGACAACAGAGTAACCAAAATATATCCTTATAATTAGATGTGAGTCACCAGTCATTAGTGAATTATACAAATAAGCAAGGAGAAGGAAAAAAATCAATGATGAAATTTATTCACACATCAAGGAGTATTGCTTGCAGAAATGAATTAAGGAAAAATTAGTTTATATTGAATCAGGAGTTATTGTTGCCTCAGGGCCTCAGTACTCCTTTTACCTGCTGCGCCCTGGAGAGTTGGCCTGTTAAAGTCTTTCGAGTATTTATACACAGGAGGACTCAGAATTTCCTCCTGTCCATGTTCTGCTTATTGTATTGTTTCCTGCTGCACATTTATTGTGGTTTTATTTGATGTAGTTTTGCCTCTGTCAAATCAAATATCCCATTTCCTCAGAAGGCAGATGAACTGTTGCCATTTAGGAAATTCTTCTTCTAAATTGTGCTCCAGCCATTTATCAAGGAACTCTCTCTCATCCCACCCATTGTGATGCAGAACCTCCTCCTGGTTTCCCTGGTCGGAACTCTCAGTCCCTGTGCCATCACCGGCCATTGCTCATCTTCCCACTAGATGTCATCCAAGTATTTTGTTCTGAAATATTGAGCATCCACTCCAAATCAACCTCTTAGCCGTGATTTACCCATTCCAAGAATTGCCTGATATCTTTTACGATATGACCTTTTGCAAAGTGTCCAAGGTAAAAATACATCCAAGGTGCAAAATATGTATATTAAGTGATGAGTCTAAATCAGGTGGCCCATCACATGTTTGTGTTTTATGGAACTTGTTGGGTTTTGAGCCTGTTAATGGAAATAAGGATTTATAGTCAGTTTGGCTTCACAGGGCCCTGGGTGGGTGAACTGGAGGCACTGTGCCCCTCGCTGCCCTGCTTGCTTTGCTCCAATGAAAAGCAGTTAATTTTCTAGCTCCTTATGCACAATGTCTGTCATTCAAAATACAGTGCCATGTTCCAGTCAAACAGCACCACACTGCATTTGTGGCAATGTTTTATTTCCAGTTGGGATCGAGCTTTCTCAGCACATCTCACGATCTTCTCCATTTTCCATATGTGCCTTTTAAATGAAACTAAATTGCAATATTCACTCTGGAATACCTGTGGTTTGTTGCAGGTGTGAGAGGAGGGTCAGTGTCTGGGACCAGACTAAAGATAGTCCAAAACAGCCCCTCCTCTCCTGGAATATACACTGGAAGTGTTGTCCTCAGTTCCAGGTTGTTCCACTGCTCTGATGCAGCTCCTTGGGCTGTTCTGTTTGTTGATACAGACACTGCCACTGTGACAGACCAAGAACTCTGCAAATTAACCTCATTCCAACTCCCTGCTATCTGTGCAGGCAAGGCTGCTCAGGATATTTAAGCATCCTTACCATGCTATTGCATAACAGCTGTAGTAGGATTGTAAATTGCATGAGCTTATTCGGCACTCTGAGTGTTGTGGTGTTGTCCTTGCTCAAGGAGTTTGGTAATAAACAGAATCAGCCTTCACCCCCATTAAGTCCTGCTGTTTTCTGCTTGAAGGTTAGGCAATGTTGAAGTCAGGAAGTTGAACTTTATGGCCACACTGAACAGTTGTTCTTGGAAGGATCAATTCGGAATTAATTAGTACCTGACAGAGAGGACTACAGTGGACAAGCCCAGGTGATGAGTTGACCATGGTAACTCATCAGAGAATATAACTCGTTGTTCATGAGTGATAACATGGTTAGGTTGTTGTGGTTTTTTTTGGTGGGGTTGGTGTTTTGAGCCATTAAAGTTCCCATTTTCCATGTTCTGCTCATAGTCCTTAGGCTGGATATTGCTAATGAAAGCTGATCACGTGCCTCCAGGTGCTGGGTTCCAAGGAAATCCTTTAAATAGCTTGCCCTGTGATAAAATCTCAAGAGCTGAAAATGCTGCTGTGCTAATCCTATTATTTCCTATCACTGAATGCTGATATACAAACAGTTTGGAAAGTGAGTTTTATGAAGCTGGCAGCTGAATTAATCACATGGTCACTTATACCAGGGTATCAATAGGCAGAGTTCCTCTGAGGAGGATTGTGCTTCCATTAAAAGATGCTGCGAGTCTCTTCCTGCATAATCTAATTCTCTCTTTGCCCTCATTTGGTCTCTAGCCCAGTGTTGATGACTGTATTCAGTGAAACTTCCTACACTTAATGGAGCCAGCTGGAGGTTATTTATAATTATTGCGATATCAGATCTGATAAATCCTGATGGTTTGATGTCGTCCTGCAGTGACACTCACGGTGTCATTCTCTGCACGCTGGCAGGCACAGAACTCTGCCTCCAGCCAGGAACAGCAGAGCCTGGAGTGAGAGCAGAGCTCTGTGTGCTCCTCAACGAGCAGCTCACCCTGGCTGTGTGTCTGAAACCACTCAGCATTTCCCCCATGCTTGGCTGGCTGCTTTCTGCAGCTCTGGCTGCAGCGCCTCCATCTGCACAGGCTGAGGAGCAGTGCTCAGCTGTTACGACTAACAGAAAATCTGGAATGTTTACTTTTTTTTTTAATTTATTTTTTTTTATTTCAATGAGAAGTCATCATGTGAAGTATCCCGAAATATTAGGTGTCTTCAGAGGAAAGAAAATTCCATGGGCTCACCCTTCCCATCAAGTCTTTCTCACTGGCTCCTTTCAGTAGTACTTTATCCTCTTTGCTGCTTTAAGGAGCCTTTCACTGTGGTGTAAGTCAGTGAGTTCCAAGTGTTCTCATCTGAGTTAGTGAGATCAGAGTGCTTGGCCTGAGATTTCGCTTCCATTCTTCGCTTTTTGCCTTTACTCATCATCTACGTTCCTTGGGATGTCTCCATTTGTTTCCTAGTGAACCCAATTAATTTTTTTTTCTTCTTCTCCAAACTTTGTGGCATTTCTGATAAATCTCTATGAATAAGATCAAACCTAGAGCATTGAGACCCCCTTTCCAGAACATGTGGCCAGTTCAATGTCTGGCCTGAGTGGCCAGAGCCTCACTGAGCCACCTCCACATACACATAGTCAGTAAACAGGCTTTTTTATTTTCAGGGAATGGGTGAAAAAAGGGTGCATTTCCTGTGGGTTGAGAAAAATGGGAATACATTCATTTCCACAGTTCCAAAATTACTTTTTTTCCTGATGTGTTAAGCAGGGCCATCAAACCTTGTGTTTGGAAATACTTGTTCAAGAAGCTTCATATTTTGATGGTGATTAATAGTGGGAAAAAAGAACACACAGAGCAGTCAGCAATTTTACTCAGGGCAAAGTTCCTGGTGGGCATAAATTGAACATCTGAGGAAAGAAGCACAGACATTAATTCTCAATTCAGTGAGGACTGAGATTTTCTCAGCCTTCAGGAGGCTGGATACAACTAATAAGTAGTGCAGATGTCACCTTAATTTTAGGTTTTTATTGCTTCTAAAAAAGTCTGTAAACTGAAATTCAGTACCTGTCTTTTTTTTCCAGAGTCAGCACATAAAGTTGCATCCTGAAGTGGGTGAAGATACCCATGACTGAACAAATGTTCTTGAGATTCATCTTTGAAATACCTAAAAGGTCTTACTGTGGTCTTGCTATGAGGTTGCTAACAGCATTTTTCATTTACCTGAAAAAGCCCCAGGGGCAGAATGCTTAAAATCCCATGTAAAGTCTGGGTGCTGCTTTGTACAGTATAAAAATAACAGCAAGGTCATTGCACAGCCAGGAAATCAGGTGAGTGTGGAAAGGAGGGGCCCTGCACACACCACCTGCTTCACAGCTTGGAAAGGCCATGGTCCTTAAGCCAAAAACTTTCAGCAGATCTGTACAAGGAAAAGGCATCTTGTACCAGAAGAATACCCATGTGCAGAAATAGTGACATCTTACAAATCACAGCAAGGTGTCCTTATTTAATGGGGAGAAAAGCAAAGGGGAACAGCTTCTGTCAGTGTTTTTCTCCAAAAGCCTCTCTTTCTGACTGCTTTGCTGTTACCAGGGATAAATGTGTGCTCCTCGCCACTCAGATTTTCTCTTCCATCCTGCCATCTGTTCCACCTAGTGCAGCTCCATCATTCCCAGTGCAGGTATGAAAATGCATCCTGCAGAGGGGGAGGAATCGTAGTTTATATTGATTAACAGCCTGGTTCAGTCCTTATTTGAAGTGTCCATTTAGTGAGAGTGTGTGTGTAAGAGCTGTCCAGACCACTCCTGGCTCAGAGCCCTGCTAAAGCCACGGCTGGGGTATATTCTAAAGCAAATTAATCCACAGTCAGCAAAGATCCATTCCAGCTCTTGCATAAATGAGCCCCAGTATATCACAGTATGGGGTAGTTTTCCTCAATAACTTCTGCATAGGCCAAAAATGCATCTGCTGTTATTTTCATATTAGAGTTAAGTGGGCAAAACAAACCTGCCTTTGAACGAGCTTTCTGTGATTGAGTTTCTACAGGACGAGCTACATTAGCTTTGAGAATTTTTGGAGAAGTCAAGGATTGACTCCCTATTGTTGAAATCTTCCCTTTTTTGCCCAATTTATCTAAAATGAACCGAGGCAGTTCGCCTTGAAGAGTAAGAGAAAGGCATATCCATGTGGGTGAAAGTCACTGGGTCTGCTGGAATATGTCTTTTAACATATTTATGAAATGTTGGCACTTGCATGAAGTTGCTCAGAGAGGGAACTTTGGAGAAGATGTGAGAGCTGATAATGGCAATGTTGGTGGTAACGATTCCAAAGCTTACAATTTATGGAAAGAAAGGTAGTAAAGAAGGGCCTTCTCTGCAGTGTTTTAGAGTGTGGATGAAGTTTCTCTCCTCATCCAGAGAGGGTTCATTGGCTTGGCCAGTGCTGCAGCCCGGATGCCATGGGAGCTGTGATGCCATGACGGGTTGAGAGTGTCCCAGCTGCTTCTCAGGGGAAAATAAAAGCAGATTGTTGAGGCAGTGTGGTGAGTGATGTTACTGGCATTAAGCTGAGCCCAGGCAGCAGAGCTCCATGAGCAGGGCGTGTTCTGTGCTGGACTGCTGAAATAGGTATGCATCTTCTGGCTTCTGATATTTCACTCACCAGGCTGTCTCAGACTGCTGAAATAAGTGCAAAGAATATGAGCAGGAACAGTATCATCTGTCTGAAAAGCAAACAAAATGAATTCTCACCCACACTTCGACTTTGCCAAGATTTCTGCCAAAGAAACCTGACGTACCACCCATGTCCTCAGGCAAAATTCTGGCCAGGGCTCAGTGCCTTTCACAGCATTGTGGCTGATGCTGCAAGCCTCCAGCAAGTTCCTTTTAACACTTTAAATACTTGACATGGTATTGTTTTCAGGCTAGAGGTGATTTTTATTCATGCAAAAGGAGCTAAGTAAAAAAAAGGAAATAGTGATGAAAATAATTCCCAGGTCCAGGGGTAAAACTGGAGAAAACAGGAAGAAAGTTCAGCCTGGAAAGGATCATTTTGAAACCTGTGAGAGGATAACATTGTAGCATAGATAGTATGTAGGGACAAAATACTGTGTTTGATCAGATTGTGGTAGCTGGTAAAACAGAAGTTTATGTTTAATACAGTCATCTGAAAATTCTTAGGGATCTTCTTCCTGGCCTTTCTTTCTGCATCCCTGGAGTGCTGGTTATCCTGTACAGCTCCTGGAGCAACTAATACCAGCAAAGCTCAGTTTAACCAAGTGCACTCTTTCTGGCCAGAGAATTTCACTGGAAAACTCCTGTTCTGCTTGCAGAGTTTGTCCTTCCTCCAGCTGTGGGAAGGGACTGACCCCTCTTCCCTCTGCCATTGGGGCGACTTCACCTGCTGGGTCCTTGTCCCTCTCAGGAAGGCAGAGCCATAACATGACCAAATTCATCACTCATGTCAGGTCTATTGAAAGGGTGACATCATTTTCTCCTCTGTTTTCTGGTAACTTATCTTTCTTCCTTTTTAGTTTTCTGAACAGAAATCATATTTCCCCTCGTTATTATTTAAGCCAGACTTTTTTCTTTTTTTTTTTTTCCCCCCCCAACTGAAAACAAATCACGTCCTTTTCCCAGAAGCTGAGGCAACTCTTAGGGTGCCCTGGCCCTCTGCTGCCCCTGACCTGGGATGCCTCCAAAGCTGGTGGGGACTCCGCACTAAGGTTGTCAAGTGGGAACTGGTGACCCTTGAGCTCTTTTCCATTTTCCCCTGAGATATTTAGAGGGATGAACATGCAGCAGCTCAGCCAAAAGAAGTCCCGGAGGATTGCTGTGGCCTAAAGAACCCCCCTGGGATTTTTAACTAGTACTGGCACACCCGTAACTCGGCAGGACTTGGCAGAGTGTCCAGCTCAGGACAGGCCAAATCAGAGAGCTCTGGTCTAAAAACCTGCTCTGGATGAGCAGCAAGAAGAACAGCTCTTCATTTCAACAGGCTTTTCAAGGCATCGCTTGCCCTGGTGCCTCTCCCCAGCACTTGCAGGACTCCAAGAGACTTGGTGTGATGTGACTGACTTGAGGACGGAGTTCTGGGAATTTGGCACGTGTTGGTGCCCCCAGTGTGCCAAGAAAAGGCACGGGCTTGTTCTCTTCATCTGGCACTGACTTTCCAAAGGCAAATATCTTGGTTCCTGTGCTTGTCAAACACAGTTTCTGCACATGAAAAGAAGCATTCTGTTGTTCTTGCATGTCCAATTTTTACTTTATTCAAAGAAACCACTGGTTAAACAGAACAAGTGTGAACATGCAGTGCTCAAATCGTTTAAGTAGCAAAATTACCCCATGTTTAATAATGGTGTGGAGTGTAAACACAAGACACCAGCTGCTAAGGATGTTTCCTGAATCATTCCTGTCCATTTATTACTATGAAAAATTAAACATGAATCTGAATGACTTGTCTATTATGGGTAATTTCTCTTCTCATAATTATGCAAAATGCTTCCAATGACATTTTTAGGGTCTATATAGCACTCTTGCACTGTAATATGGTTGTAGCAGGGCCATGAAGTGACTTACCAGCATTCCTGTGTCCATACCTGCTATAATTTGTATGGAAATTTTGATGAGGCAATGGCTGGACAAGGAGGGACAGGGAAGAAAGAAAGGAAAATGTGACTTATATTTGCTATTTGCTTGTGTGGCAATTTATGAGCCACTCAAAGCCTAAACTCCAATTCCACTGTCCTTCAAAGGTCTCCAACTGTTTATTTGCAGCAGAAGTTACGACCAGGTCTCTATAATGTTATCATTCAACAGCAGATGCAGCTTTACAACTATTTACAGAGTTTATTCATCTGTGCAGGAATGAGGTGAATCTGTAACAAGGAATTTCCAGAGATTTCATACAAAGGAATTAGTTCTTCCATTTTTAGTAGCAGTACTTTAGGGACCCAGATGCTGATTTTTGTTATTAAGTCTGGTTTTGCCTATAAGGCAATGCCAAATGTCTTGTAAGATTTGAAATGGCTTTAAAAGCTCTTACTACATTTTAGTTCTAAACTCCTTTTTGCTTGAAAAGTTTGAACAGATTAGTGAGATTGGAGCTGCTGGGTTTTTTGATGAATGAAAGAGTAGAGAAACCCAAGGTTTTTATATTATTATTCTTCAAGTTGTAAAGGCCTCTACATTATAAAACAGGTTAGGATTCTCATGACATTGTTTTTTTTCCCACCACACAATGAGATTCAGCTGAAGTGGAACCATTTAAGTGAACTTAAAAAGGTGTTTTGTTAAAGGCAGAATTTCTGGTAATGCAGGGGCAGATTTCTCCTACATATTCTAGAGAGCTTTTTTGTGTACAGTTCTTGTCAGTAAAATCTTTTCTGTAGGCTCAGAATTGTCAAATATGATTTATTTCAGAGTCTCAGCCATATTTTTTCCCCTCTCTTCCTGTACTTTTCAATTGTTTGTCATCCTTATCATGCCCAGCTCTCAAGAGTTTGGGAATGACTTGGAAATTATCGGATGGGCTGAGGTCAGTCTACCATGACTTGCACCAGTTTCCTTTTGTGCAGTGGTTGTTGCTGGATACCCTACTCTGCTTCTTCACTGGGGGGAAACACAACAAACTGTAGTAACAAAAAGCAAAACAAATGACAGCTTGAAAGAAGCCCCTTCTGGAGGCTCTGAGGCTGTTGGGACGGACTGTGCCCTGCACAGAACCTGCAAGACCTGCAGTATAAATTCAGACTTCAGTCCTTGAGAGCAACTCATTGTGGTTAAAACTATCACCACAGAAGAAAAATTTCCAGATTTATCAACGAAATATGAAAACTTTGTTTATCTTTCTTTTTCTCTCCCCTTTCCAAATAGAATCTTGCTAAAGACACTTCCTTTCCAGATCCGAACATCCTGATTCCATACTAGAAATAAATAGGTTCAGGAACACTAATTATAAGAAATAATTAGTGTTCACTAACAATTGCTGTAAAAATTCAGTTTCTTCCTGCATTGGTGAGCCTTTGGTGTTTCCTGAACAGAAAAGAATCACCCATGCAATCACTTACTATTTATGTGCTTAAATATTCCTGCATTTCAGGATTTGAAATCCTTCCTGTCTCTTTTCTATCCCTACTCAATACATTGTTGCTCAGTTCAATAGCTCCTTAAATCTGATTTTGTGACTTGAATGATTAGTTCTGTCAGTTTATTCCTCTGCAAAGGCAGCCCCAGCTGTGTGTCCCCTCTTGGTGGGTTCTCTGCAGGGTTAATGATGTTCTCTGCACAATGAGTTTGGCCCAGGCTGCTACGCTTCAGTCACAAAATAGATTCAGTGGATCAGGCAATAATTTTGCTTCCCTCAAAGTGTGACAGCAGAGTCTGAGCCAAGACCTCCTGCATGGGAGGTTATTCCCACCATGATGCTGGAGAGAGCGTGTCCTTTAGCTTGTGGCATGTTAAGGACAGGAAAGGTTCCCCTGGTTGCTTCAATCCTCATGGAGAAGGAGAGTTCTGTGAGGTGGAGCTGGTGAGCAGAGGGTTTCTCTGCGCTGTCCCATAAAGGTGACCTGGGAGTGGTTTCCATGGCAGTAGGATGTGCTCCACATGCTCCATGTGCTCCACATGCTCTCCATGTGTTCCATGTGTTCCATAAGCTCCATGTGCTCCATGTGCTCCATGTGTTCCATGTGCTCCATGTGTTCCATGTGCTCCATGTGTTCCATAAGCTCCATGTGCTCCACATGCTCTCCATGTGTTCCATGTGCTCCATGTGTTCCATAAGCTCCATGTGTTCCATGTGCTCCATGTGTTCCATGTGCTCCATGTGTTCCATAAGCTCCATGTGCTCCATGTGCTCCATGTGTTCCATGTTCTCCATGTGTTCCATGTGTTCCATAAGCTCCATGTGCTCCATGTGTTCCATGTTCTCCATGTGTTCCATGTGCTCCATGTGCTCCATGTGCTCCATGTGCTCCATGTTCTCCATGTGTTCCACGTGCTCCACATGTTCCATGTGCTCCATGTGTTCCACGTGTTCCACATGCTCCATGGGGCTGGTCCAGGGCTCAGAGTAGGCCCCAGAACATGAACATGTCAAAAATTTCAGCCTGTTCCGGAGTGACTTCCAAATGTCTCCCCAAGGCTGGTGACATTTTTGGGTGGCTCTGGCGGGTGAGTCAGCGGTGTCCGAGCCCTGGGGAGGGCAGATGTTTGCTGAGCAGCAACCAGCAGCCTCCTGCTGGACTCGGGGAGTGCTGCTGGGCTGGCCCTGCCTGTGCAGTGGCTTGGATTGCCACAATTCATTTCAAACAAACAAACAAAAGAGATCCTCCAACGGGTATTGCATATTCTTTATTTAAAAATAATGTTTTTTTCTCTAAATGATGTTTTATGCTGAATCATCTCACCCTCCACATATTCTCCCCACTCTTTCCCCCCTCCCTATTTTTGCAGCCTTCAGAGGTAGAAAATCCCTCACAAAAGACTGGATCTCACATTTGTCAGACAATTTTTTCCACGCATAATTCTGAAAAAAATCAATGAGAAATAATCAGCAAAACCAAAACTATCAAACAACAAAACCTCGAAGTACAGAAATTACCTCAAACTATAACACTCTTATGACCTTTCTGCTTTGCAGTGAGGATGTGGGTGCAACCACTTGAATACTGATAATTTTTCAATGTCATCCTACAATCCTTGTTTACTTCCTGACAAAGATAAGTTACCTCACAGTTCTCTGAGGCAGAATCATAAACCAGTAATTTATAATGCAATTTGTTTTGTGCTTGCAAAAGTGGAAAAAAACATCCCATGGGACACAGGGGCTCTGGGGGATTTGAAACCCACCCAGTGTCACCCAGAACAGCTGGCTGGGAGCAGAACTTGTGCTGTTGATCACCTGAAATAAGGCTGTGCTAAGTTACACCCTGGGCAGGGACAGGTCAGTGACTGAGCACACAGGACTAGTCACAGTCATAGAATCATGGAATGACAGGATGCTTTGGGTGGCAATGCAGGGACACCTTCCACCAGCCCAGGTTGCTCCAAGACCTGTCCAACCTGGCCTTGGACACTTCCAAGGGTGGGGCAGCCACAGCTTCTCTGGACAATCTGCAGTGCCTCACCACCCTTAAAGAATTTCTTCTCAAAATCTAATCTAAACCTGCTACTTACCATCTCAGAGTCACCCCTCCTTTCCCTGTCCCTCCATCCCTTGTCCCAAGTCCCTCTCCAGCTCTCTTGGAGCCCCTTTAGGTACTGGAAGGGGCTTCAAGGCCTCCCCAAAACCTTCACTTCATGCTGAGTTCATTCTTTATTATTTCCTAGGCTATTATTTAACTTCAGCAGCTGTCTGTATTCTCTGCTCCAGGTTTTGGCAGACATGTAGAAATTTAAACAGACCTTAGCCTACTGATTCCAACACTGCTACCCTTTAGTGAGCTCCATTAGCCAAAAATATAGTTGTATTGGCAGGAGGAAAGCTGGTCATAATGTGCTCTCTAGCTGGTGCCTGGGTCTAAAATGCCAGCGAGGAATTCTGGAATTTTCTCTGAGCCTTTTTGTTCTCTTCTTTTGTTCTACTGTTAATACAGCCTGGAAGTGATGGGGGATTAAGTGCAGGAGCAGGCAGTTCTGCAGAGGGAGTCTGAAATGGTTACAGTTCAGAAGAACATAAGCATTTTAGGAAATAATGTCATTTAGAAGTGACTCTCACTTAGGGCAATTTGCTTGTAAGTGAAGAAGAGCTGCACAGAACAAGGAGATTTGGCCTTGCTAAGCTGAGCTCCCCTAAGGCCCCGAGTAGCTCAGTCCAGGCGTGGTGTCTGATGCTTTCAGCCTCCAGGCCAAGGGGTAATTTGAAAAAAGTCGAGGGGACAAAATGGAGTTGAGCTATTTCGGCATCCTGAGGCAAAAAGAAGAGACACAACAGTAGAATGGAAACCGAGCAGGAACTCTGAATATCCTGATCTCTGGAAAGTAAAGTGTAATTAGGGAAATAAGGAGGATTTTAATTGAATTTCACACTAAGAAACACACTCTATAGGTTTTGTATTTTGTGGAATGATACATAGAATTATTAAGAAAATAAGATAATGTGAATACTAAAGGATTGAGTTCCTTAAACTCCGTGAAATTATAAATCTGAGAGAGCTTTTAGCTGGTAATGCAACGTGTCACACACGTGCTGTGAAAGTTTATTGTCACTCTCAGAGTGAGCAATTCTGTTTTATGCAGCACTGCTTAAAAGTATTCCCTTCTTAATCCCAACTGCCTTCCATCACTGCAGTGGGACTCCTGGTACATGGAATTATTCAATAATTGTGCCATTTATTTCCACTGAATCTGTGATGAGCGGTCACTGCGAAATACTCCAATGGAGATAAACGGGATAATTATTGAATAACTTGATATAACAGGGGGATTTCAATGTTAACACCTCATATAAAGTAAAAAAAAAAAAGGGGAGGAGGAAACTCCACTTGAAAAATGTAAGAAGTGTGCAGACCCTGAGGTTCTCCCAGTGAGAAGCAGCCAAAGGGGGCACTGGAGGGGAAAGGAGGTTGAGGATGAAGTCACATCAGAAAGCTTTTGGGGAAACACGATGCAGATCAGTGGAGGAAATGTCCCAGTTTCCTTTTAGGGCCAGTTTGCAGATTTAGTAGAAAATCAATAAATTAAGATGGTGACTGCTAAGAAAGCAAGTTTGATCCCAATTTGGGGGCACCTGATGTTGAACTGTTAAGGGTGTGGAAATGCAGAGCCTGTGAGAAATACACCCCAGGTTTAGGGCACAGGGGAGCAGTTCCCTTCCTTGGGACCTGCAGGAGTGAGGGTGCTGAGAACACTCCAGGCAGCCCATTCGAGGGAAGGCTGGACAGCAGGCCTTGAGAACTTGGGAGCCTGGGGGATTTATGGCTCTGCAGGAAAGGACATCCAGAGGAGGTGATGAGGAATAACTTTTTGCTGGGCTAAGTTACATGAGGGAATCCCCAGCAGGTACAACTGGGATGAAACAAGCCCTCCTTTCTGCAAGACTGGAATTATTTTGGAGGAAAAAAAATCCACTGGAATGAGAATGATGGGGAGGGACAAAATCTCAGCCATGCTGTAAGGCCAGAGTTCAAGCAGAGTGTCTCCAAGCCATAATTAGGTTGCTTTTGCCCTTTAGAGATGCCCATTGGCCTTTTAACTGGAAAAAGGAGTACAAGACCCTTCCAGAGGCAATCCCTGAGTGACCTTTGCAGGCTGGGAGCTGTAAAGCAGAGTTCAGAGCACGTGCACTCTCCCTGTGATTATTTATTTTCACTGAGAAGTCAAGATGCAAGAAAATGGCCATTTGTTACCATTTGGTAAACGCACAATAAACCAACGTGTTTGCAGAGATTTGAGACACTGGATTTGTGCTTGCGCTTATAACTGGAAGGCTCGTGAGCGTGCTTGCTCTGTTCCAAGTGGGTAGATGCTCCCTGCAATGTGAAGTGGCAGTCTGTGCAGATGTGCCACTGTGGATGTGCAGAGGTGCCTGCAGATGTGGACTGCTCCAGCTGTTCAGAGTCGATGGTGTGGGCAGGAGCTGCTCCTGCATTATTGTTTGAAATATGGTGCAGCTATTAATGAGAGACTTGATATTTCAGCTGCTGCTTATCTGGGAACAATTCCAATATTCAAAAAAGCAAGGGGAAAAAAAAGGTAGCTGGAATCTGCAGGAATCACTTGACCTGAAGAGCTGGGTCTTGAAGAAAACCTGGAGATTTGGAGTTGCTCCCCGGGAATACTGTGCAGACTCTTTTGAACATGTCCCACAAAGTAAAGGACCCTGTGGAAGCCCACCTGCTTTTGAGGCAGAGCTAGAAATTTCTCAGTCCCATGGATTTAAAATCACATATTTAAACAGTGTAGTAGGAAATATTTAGCCGCCTCAGCAATGCTGCTGACAGGCTCAGGACAAAACGTGAAGTAAGAGATTTAAGAAAAAAAAATCAGCTGTAAGCTCTTTCAAAGCACAGGGCTGTGCACTGCCTCTGATTTCCAGCAGGAATTTGGCTGAGGGCTGTTTCTTGATGCAACCTGAAAGAACTGCAAGTCTGACTTGCTCCATATTAATTACTTTTTGGAGTTAAAATAATCAGCTTTTATCATTAAAAAGTTAATCAGCTTACGCTGTTGTATCACAAATGATTCTGACATGGGCATTTCTTAAAGAAATAATAATATTGCAGTATTCAAAGCTAACTTGGCAGGATAGGATTTGGCTGCTTCTTGCACCGGTGAAATGCTGTTTATTTATTCACAAAAGCTTCCTTTTATCTCGCCTGCATTTCCTTCACACCAGTTTAGGTTTTCAGGGACACTTTCCAGTTTCTAGTTACAGTTCAAGTGTTTGGATAAGCTGTGCAGGACAAACAGCTCATGTTTTGGCATGAGCACATTGATACACTCAATGGTCTAGATTTATGGAAATGCCTCAGGAAGTGCAGGGGAAACTCAGTGGTGAAAAGGACACTGCAAGTACACAATTAGCACAGCAAGCTGAAGTCTGCATAAGTACAGATAATACAAATGCACATAGTTGGGGAGAGGGATGCAGTAAATATGATGAGTTCAAGGAAGGACAGGATCCTGCAGCACATGAGGATGCACAGTCACCACAGTCCCGCTGCTGAGGGGTCTCATCTGCTCACTGTACACACAGACCCCGCTGATTGAATGATTTCCTGGCATTTCCTCTCTTTGGACACATCCAATATTCCTGGGAAAGTCTTGAGAGGGGCACAAAACATAAGCTGACACTTCTTGGTTTCTTTAGAAAATTAACCCCAGCAAGGAGATAACTTCTGTCATTTCAATTTTTATCTGTTGCACATTCAGTGGATGGTATTTCTAGCAGATAACATGAGCATGTACTTTAGCATGTACTAAGTAATAGATTATGCTCTGGTATTATGTTAGTAATATATTTAGTATCAGTAGACAGTTTCTTACAGGGAGAATATTGCTCTATGTATATATGTCCTGCCTAATTTATCTTTATGTAAAATGTACATTAACAATACAGATCTAGTCTTAAAAGCTTCCTCTGTTAAATCACAAAAAACTCCCAAACCACAAACTCCCAACCAGACAAAACACCACATAACAGAGTTTGTTCCACTGTTTGCAAAACATGTTTTTTTTTTTCCTCCTATAAAATGAAAATATTGCAAATTTTTGTTACCAAGTTTTTGTTCTGATGTGTCACAATTTTTAATGGAGTTGCGTGTGAGCTACACAGTGTATTCTGAGTAGAAAGAATAGAAATCTTCTTATTGCCCAGGTTGCATTGTGGACCTTATTCCTGTATAAAACCTTTTTCATGGGAAAAAATCACACATGCACAGTTAAATGGTCTTATTTCATATCTGGCATTACCTCAGGCAGATCATTTCACATTCTTAAATGATCTACAGTGCATCCTTTTAATAACATAAATTCACTTGGATCATTTAGGAACTCTGCTTCTTTAGTTTCTGTGTTTGACAGCTGAGTGAAACTGCAAAAGCATCTTGGAATCAAACTATTTCTGTGCTTCTGCCCCCAGCAATTGTTTCATTGCTGGTTAAAATGCTGTGTGGCACCAGGGTCAGGCCCAGCTCCTTCCATCAGCTTTGCTGCATGTGGGCTCTGGCTTTGTGTCTGCAGGTGCACTGAGAGAAATCAAACTGCAGAACTAAGCTGTGCCCTGCAGGTGCCATTTGCTACAGCAACAACAGCAGCTGCTGCAAAGGGAATATTCCAACTCTTCCTCTCCCTGAGAGCCTGGGAACAAGATTGCTTTGGACGTTTTTTAAGCAGTTAAATTTGACTTTTTATGTAAAGACTGCCTATTGTCAGGAGAGACTGTTGCTGATTTCTAAGGCATCTCTGTAATTGCCAATATAAAAATTCAGCAGAGCAATAACAAATCTAACTTCAGAGTTAAACAAGGTGAATGATTGAATCAGAAACACAGAGCCCTTAAAACCTGCACTGCTGGCACACACTCCTGTGCTTGTGTGACAGTGCCCCTGTCACCTGGGCACTAAGGAAGCTGTTTCCTCACCAGGGATGGCAGAGGCTGCCACAAAAGCCACAAACTGTGCCCAGCTCACGGGCAGGGCTGTCCATCTCAGTGGGTCAGGTGAGCGTGTCGGGAACAGTTTCATTTGGTGCACCAGGACAGTCCCAGAGCCACATCCAGGGATGGGGAGGGTTCCACTGGAGACAGGCGCTGCTGCAGAGCCCTCACAGCAGCCGAGGAAGTGCCACCCTTCCTTCCCAGTGGCACCACACCTTGGCCTGCAGGGTGGGATTCCAGGCCCTCCTGGGCAGTCTGTCCCTCCCGTGTCAGAGCCCTGCCCTGCTGCTGGCACTGCGGCTCAGCACGAGATCACCAGGGGGTTGGACAAGGACTGGGGGCTCTGCCCCTGCTCCACAGGCTCCTTGTGCAAGAGTTCACAGGCCATCAGCTCCTGCTGAAGAGTGTCCAGGACTTCAAAGAGGTGAGCTTTGCCTTTTGAGAGAAAATTGCAAACATTATAATTTGAACAAAGACAGAAAGTTGAGTTCCACAATCACAACAAGCTCTTTTCTTCATAGGTGCCATTTCAAGCAATTTTCATAAATTTTGCAACCAAGCAATGAATTCCTAAAAAAAAAATTTATGAGCAAGACTATTTTCTCTACTAGTTCTCTTGTTTCTTACTCTGCCCAATGAGGTCTCATATACTGGTGTGAACAAAGACTATTAAGAGTTGCCATTCCAACCATCCACTTAGTCTTGTCAAAGAAAGATGTTTGATTACAAAGACTTAGGAAAGCTGCTTAAGTCCTATCAAGTGCAGAGCCAGACAATGGAAGGCAGAGAAGGTGAGCTGGTCATGGCAGTGGTGGTGCAGAATGGACAGAAGGCCACACGTGCAGCTCCAGGGAGCTGAGCTGTGCTGCTGTTACAGAGGGAGGAACTTTGTTTCAGCAGCATCACTTGGAATTCCTGTGCAGGATAAGCAGCAGTGCCTTCTGGACACTGTGTGCTGTGGGTACTAACATCTCCCCTTCTGTTCTCACCAGGAGAGCAGCAGACCTATGGCTCAGGTACAGTTTCTCTCTGTGTTGGTGTCCTGGAGCCTGCAAAGGGCTGTCTTTGCCTTTTCTCTGCTTTCTCTGTGCTGGAACATCCTGGCTCTTGGCATGAATAACAACATGGCTTTGAAACTGCAAAACCCAGAAGGGTTTGCTGTTCTCCCTAAATCCCTGTAAATAATACTCTCCAAATCTAACCCCCCAGGCCACATCTGGTCTTTTCTAATCTTGTCTTTGACTACTGCCTGCCTCTTAAAAGCACCTCCAAGCCATGTTCCTTGTACAGGATGTTCATTTCTTGAAGGTAAGTACTAATGTTCTGTTAACAGGAACAAGTAAATCAAACCTCAACCTCAGGGCTGTGATCCCTGTACAGCTCCTGCAAAGGCAGCCCTGGCACAGCAGAGCCCTGCCAAGGGACAGGAGTCCTCCAGTTTAATTTTCATAAGAGGAACACAAAAGGTTATTATTGGAGGAGTGCAGGTTTGATTTGCTTTCTGTACAGAACTGTTCTCATTTGTGTGTCTGGTTTGTGTGGCAGCGGAGGAATTGAGCACACAGTGGGACAGCAAACCTGATAAACAGCTGCCTGACATACTTGGTCATGTTTTCCACTTTCTCATATTAATGAAGCCCTACAAACATTAGAGGGATACTGATATGCTCCCCTAAGGACAAATTCTAATTAAAAATTGGCTAAAAAAGCGCATCCTGGATGCATTTTGGATGTGTCACAGACCAGGAAGCATCACTTCCTACAGGTTATCTTCTTGCACAGTATTTCCTTCTCCCTAGCCTGTACCCCAGCATTTTAAATATATTTTTCCTGCTCATCTTTGCATTATCTAGTGTTTGTTCCAAAAGGACACTTTTCATGCTTGCAGGTGTTTATATGTGATTTATTTTCTTACCAGGTTGGGGGTCACGGCAGGATTCCAAAGTGCTCAGCAAGATTTTCCCCAAGGCTCGCTTAGAAATGTTCTTAAAAAAACAAAACAGTGTTATGGCACAAGTATGTCCTTCACCATTTACATGTATGCAACAAAACCTATGTGCAGTGCATTTGAAAAGTAAACCAAAACGACACTGAGTCCTGATTAACACAGGACTTGCTATTTGCTATATTTTCAAGCATTTTAATCTCAGGGATTGCTCAAATAACAGCAATTTGTGGAGGCCTGCAGTTCCCTCATATGGATGTAGAAAGAGAAATAGCAATTGTTGAGTGGAAATACAGAATTTTCCAGAGCCTGTGCCTAAACCAATGTAGAAGGCAAGGAGTGTAGGCAGGGCATGCACAGCAGGAGCTTGCTGAGCCCTCTGCCAGGCTGGGGTGGAAGGTGGACAGACACAGCTGGTGGTGGAATGTCAGAAAGGGGCTTCTTGGACCCTTGGAAGAGAGGCTGTGCATGTCCTGGGGCAGGGCCACTGCTTATCTTGAGATGCAATAAACATCAGCCAAAGTGAGAGCACTGTGAAAACCACTTGGGGTTTGGGTGGTGTTTTTCAGTGGCAGTTTTACATGAGAGATCTGTTGGGACATTACATAATGAGCCTGGAAAAACAAACTCTCCCCGTCTGCCGTGGAGACACTGATGTGTGCTTTGTGGAGATGGTCTTGCAATCGGTTTAATTAGCACTCAGAGCCCCTTCGTGTCTGCAGGGCCAGGTTGTTCCTGTTAAAACTTCAGGAAGTGAAAACGGATGGAAGCAATTCTGGGAGGAAGATGCTGCACGTCCCGGCAGTGCTGGTGCTATGCCAGCTGCGTGGGTGCCCAGGGCAGCTGGGGCACAGTGGGAAGCTCCTGTGCCAGGCTGGGATCACACGGGGCCTCTGCAGCACTGTGGGAGGTTCTAACAGTCCTTCTTTTGCAGATGAGGTGCTTGGAATTATTTAAAACATGAAGGTGGGTATGGTGGGGAACTGACACCTAAACCCACAGTTTCTCATGGATGAGCTTTCTTTCGTCGGAAGGTCATCCCTTCAGGGATTTAAGGGACTCCTGTTCACCCTGCTGGGGATGCTGTAAATGGTCCTGCTGGCTGCCAGCACCACCCTGTGTGGGCTGTGGGAGCTGGCAGCACACGTGGCACCTTTCCAGCAGTGATCAGCACCGAGTGCTGTTATCACCGAGACGGGGCTCGTTGTGTGATGGACTGTCCCCTAAGCAGAGATGATTTGTAATAATACAACTGACCAATGAGTGGCACGCTGAAGTCCTGACACAAGAGGTTATTATGCCTGTTGTCAGTCACAGCCTTCACTAGTTCAATCCTTCACTGCACTGTTACTGACACACGTGTCAGACTTGCAGCATGAAAGTGGAATTTCCAGGTCAAGTGCTAAAATAAGCGATGAAATTCTGAGGGATTGCGCTTGTTCCCTGGAGCCCACGAGTGGAATGTTAGTGTACCTCAGACACAGCCAAGGGATAATCTGAGGAACCATTCCCACCTCACACACACTGGGCAGAGCTCTGATGAGCAAAATCAGCCCAGTGCAGCTCCCAACACACCCACTGTCCTGCAGATTATCCAGTTCTCCTGTCTTTTGGTGACCCTTTACCATTATCTGTCCCAAGCAGGAGATTTAATCTTCTCTTTTAAAGGACTGATCTGATGTACTAGTTACATATTTCTGAGGTGTCATTGCAACAGTTTTGACAAGTTCCTGTTTGGATTATTAAAGGGGCAAGAAAATTTGTTCAAAAAAATACCTCATTTGTATATAGGAAGGGTTTTATCCTGTTAATACTGACTCAACGTTACATTAGGATGCAGGTAACCAAAGGCCCTGTTCTAGACGGAAAAATATATGTTCTGGAATATTTCTCATTACTTACTTTTATTGTTTTCCTTGTTTCTTCTAAATTTTTGTTTAGAGGATAATGAGCTTGGGGTTTTAACTCCAAGGAGATTTCTGGGCTTCTTTTGGAAAGTCAGCCATAGCTTTCTGCAATCACTGGGCAGTTCCCAGGGAAAACACATGTGAAAACATGGCCTGGTGTAAAGGATTTTGTACTTAACAGAAGGGATGAACATACTTTTTAGTTTGGGAAGAAAACTGTAAAAACCAGCTCTAAGGACACTATAAAAACCAGCTTTAAGTCTCAGGACTGCTTTCCTGCCATACCAAGTCTCGGAGTTGTTGAAGAAGCTGCAAAACATCCAGGAGCTTTTCCTCCACCAGCGACAGCCTGACCCTCTCAGTCTCCAACATCTGCAGCTCCATCTTCAGCAGCTCAATCTCCTCCACCTTCTGCTGCAGCTCCTCCAGCAATGGGCCTTTCATCTGGAAACAGGGAATGAAAAAGCACTTGAGCTTTTCCTTTCTTGCCTAAGAATTGCAATGCTGAGTTTTCCCCCTCTGTGTGGTAAATGCCTGTTCACTCCAGAAGATTCTCTTGAAGGGAGAATTGCTTTAAGGTCCTACATAAATCAGTAGGAAATGGATGCTTTGTTGCTGTGCATGATGCATCAACACTGGATGCAGGCAGACCATTCAGAAATGTTCAACACTAGCACTGCTGTTTCAGCTTTCTGATCTTTTTCATACTCCTTGTCCTCCTTGTGTGCCCTCACCGAGGTAATCGTATTGCAACTCCTGCAGAGCAATCATCTGTACATTCAGTGAAACAAGAAGGTAATTAATGAGCTAATGTCTTTTAAGTATTTTGGTAAAAGAAGAAAAGAAGTGTGCTAAAGAAAAAGCTTCTGGCTCTATTAAACACTGGCAACATGTGCTTGGTCAAGTGTTAATTTGCAGCTAAACACAGAAAAGTCCAGATTCAACAAGACTTGAGCACTTCAGAAATTCTGGGCAAGAAGAGTCTCCTCAGACCTGGACCCTCCAAAGCTGAACTGGCCTGTCAGTTGTCTCAGACCTCTCTGTGGAAAAATGTTCAGGTTTTGAACTGCTTTCTTTTTTCAATGCAAAACCTAAGTGACATATTCTGAACTGCAAAGCTGCCACACTATTTGCAAGAGGAAATACCTTTGCCTGTCCCAGAGCCAGGCCTGCTGCAGATACATGGCCAAGTTGCTAAAAGGAGCCTAAAAAGCATTACCTGAAAAAATGGCACTTAAATTATTAATTTTGAACTGTTGAGAGCACTGAGAGATTTCAGGTGCATTAATAAAAGTAAAACTACCAATCATTATTGTGCCTGTTCTAAAATCATACCTTTTCCTACAGTTTGTTGTTGCAAACCCAATCTACATATATTTCTTAATATTACTCTGAGAAACAAAATCATGTGAGGTAAATGCCAAATGTGCTGGCTCTGAGAGTCCCCCTCTGTTGTCATCTTTTATCTTCCTTGTAGTTTCAGCAATAACGAAGGAGAGAACAGATTTTTGTGTGTGTATGGAAATTCTTATCCTAATGAATGGAACTTCTTATCCTAATGAACCTAATGATGAGAAGGAACTTCAGTTCCCTAAAACATCAATGTCATCAGAGTGAAAAAGAAAATAATCCCTGATCCACACCAAGCCTTCTAGAAGGTCATTTTAGTCTCTGACAGTGCTGATAGTGTTAGTTGGCAGTTATTCCCCCATCAGATGGGAAGTGGCCTGTTCCATTGGCTCTCCATGTCCCTTCTGTGAGCACTAGAGCTCCCTGGAGCTCCACAGCAGCTCCAGAACTTTGGATCACCTCATCTGGCCCATCTGCCAGGCAGTGATTTCAGCAGCCCTGTCTGAGCAGCCTTTTGAGATGAGTGAGTTAAGTGTGTGCTTTCCCTTGTCATACTGCAGGTTGTCCCTGCTTTGGAAATACCACGCTGGGAGAGAGGCTGGAGCACAAACCTCCTGAGGAGCAGCCCAGGGAACTGGGCTGGAGCAAAGCAGGCTCAGAGGAGAGGTGGCTGCTCTCTGCAGGTGCCTTTGGGAGGGTTTGGTGACGTGGGGACAGGGCTCTCCTCCCAGGTAACATGGAAATGGCCTCAAGTTGCAGCGGGGCAGTTTTAGATTGGATATTGGGAAAATTTTTTCACCAAAAGAGTTGGGCAGGCACTGGCACAGCTGTCGAGGGCAGGAGTGGAGTCCCCGTCCCTGGAGGCACTAAAAAGCTGGGGACATGGGTTACAGGTGGCCTTGGCAGTGCTGGGGGAATGGTTGGGACTGATGGTTTTAGGGGTTTTTTCCACCCTAAATGATCCTCTGACCCTACCCTGTGATTCTACAACCACATGAAGCTGTTGTGTTCCCATGCAGCCAAAGCAGTGTCATATCAAATAACAGAGAGGGAAACAGGATTCATTTGTTCTTGCTACTGCTGCCTCTTCTTCCTCTTCATTTTCATTGCTCCTACAGAGCCCTTTTGCCTGTGCTTGCTGTGCTGTAGCTCATGAACTGCTTTCCACAGCAATTACACCTTGTCAGCCGCCTGGCCATCTATAAGGCTGCTTATTTCCTGATACCTGTGTTTTATTTGCATATGTGGGCCTGCATTTTCTGTCTTAAAATGCTTGGAGAAAGTAGTTCAGTGTATTATTAAAACCTTCTCCCAAACGGTTTTCCCTAACTGAGTTCCATCTAGCACCTGATGTCACCTGAGCACTTGCAATAAGATAATGAAAATAATTATGCGTAAGCTGGAATAATTTTTAAAATTATTCAACTGATTTTTAAAACCTGGATCCTGAGGAGGGATGATCAGTAGTTAAGCCACAGGGCTCAGAGGAGTTATTAGTTCTGTCAAAGTCCCTCATCAAAACCTGGTTTGGCATCTGAGCCTTGTTTGTGAAATGGAAATATTACTTTGCCAAACACCAGCTTTGAGGAGAAGTCATCTGCTGGTATCCAACCCTCTTATAAAAGGGGGGACTGCCACAGGGAAAATCTGAGCTCTGGAGTAGGTGTGTACAAATCCATTAGGAAAATTAATAGTTCATATCCAAAAATCCCCTAAGGAATATCAGATGCAATATTTCTATTGTGCCTTCCCCAGAAGATGAGGAGGTTCTCAGTCAGAGCCATTTTTCCAAGCAGTGAAGCTGAGAAATGTCCAAACCAGGAAGAAAATAGTAGCAGGACAGGATGAAGTGCTGAACTGTGCTGTGCAATTTATCTTCTAAATCATAGCCCCTTCAGAGCACTGGAGGTGGCAAATGAGGCACCAGTTCTTGAGAGGGGAGCAGAGAAGATCTGAGGAGCAGCAAATCCCCTCAAACCAGGAAACCTCTTGGGCAAATTGGTAGGAACTGTAATGGAGGAGGCACTTTGTGAATCCACAGAAGAACATTGTGAAAAATCTATCAGATATCTTTGGAAGGTTTATGAATATATATGAATAATGTTAACTCAGTTGATAGGGTGTATTTCAGATCTGTAAAAAGGTAAAATTCATCATCAAATACTAAAAATAATAATAATAATAAAATAATAAAAAAAACCCTACCACAGGGCAGGGGCAACAACAGAGCAGGGCAGCAACGCCAAGAGAACCTGAGAAGACAGTTATCTGCCAGGCTTGGAGCTGGTCAAAAGATGGGGCACAGCTCAGAGACCAGGACTGAGGGTTTCATGGTAAGTCTTAGGGTCTCACAAGGAGCTGGGCTAAGACCTGAGCTGTTCACCATATTCATTAGTTAAAAAGGTGGACATCAAAGTGTTTGTTTGCTGTCAATACAGTTTTCTGGGGGGTAACCAAAACCAAAGCTGCCTGTAAAGAATGAGAGCAGTTGTTCATGAATATGGAAAAGTATGGGCAATAAAAGATCAGATGAAATCCAATGCCAGTACTGCAAAGTAAGGCAGGTAGGAAGGGCACAGCATGCTGTAGGAATGCAGTGATGCTTGAGAAGCAGGTCCAGGGGGGCTGTAACCTCCTGAGCAGCTCAGCAGCCAGCAGGGACCAAAGGGGACATGCCAGGAGCTGTTAGCAAAGCAACCAGGGACAAAGCAGAAACCATGAGGTTGCCATTTCATTTGACTACTAGACACAGTTTCTGTTCTCACTCAAAAAAGGGTAATGGAGCTCAAGAAGTTCATGGAAGACTCAAAGAGTGTAACAGGAGGAGGCAGTGGCTTCTATGCCAGGGCAGACTGGGAATGGAGATTACTGAGGTGGTAGTTCTGGTAGGAAGTCTGAAAACTGGTGAGGGAAAGATAATTTGCTGCTTCCCAAGCACAGAACCAAGGTGATGGTGGGTGCTCAGGCAGCAGATCTAAAGCTAACAAAAACAAATCCTCTAAACCTGTTCCTTGCTAACTATTGTGTGGGAGTCCGTGCCCTGAGATACCAAAACCATTGCCAGGCAAAAGAAAGGGAAGGTAAAATCCAGCTAAAACCAGCTCCAACACTGGCCATGCTCCATGAACTGCCAGGTCAGGATGTGCCTGTCCCCAGTGCACTGGGAGCCAGGTGAGGAATACCAAGAGCAGCATCCTCTGCACTGTTCCTCTTTGCTTTTCTCTAAGCAACTGCCCGTGATGACATTGGGATAAACTTTCCATTTGATCCTGAATGGCAGGTCATAAAACTAATTGTCTTTTTAATTAAACTGGCAGTCTGTGTGCAAGCATTTACAGAAAATAATTGGCATTTCTTTGCAACACTCTCCTTGGCAGTGTATCCCTTTATTTTTAGAATTCACTCATGTTTTCTCCATCCATTATCCCCAGGTCACCACCCTGTCTTCAGCAGAAGCTATTTTTAAATGCTGGGTTGTTGGAAAGTAGAACTTTCTAGACATGACATATTTCAGAACTCTTTCATCCTCTGGCTTTACAAGCCTTAGATTGAAGCAATTACTAATCAGTATTTGAGAGTATTGCCCTTCACTTGCCTGCCAAGGTTATTACTTGTTAGCCTTGTTGCTATTTGTCTAATTCTGAGCCCTGAGCAGGTACAAATAGAAGTATATAGAGCAATCTATAAGGCAATTTCATCAGGTTCAGAGAAAGTGTTGGTGGTTTACTTATGAAGACAAAATATTATTTGCAAGGTACTTGATATAGGGCATTTCTGTCTTCCAATTTGCTTTCTGTTGACTCCAGAAACAGTCACCTTTTTGAAAGGAATTACTTATTCCTTGTCTGTTTTGTAGCATCAGACCCCTCCCCTCTAACTGCACACAGGAGAAATACTGGCTAAATAAAAATAAGAGGGCTTAAGAATAAATCTCTAACGGGCTCAAAATTATTCACCCTGCTGATATTTAATCCATGTTGCAGTGCGTTGGCACTATGTCTTCTGTATCTCACTGCTTGTCTTTAAATCAAGAGCAGCAGATTCCATTTTTCTTCTGGAATTTCGCATTAATCTACTGATAATGGTGCTTTTCCAAACAAGGGGCACAGAGCTAACATCCACCAGCAGAGATGAAAAAGAGGGCAATACGGCACTGCAGAAGATGAGTACCCCTGGAAAAGAGAAGCAAAGTGGCACTACCTACAGGGAGGTTCTTCTGTGGGCTGGTGGCAGGCAGCATAGAAGGAAGCTTTGTGTTGCTCTAGGGAATATTGCAGAGGAAAACTGTCATTGAATACTGCAAATTGGGGAAGCCACAAGCAGGATTTTATTCTGGTTTTAATTTTTTTCCCTTCACAGGCAAATTTGTTTAGTCAAGGGAGAAAACTATATGAAATACTGATAAAGCACAAAGGACGGTGACATGTAAAGAAGTCGAATATTTTACCCTTACTTGAATATTTTACAAATTCATAGAATCCTTTCAGAAGTACTGAAATCTTCGTGCTTTGTTTAAAGATGGAGGATAAAATACTGAACAAGCACTAACTGCAGCTTAGGAGAAAGCAGAGCAAAGCAATGCATATCCCTGTTTTTGTTTCACAGAAACGCTGGCACTGAACTCTGTGCCCAGCAGTGGCTGAAGTTTGCAGTCCTTAAAGTGTAAGATCACATGGGACTGCTGGGCTGTGGCACTGAGACTTCTAACTACATGGTTATAACCTCTGCTGAAGGAAAGCTGGGCATGCTGCTAAACCTGAGAACTACTTTTATTTACATTTATAAATAAATTGGTCTAAGCCTGAGAAACACATAGGGTAAACAGGCTGATTTACCCCAAAGGATTCCAAAGTGAGCCTCAGAGTCTCTGTCTGCTGGGGGGGATTTCTTGAAAAGTTCCTGTGCTCCCAGAGGAGCTGGATGCCTTAGGACAGGAGGAATTTCCTCCACAGCTGAGGAACCCCTGAGAGGTGCCTGCAGTGAGCCCGTGGTGGGTGTGCAGCTCCGTTACCTGCCGTGGATCAGCCCCAGCATCAGTGACCACACTGACCCCTGTAAATCAAGCACAGTGTTTGCAGGGCCTGGGTCTGACTGTGCCTGGGGCACAGCTCGTCCTCCACAGGCAGTCTCAGGAAGGAACCAAACTACAAATGCAGATGTTAGAGGAAAACACGAGATAGTTGAGCTGACAAACCAAGGGCACAATGAGAAACCTCAGCAACAGAGAGCAGAATGACCAGAATCAAATATAAACATATATATAAATGCTACTAAAGATGCATAAATAACTCTGTTACCTCTTCCGTGTTTGTTTCCAGTTTTCTCCCTCCGTGCCCCTGGAGCTCCAGCTGTGTGACTCTCTCTGTGAGCTCCACAGGGGCTGTCTCACAGCCATCACTGCTGCTGGTCTCCAAGGAAGACAGCAGCTTTCTCCATGTCTTTTCATCACATCTATATATGCAGTAAAAAGAAAAGGTCAGTGACACCAATGAGGGTGGGGAAGGGCCTGGAAGTGTGTGAGGACACTGAGGGCACTTGGTGTGTTCAGCTGGAGAAGAGCAGACTGAGGGGAGACCTCACTGCAGATCCAACTCCTCGGGAGGGACAGAGGAGGGGCAGGCACTGATCTCTGCTCTGTGGGGAGCAGGGACAGACCCAGGGAATGGCCTGGAGCTGTGCCAGGGCAGGGTCAGGTTGGATCTCAGGGAAAGGCTGTTCCCCCAGAGGGTG
>JAWWEU010000023.1:19531448-19553662 GCA_035583155.1 Acropternis orthonyx
CTGACACAACTCCAGGCCATTCCCTGGGTCTGTCCCTGCTCCCCACAGAGCAGAGATCAGTGCCTGCCCCTCCTCTGTCCCTCACGAGGACGTTGGACCTGCAAATGAGGTCTCCCCTCAGTCTGCTCTTCTCCAGCTGAACACCCCAAGTGCCCTCAGAGTCCTCCAGGCCCTTCCCCATCTCCGTTGCCCTCCTTTGGACACTCTCCAACGGCATAATCTCTTTCCTACATTATTTTAGGACATCCAGAAACTGTATGTGGAACAGTCTCCTCTGGCCATCACCCCCCTGGCTCCACTGGCAGTGATGTGGCAGCGGGTGCTCCGTGTTTACTACGGGCACCACAGCACCCAGCAGGGCTGGGGGAGAAAGCGCTGCACCTCCTCCCTTGGACTCAGCGAGGTCAGGCAGTTTTGGTCTGAGCCATCTGAGCACTGGAGGTGAATCAGTGTCAGAGTGAAAGGTCAAAAAGAATGATCCAGAAACAGTGATGCATCTGGAGACCCGTGAGTTCCAGGGAAGAAGCATCTGGGCATTGCTGACACTCTCACTGGATATTGTCTTTTCCCGAGTGGAGTGAGAGGATGTTACATCAATGTGGTTTGAAGGAAATGGCTTTCAAGAGATGGCAGATCAAATAGTTTAACTGATGGATGTGCCAACAAAATGTATTTGAAAATAGTGATTTAATTAAACGAAGGACAGTGACTGATCTCACTGAGGAATTTACAGTTACCCGAATAGCACTGGGGGAGTGCCCTCAAGGAACCTCACAGTGGTACGTGTGAAAGAAAAACTTCACAATATACTTATGTGCAGCTGAGTTGAAAACATTCTACCCCAGTCCAGAAAAGACCTAAGCATGGAAGACAGTACAAATCACTGAGTGCAGTACAATGGAAGTTCTTGCTGTACATGAACCAAAATCTGACTAATCTAATAACAGAGATATTTTCTAAGAATTTAATAAAATACTAATTTTGGTGTGAAATGACAGTCATGGTGAGTCCATTGGAGCTACTACTCTTTTTATCAGAATACACTGGGTTGGTTCAGTTTGGCTCCCCCACCTAGGGGGGTGTACTGAAGGGTAGTACTGATATTTTAGAGGAAATGCAATGAAAGTGCACAATGCAGCTGACAAAAATATAATTAATTCTATGACTCCTATTTATGTGCAAAATAGTAAATAAAGTCTATGAAATTGAAAGGCAGCACATAATACTGAATTTATTTGAAGAGTCTTGTTTTCTCACACAGTACACATAATATGCTACTTATTTCCATAAAATATCACTGAAATAAGAGCTATGGAGAATTTAAGAAATTAGACTTTTATAATATAGTAAGACACTCACATTGCCAGTAGGGGCTGTTGTGTAGTTCAGAAAGAATCTGCTTGCAGAAGAAAACAAACCAAATTCAGGAGTTCTATAGTGAATTAGGTTCCTCCAAATTCTTCCTAAGATTAGTTTTGGTCTGGCAAATATTGAATATTCCTTTTGCTGAACACATTAAATAGCCAGCAAAAGTGACAGTTCAAACACTCAGCAACTTTGTCCTGCTGACCAAGTTGTATAAGGTGACCTTTTTGTACAAATCTTCTAAATGCTTCCTTTTAGTATTGTAAGTTGTGAATTCAGCTGCAGCAAAGGGAGCGGCTGGTGCTGAGCTGGAGCTGAGCATTGCAGAGCTTTTGTTTGATGCAGCACAGCTGCTCCCAGAGCCCCAAGAGCCACACCAGTGTTGGTTCCCTTGTTGCCTGTGAGAGTATATGACGTAAATAAGACCATGAATTTAACAGCATCAGTCAGTGTTTGAAAACATCTGTAGGGACAGAAGCTGAGCTAAGCCAGGCTTAGAAACCAGCACTCACTTCACCCCCTTGAGTAGAGCAGACTGCGTTAAAAATGAATGGCCTATTTCACTGGCAATTGATGGCATTATTTAGCTCAGCAACAACTGGGTTTCCTGTAAAGTCAAGGGAAATAGCAATCCCCAGAATGGAGCCTGGACAGTCATTCCAGCTCCATTAGTTCTGGGGAAAGTAATTATGGAGTAGTGCACAAATGAAATGCACTGTTAAGCTCGGGTATTCACAGTGGGGGCTCTGGGAAGCATCAGAGCTCTGGACAGCTACTGGGGGATATTCCTTTCACAAGAATATTGCATTTTATTGTTCTGAGATGTGCTGATTTCCCTCATTGTGGAGCCAAAAATATCCTTTATAATTTCTTGAGCACGGGAGCTGGTATTTGAGCAGACTGTTCTCTTACTTTTGAGCTGCAGTATAATTTAGATCTCTTTGGCTTTTAGAGATTCCTAGAGTTCATTCACATAATACAGAGACGATATTTCAGTGAATAATCATTGGAGTTGTGGAGCTGGTTAAGTTTTTAACCTATAAAGTACTGAGAATATTCAAGTATCATGAAAATCTTTTCTATCAAGTGTGGGTAAAGGCTGTGACGTTTAACGGGAGATGTGCTGGTGTATTAACTTCTGACATCTGGCAGCCTGGTCTGCAGTCTGAGGAACATTAAGAACTTTGGTGGGACAAAAAAACCCCTTCCCTTATAATTCAGGACTTTGAATAGCAAACTCCCTGTACTTAGATGAGATTCAAGGTAGACCTAAATATTAACTTTGACTTCTCTCTAGTTCTTGTAAGGGAAGCTATAACTAGTTGATGAAATGCAAAGTACAAACTCTTACTGTTTTATAGTAATTATTTCAGAGGACTCATCAGCTCTCCCTTAATGTGGAGAAACCAAGGGAGCCACACAGATGGTGTGTTGGATTAAAGCCCTGTCTGTCTTCTCTGGAGATGCTCATCTGGGAAACTAGAAAGAAATGGAAGTTTTCAGCCAGGGTTTTCAGCCCCAGGTGCTCCAGAATTGAAATCCTGGGTCTGGCACAGGCTCTATTATTTGCATCAAATCCTGCTGTGCTTCAGTTTCCCAGCAGAAGAAATAGAACAAAATTAGTGTCCCTTACACCTGACTCAAAAGGCAGATGAAGATCCAGCTTTCCTTTTCTTGGCCCACGCACGGCAATTACATCAAGGTGTGCAAGAAAGGGGCAGATTTTAAATGTTTGTGAAGGAACACGTGGCCAGGCAAGCTGGAATTTCAGAGTCAGATAAAAATGAAGGATAAAGCAGCAGCAGCATGAGTGGATATGGACTTATAAAACCCAAAGGGTTTTATATTTGGTCAGCTAATGTATCAAGTCAAGGATCCATTGGAATGAATAAAACTGGCCAAGTTGTTGGTTTGGTATGTCTTGTCAGGAGCCCAGTACAATGTGATGCTGGTCCATCCCCAGCAATGCCCAGGGAAGGTGGCAGGGAAGGACAGCACCAACAGCCTGGTGACAGAGGTCACAGGAGGGGGAGTTCCAAAAGAGGGATCTATAAACACAGTTGGTTTGCATTTGCATCATCCAAACCCAATTTAAAGCATTACTTGCCAAGTTTGGTGCCAAAGATCAAGAGGCAGAGCTGGAGATGGTTTTGGCTGTCGAGAAATGGAGAGGGGCAAAGGGGCTGCTAATGCTGCTCACGTAGCTGCAAGGGCAAAACTTGGCATTCCTTTAAACTATAGCTAGAAACTAAAAATTAGATGGATTGAAGAACTTTCTAAACAGAAATATCACACAGAACAAGAAGAGCATTAAGGATATTAATGGATCTGTTCTGTCTGTGGGAAGAAAGGAGCCGTTTCCTTCTTTTAGTTTTGCCATGACATAGGATCCCACATCCACTTTGGAGGATATTTCAAATTTCTGCCTGAATTTCCTCTGGGGTTTTGGTCTTTAAAGCAGATGCAATCACACAGTACAGAAGGCTGAATTTCCTTAGGCTGCTTAGTCCCCATTGTTGGAGCACACAGGATTTCACCCTTGTTCTCAGGGGAGGTGATGGAGGCACCGTGGGAGTCGTGGTGGTGCTCTTTGGTAGCAGGACAATGAAACACCATGATTGCCTGATTTCTCATCATGTGATTTAACCACTAGGTCATTTTTTTTTTTTTTCTATTTGGGAGCTCTTTATTTTCTTTAGTTCCAAATCTGTACTCTTAATTTTCAAGTGACAGAGGTTTTGGGACTCAAAGAAGAGCACAGCAAGAGAGGCCAAGGCTTTGGCTGTCATGGTAAATGCTAAAGGGAGGAATCTTCACTCATTCTCAAACACAGGTTTAATTCTCTTCTCATTAGTATTCCTACAGCATCCAACGGGTCTTCATAAACGAGGAGAAGAGTGAATAAACAGCACATTTGTTTAGGGCAAAGATCAGAGCGGGGAGCAGGGCTGGAGGTGCCTGGGAAGGGTTTGTGTATGGCCAGCGTGGTGAGGCTTCCACGGAGACAGGCAAACAGCCCCATTCATCCCCAGCCTTTGTGCCAGCACAATGGGCACCAAGGGAAGCAGCACTGCAGACGGGAGAGTCTGCAGAGTGCTGGACCTCAAAGTAATGTCCGTGACTAATTGGCTTTTAATTGGCTCTCCTACATTGTTATGGAAACGTCCAACTGCAGCAAAACCCACCTGCTTCTGGTGCCAAGCAAATCTTGAACTTAAATAATTCCTGACTAATCAAAATAACTCTGAGGAATTATTAACTTTGCATTCAGAAACCTTTAACTTGTCTCTTTTACAGACTTACTTGCAGCAGATGAGACAGCTGTGTGAGTATGAACATTGCCCTGAGTACAGTCATACAAACCAAGCTATGCTTTATATTCTAAGTGTATGAGTTGTGTTTTTTAACCAAAATGATTTTTATTTTTACACTATTCTACCCAAACTGTCAGAATTCAGGGAACTCAGAATGGTTTCATTCTGGCTTATCCCCTCAGAAAATTACAGAATTGAGAAGGTGCGTATATTTTTTATTTATTTATGACTTTTCATTTACTGTTGAGATCAAATACGTTTTGACACTGGAGTTAAGTGTCTGTGTGGGTTTTTCTGAATACATCTGTCTTTGGTTGGTGCTGTGGGCTGTAAACTCCTCTCCAACAGAGATCCTATGAATGGACATTCTGTGATCAATTCAGATGCTTAATCTCAGGTTTAAAATAGCATTTTTAAAAGTATGAAGTTTTAGTCGCAATAGTAAAGATGAGTAAATACCCTGGGTTTCTATGGGTAGTTATAAAGTGCAGTTATAACTACAACTATGGCTGTATAATGGTTACAGTTCTGGGAGGTTTCCTGTTGGCTGATGATTTTCATTTTCTTGCCAAAATCCCCATCCTCTAGGAAAAAAGTCAGTTCACCGAGGGCCACGTGTTTTCTGCAGATCTTTCCATCTTTTGCATACTGGATACAGGCAGGCAAACCTTGGAATGGTGCTGTCACATATTTATACCTTGCTGTCCTTCCTATGATGATTTCAAGCATTTCTGAGACAGCACAAACCTTTGCGCAGGTATAATTAAATAACAGAGCGGGCGTGTGCCTTTCATTGTGCACACTGTCCCACTCTGATGAGCAAGTGCTGGAAGCTCGGGCTGTTTGGAGGAAATTGTTTTTCAGGAATTAGCTGCTCCTAGCACAGGTCTTTATTTTTTATTTGTCAATTGCTTTCTTGCTACTCTGCTTCTTAAAATCAGAAATCAGATTAGAAAAATGCAATTCTTGGGTGCTCCATTGGTGTTCCTGAGGAGAATCTTTGAGAATCCTTTGATTCTTAAAGATTTAGATGCAAAGATCTTTCATTGCATATTGCTTTTCCATGACACTGGAGTTGAATGTCTCACAACCCAAATGTTCCTTAGGATCATCTTTTCATTTTCAAGTAAGCAAAAATAACAGAAGTAAAGGCTTTTCTAAAGGTCCTTGTGTTTCCTTAGTCTTAGTGTTTAAAATCTCATCCCTGGAGAGAAGTTAAAAATGTGAGACAAAGCACAGCCCTAAGAGCTGCCTCTTTCAGGGCTGACAGGAATGCAGGGATGGGGAAAGACTTCCATGCAGTTTTCCTGCTGATGGAAAGAGGGGACTGAGTTACCCCCTGAACAGGTACAGTGGATAGAGACTGGGAATTGCACCAACAGCAGAGTCCAACACAGGATTAAAAGGACAGAAGATGAAATACTCCGAAAAAAGCACTTGAGGGCCAAACACACTCCCTGATAAAACTTGCACTGCTGTCCAAGCTCTGAAAGTCCTGCCCTTATTCTCCTGTCAGTAAACAACTGGGAAAACCATGCAGGAAGGAGTTCCTGCTCCCTCCAGGTCCACATGCAGCTCATTTACTGGGCTGTCACCTCAGAGCAGGAATCTGTGCGGAGAACACAGGGAATCTGAGCCCCTTGGTGGGAAACACAGAGGTGATGGTGCCACCTCATGCAAGTTCTGGTGTTTTAAGTGCATTTGGGTTTTTTTTTTTAAGGTTCTCAACTCCCAAGATGTGTGGAGGTCGCCTGAACCCCTGGAGCACATGCACTACAATACAGCTATTTGTAAATCCCAGCCTGGTTTTGAATGTACTCCTACTCTGGTATATTATCCTGGGATGAAGAGCACACTAAAAACCTAATTATTCATTCTCAATGTATCAGTTAAGGCCACACTCAAGATAAATATCAGTGCATTAGGCAAGGCCCACCTAAGTGAAAAATATGAGCTCTTATGCATGGACACACTCTCATGCAAACATGAATTTCATACAAATAAATGACTCACAAAGCTGAGTTAAAGCTGCATGGGCAGATTTCCTTCTCTGACTTGCAGAATCCCTTCCTTTCAGCTCTGAAAGGCAGCTGAGGATCTCAGAGTCTCACTGTTCCATGTTTGCCTTAACCTTTTTTAGCCTTGAGACTTTAGTTTACCATTCTTAATCAGCTGTTAGTCATTTGGGCTGCTCCACGGAAGATAACATTTGATAATTAGGCCAAACAGATGAAGTAATTATAGTGCTTTTATAAATCTTGCACCTACCAAGGGATTATATGGCATGACAGGAGTGCTCGAGTGTATCTGTGATGACCCAGGCTTTGTGTGGGGGGTATTTGCTGGTTAATAGTCACTGCCCTATCCAGGAGAAACACACATCTCTCTGGAATGATGTCATTCAGACATTCCTGCCCCTTAATGAATTCTTCTCTGACAAAATAAAGGAAACGTTCTCCAGCTGTTGTTCCATTGGAATAGAGAACTCTCACCACACCCTGCTAGCTGGGCATTCAGATATTTGCACTGGAAGTTTGGATGCACACAACACAGACCTAAATAAAGCTAGACAAATTCAAGTATCACCTGTTCTTCATTGAACTATTAGCACAAAAGTAATTTGCTAAATCTTGCACAAGGTTGCTTCAAAGTCTGAAATAAAAACCTGGATTCAATTTTCCTCCTAGTCCTGGAATTGGAAGTCATGGATTCATTGCTCCTTGCAGTCTGTTACATAACCCTGCTCCTGAGATTCCCTTCCTTCCATACTGGAACTGTTCCTTTAATTTAATATGACTGAAATTTGTGTTAAGCTGGCAGTGCCAGAATTAGTCCAGAAGCTCACAGAACTCTGTATGTGGACAGGGGACCCCCAGTAATGCTGAGCAGCACAGTCTGTGTGTTCAGACAATACTCAGGGACAGATGAGGGACCAGAAGGGCTTTATTCAATATTGCCCTGACTAACTGTTAAATAACAGCATGTCCCTGTCACACCAACTGGGGTAAACCCTCTCAGCCCTGAGAGCAAATACCCTTTTTAGGAAGCTGGACCTCCCTAACAGGCCATGTGTGTGTTTGGAGTACCTGGCCACGTGCAGGTGAGTCCCAAAGGATTGTGCTGGTGGTCTCCACACCGTGCCTTGACAGCCACTTCAGTTGTTTTCCCAAGGGAGGGCTGATCCAGCACTGGGGGCTGTGCCAGGCTGCTGCCCACAGGATACTTTACATCTCCTGGGGGCCCTTCGTCAGGTCAGCATCCTCCAACCCCACTCCAAGGGCAGGACATCAGTCCTTGTGCCTGGAGTTTGCTGAGGATTCTCTCCAAGTCCCCTCCAGACAGGCAGTGCAAGCCACCTGCTTCTCCAGGCTCTCAGGAATTGTGGGGCCGAGTGAGGGCGAAGCTCATGTGAGAATAAAGTTTCACTCAAAATTGTGCTTTTGCCAAGAAAGGTTGGACCAGGTGACCCTTGAGGTCCCTTCCAACCTGCTATTCTGTGATTTCCAGCCCTCTTTGCTTCTACTCAGGTGGACAGTCCAATTTGGGAAACCTCTCTCTGGACACTTTGGGATCTCCTTTTAGCCCAGCCCATAAGGAATAGCAACAGAGGCACATGAAAACACAGACACAGCCCCACGCAAGAATTATCTATATACATTCTAAGTCTGTTTGTCCCTCCTGCTTTTCAAACTTACATTTTCAGACTTCTGCCTCTCCTGGTGTCCTGACTTGTATTTTACAGAAAGATGCTCAAAAGCCTGTAACCAAAATCTAATGACCACAGTCCCATGGCATTGTAAAGCACTGAGAGCTCTGCCCAGGACAGGCACATAAGCCAGCAAAAGAAAAGCAGCAGAGCTGTGGCCCTGTAGATCATTCCCTTCTGCCATTCCTTGTGTAACAACCAACACCCTCCATGTGTTCCTTCACGTAGGTATGTGGTGGTTAATCCCCAGGAGTCTTCCCTTATCTCCTGCGTGCTGGACTGTGTGTCAGTGAAGATCAAATGTCCAGGGAACCTTTGCATGTCTCCCAGATAAAGAAAAGTGTTCTTCCTAACAGAGTCAGGCGCTAGATCCTACGGAATTCAACCTGTGGAAGCTTAAACCTCTGTTTGATGTAAGCAAAGCTGCTGCCATCAGTGGTGCATGGGATCTATTTACTGGTATGTAAATTCCTTCAGGATTTATTTCAGAACTTCCTAGAGCCTCATGGATTTGCAGTGGCAGAAAAGGAGGATGGCTCATTCAGCTGCGCCAGCGTGCCTCTGGCCGGGTCTTACTGAGCCTTTGGGAAAATCTGACATTAATGTACGAGGGGAGGGGCTGCCACCAGCAGTTTGGCATCTCAGTTGGTATTCCTGAAGCTCTCCGAGGACAGCCGTGTGCCTTTTCCCAGGGTTGGTCCCTGCAGGTCCCCAGGGCAGCTGGGCTGTGGCCCTGGCTGAGCCCAGCTCGAGGGCAGCGCAGGGCTCGGTGCCAGACCCTGAGCGTGGGTAGGTCACAGCCCCACAGCCCCCAGATCCTGTGTCAGGAAACGAGAACAACAATTACCTCACAGCGTTTGCTTTTGGAAAAACATCCTTAGAGCTCCAGAGAGCCGCTCCTCTGCCAGGCACTGGAACTCTGCACGTCCCTTTGCTGCCGTAAATCCAAGGAAGAAAACTTCCAAGACAGGGGGAAGGCCAAAAAGTTCTTTTACTAATGTTCAGCTAAAAGCTTTTTAGCAGTCAATGACACGCATCCCTGGCATACAGAAATCTACAAATTTATAACCCTACTTAATTATCTTATCTAGGAAACATACCCAATGTCTTAATTTGTCCATCCTACAAACCATCCCAAACCACCCCTCTGACACACCCCTTCAAAATTGAGTCAGTGGGCTTAAGACCACCCTTTCCTCATTCACCCTCATCTTCACTGCATTACGTCTTCTATTTGCAGGTTTTCCAACACCTCTCACCCCTCTTTATACTACGACTAAACAATATTGTATTTTGACTATAACATGTTCTAATAGCTATCTGAATACAGCATAATATCTCTCCCTTAGCACAAAAACAAGCTTAAAAAATGTGACACAGAGGTTAAAATCTAGCCCAAGTATTTGGTACAGGGGTTACAAACTATTTTTCACATGCAAAAGGCTATAAAACTATATGAAAATCTACAGCTATATTAAGGCTTACGGCAACACCTTCACATCCCAGCTCTGCGCCTGCTGTTCTGATGCCTCTCTGAAAGAGTTCTAAGTTTCCCGAATGCAGCCTGTCCTTTCCCTCCTTGGAGCCTTAACTGTTCTCTTTGGTGAAAAATAACTCTGCCTTTAGAGTAATCCCAAGTTAATTATTTTCCTTTGCAAGTATTTATAAATTATCTGCTGCTTCAAAGTGGTCAGAAAATATCACCTAGTGGTTCTGCATTTATTAGGATCTCAGGTATATTTTGACAGCAAATATAGCAGCTTCTATTTTGTCTTTTATTGGTGATATGGTTAAATAGGAAATGCTATTTGGGGCTCAAAAAGCCAGTAACAGAAGTGTAACCATAGACAGCTACTCCATGCAAGACTAGATTTCTAACACTACGTTTATCTCATCTCCCTTCTTCATGGGTGACAAGACTCTGCTTGCCTTACTTATTTTAATAATTTTATTTTATTATTTATTTATTTTCTTGTCCCATTTTTTTATTCAATGACCCGCAGTCCAAGCAAGTTTGCATTGTACTTATTACCACGTTCACTCCATATAAGTTTAAACTTCACAGAGCATCTTTCCTCTTACAGCAAATACTTAAGCAGGTGCATAATTTTAGCCAAATGTAATATCCCTGACATAAAGCCAATTTAATTACAGTTTAGTTTTTCACTGTATTGGTTGCAGACCTTAAATAATTACACCTCCTTACACATTTTTCCTAAGTAAAGATTCCAGTACTACCATTTTCAAATAGCTGACTTGATCTAAGTTCAGGTTATAGAAGTTCATTTACAGCTTTCCTCAAGCTTTTGCTTTATAGGCCATTTTTCAGTTCCTGTAATATGACTATACTGGATTCCTTTCCATGATGATTTCAATAGCATAAAATCACAATTCATAGGGGGCTTGGCCATCTTTATACTCCCCTCTCTTCTGTCACTTAGAATCACCTGGAATCTGCAGGGTGGCTGTATGCAACATCACTGAGCATGTGTAGAAGGTCAAAATAAATTAATACAGATATTTAGCGGAGGAAAAAATTAGATGCCAAAAATACAGGTTACTGTAAGAATGTATATAAACCCTCCATGTTTATGGGTGATTTCCAATAGACCAGATATGGTATTTCAAGGTATTGTGAGCTAAAATGGTTAAATAACGAGACTGTGGGAATAATCATATATTAAAGTACATTTAAGAAGTGCAGCTTGGGCACACAGCAGGCCAGCAACGACAGGGACTGAGTGCAACCACGGTCACATTGGCCTTAGCCAGACAGCATAGCCCCCATTAAGGGGTTGTTGATGGTTTCTCATTTGTTGAAATGTTGTTGCGCTGTTAAGGCCAGTTTTGATACCTCTTCTGTGCCTGTCTGTTGATGGCTTTGTGCTCAGAGCACAGGACTGTCTGTGTGGGACATCGATGGTGCCACCCCATGAACGCCTGCTGTGTCAGCACCAGGGACCCGGGACAGGTCTGACATCAGAAGCAGCACTGGGGTGAACCCAGGAGCAACAGTGGTTGCTGTTAGAGGAGTAAAACCTGTTAGAAGAGTTGTAGTTTATCCAGCAGGGATGTGGTTCAGTTGGGATAAGGCTCCACAACGGCTTTACAGAGACCCTTCAGAGCCACCCACGGGTGAGGTGTGTTCCCTGTTAATCAGCATGAGCTACAATGACACCCTGACAGGAGCCCTTGGAAAGAACTATGATATAAATGGTAATAGGACTTCTTTTTGCAGCACAAAGGAGCAGGTAGATTTTATTAATAACTTTAAATAACTCTCAATCCTCCCTCTGCCCCACACTCACCCCTGCTTTTTTACAGCTACATTTTAACTGAACAAGCAAAAACCTTGATTGAGCAAGGAGTTACTGCCCTGGAAATTGCATATAGATTATTTACCAAGGATATGAAAAACTGCAACCAAGGCACCTTCGATCCTTGAACACTGCCTGGGGCTCAGTTTCTCTTTGGTAGGCTCAGCCATGCAGAAGAACTGCAGTATTGGAGGGAAATATCCAGATTCCATGGAGCCTGGCACGCTGTCAGAAACCACAACTGGACACTTAATTATGCTGAAAGGTGTTAAGTGAGCTTTCTACCTTTGTTTTGCATTATCTACCTCCACAGCCTAGAAACATCCATGTCTAAAGCAAATCAGAGTGGCCTTAAAGGTAATTAAGTGATGCAACACCCAGATCTGAGGGTGATTCTGTTCCAGCTACTGCATATTTAAGGTATTACAGAAAGCACTAACATTAGGTTATTAAAAGGGAGCATCATGTAGGGAAAATCTTTAATCCTGCATGGTCAGTGCTCTGTTTTACTCCTTGGTGTCATGTGGCCATCCCAGGCTGTGGTGGTTCCTCTCAGGCAGGAGAGCTGAGAAGTGAGGAGAAGGACAGAGATGGACATTGTTAGCAGGAAAATTCCTCAGAGGAACGCTGGGTAACCAGGATTCATGTTTTCCCAATCAACATTGCTCTAAATTATTCTAACAAAAGGCTTTCCCTCTTGGCTTCTGTGGGTTTTTTTCCCCTTCTGGTTTGGGTTTGGTTTTTTTTTTTTTTTTTTAGCCAGTTCTTAGGTGCAGCTTTCCCAGTTTCTTGGGCTCCCTCCCCACCACAGCCTGGCTGTGGGAATAGGATGCAGCTGCCCTGGGGGCTCCTGATCCCTCTGTGGGACACAGCCCATCACAGGAGCCCCACGGGGGCCAAAGGGATTCCTTTGGGCAGTCCCCAGGTATTTAGAAACAGATACTTCCTCTTGTTTTCAGAGAGTTTCCTCAATAGATTTGCACAGGAAAAGAGGGAGATCTGTATGAAAAACAGGAAGCAGTTCTCAAAAGTTTTGTGTAACACAGCACAAGGAGGAAGACTTGAAATAAATGTGGGTGTTTGAAGCAGTAGGTGATACCAGTTGTATTATCTCAATGTGAAAACAATGATTAAATTTAACATCATAGCACTTTAGCAGAGTTACAAACCTCAGGGATTTATAAAATATATTTAGCTTTTCATTTTAGTTGACAGTAGGTGACTAATACTGAAACTTCTACAAACAAGGTATTTTCTATTTATACCTTATTGACCTGGGCAACTCTTTTGGAAAACTTCCTATCTGCCTTAAGTCTTGGATGAGATCCCAAACTTTCTAATGCTACCAGATCCATTCCTCTTGCCCCACATAGAAGACTTAGTATATCCCCTTGGCTTTTTTGATGCTCTGCCATCCAGTTTCAAATCCTGAGAGTTAGGCTTTAGAAGGAGGTCAGGATAAAATTTGACAAAATCTGACATGCAGAAATACTTGCTGATTAAAACTTTCTAGAAATTTTGCACTGATCCTTTGTGATCCATCTTCAAACTCCCATGAAGTTCCAAATGTTACTGAGTTGTTCTAACTTTTACTGCAGGCACTGGAAAGAGAGGAGGAATTTGTAATTCCGCACCTTAAAAGCAAGTACAGTCACACCAGGAGAACATTCCAGTTGATTTCTGGCTGCATTGGGAAGTTCCTTGGCCCATAAGAAAATGGGGACACAGCATGTGGGATGAGAATTTTTGAGGAAGAAACCCTTAAATTTGTAAATCATTCAAAGGAAATTTGACCTTAATTTTGCTGTCACCTTTTACACTTCATAAAGCCAAACATCAGGAAGCAGATGAATTTGGCCATCGGAGTATGCTGTTTGTATTTGAGAACTTAGGGATAAGATATTCTGGGCTCATTTCTAATACAGAAGATAGTAAAAAATGAAAGCAGAGTATGTTCCTGTGCTTTAGTGCCAGGCTTTAGTAATTAGGCACATTGTGTTTCAATCCTCACAGTCCTAAAGCATTGACACCAAAATCCCTTTTATCCATGCTGGGCTGGAAATGCTGCTGTTTCCATTTTTAAAGCTGTACTATCTCCACAGGAGAATTCCAAGGAAACATTCCAGCCATGGCATATTCCACTTTCTGAAGTTTCCATGAGAGGGAGTGCAGAAGGCTTTGGAGGTGTGAAGGAGTCCCTGTGGGGTCAGTGCAGGGACAGGAGTGATGAGCTGCACAGCTCCTGGGCTTCCCTGCAGCTCGGGCCACCAAAGCCTCCTGCCTTTGGTTTGCTGCTTGAGTTAAAACTCCTGAACAGGCTGGTGTTTGTCAAGAGGCTGTTTCAGCTGAGATAGACTGGAAAAAAACAGTAGCAGGGCTCTGTAGTCAGTGTAGATATTTCTTGGGTTTGGTTTCTGTAGGTACGTTAAACAATGGGGAAAAAAATCAATGCAGTCTGTGCAGAGTGCAACACTTGCAGTGTTAAGCCTGAGATTTATCATCAGAGTGCCCTTCTCCCTCTAAACCATCACTTACGGTTCTTTAAAATGATCTTGATTGTTGTGAGTCCAGGTAATCAGTACAGCCTCTCACTGCAGGGTTGTGTGCTGCTCTGTGGTGTGCCCTGTTGTTGAGTGACTGAGAGAGTCCCTGTGAGTGAATTTGCATCCCTGCAGAGCTCAGGCTGGGAATAACAGCCAGAGGTAGGATTTCACATGCTCTGCCTGCCTTTTGGATTGTAAATTCCTCAAAACAGGGCATGAGTACACCAAACACACCATATATCTGGAGGGTCATTAGAAAAGGCTGCTGGCAGTGAACTCAGGCAGCTGTAGGTTTATGTCCTTGAAGGATTAATGAGAGCACCTCATGAGCAGGCAGAAGGCTGGTTTGCATTACCAAAGGCTCACTGAATTGCACTGATCCTGGCCAGAACTGGGATATTTAGGATAAATACTGCTTATTTTCAGGTCCTTCATCCCACCGGGAATGGAAAGGACCTTAGACTCAGATGTGAGGGCCACTATTACTGCTGGTTTGAGAAGTGGCAGACTCCAGATTTGATGAAGGGTCTAGTCCAGTAAAAAAACCCAAACAACTGGTGCATAAATGTGATTTTCTAACAGCATTTGTTTAAAATGCCAGACCATTCCCAGATCTCCAGTGAAAAGCCAACCACATCATTAGCAGCAGAAGGAAAGGACACGCTACATACAGATCTGTTTCAGATGACTTTTAAACTACATCATGCACCACTGCCTGAAGCAGCTCCAGGTGTCTGTACCAGTGGTGACAGAGAACACCTTGTGTGAGATGGCACCTGCTTTACAAATTGTTATTGAAATACACTCACCAGAATGATGGGAATTTAGGCTCTTGTAGGAGAGACACAATGCCGTGCATACAAGTTCCCAGTGTCCCTTCAGACACTGTTTGCTCCAGTTTTAAGACAGGCCACGCAGAATCAGAGGTTATTGCCGAGTGTATCTCACTGCTCTTTGGTGAAGGGCTCAGCAAGATCCTGGCCCACAGCACAACTTCCAGGCCTGCCTTTATTCCAAGGGCAGCCTTTTAATCCAGCCAATGGAGTTCTGTGGAGATGTTCCAATGGCTGGCTTTTCCCCACCTACACTGAGCAAGGTTCTAGGAAGGCGTTTCTTCTGGCCGTGTGTGATCTGACATGGACAGTCTGCTGCTGTTCAGTGAATGTATATTCTGACTTTCCCTCTGCAACTGATGTCCAAATGTGGGACTGAGAGCTGGGCTCTTGAGCAAGAGCAGCTTCTTCCTGTGCCTGCTTTGTGCAGGTCGTGCTGCTGACCTGGCATAACCCCTGTTTAGAGGTGGGTTCAAGTGCAGCACTGCTCCCTGGATCTGCCCTTCCCTGGTACCTCAGCACAGCCATACCCATCCCATTTGGAATTCTGGGCTCTGTTATTTCTGCAATTGACTGTGTCTGTTTTCAAACCCAGGGAGGAGAGTCTACAGTGACACTGTTGCTCATGGAGTAAGGTTGTGCTACTGGTGTGGACTGGGTTTATGTGACTCCCTTGGGAACTCAGAGGGGGCACTGACACCTCTGCGTTTGGGAAATTGGAATTGAATTGTCATATTCTTTTGGCTCAAAACTTGGCAGATCAAGCAGGGGTTTATCTCCATTCTGCTCATGCTGCTACTTCAAAGAAATGGGTTGCTTTCCTGTCTTTCAGCCTGCCTATGTGAAAAAGCAAAATATTCAGACCAAGTTGCAGAAAGAATGAGGATTCCCTGTACAGTTTCCAACCCAGAGACACAACTGCAATGTGATGTGAGCCCTCCCTAAATATTTAGAGCATCTGTGAACACACTGATAGCAAATGTGTCTCTGTTTGCCCACTCTCCTGTCCTGTGGCAGGTAAATTGGGTGATCAAATGTTTACAAAGAACCCCAGAACAATGTGACATTCACCTTGGGCAAGTTTTTGTTGCATTTTAAAACAGCAGAGACTGAAGGACTGGGTTGAAATTCAGAAGTGACCTGAAGCAGGGGTTGCTTATAAAGTTGAATGAGGAGCCAATTATTATTGGGATTTTCAGTTGCTCCTGTAATAAAAGTGGTAATCAAATTTCTGTACCCTCTTAAACAGAGATAAGCCCACAAGCTGGAGTTTTACTGTGTAGAACCCAAATTTCATATAATGAAAATGATGTGGCTTGATTCAAGCTGCTCAGAGCCTGATTTGAGTACAATTCATGATACCACATCACTATTCCATGTAATAATAAGCTACAGAAATCCAACAAAAATGTAAGTCTTACAAAGAAATACTGATCTTTAGATGGATATAAGAAAAAATTAGGAACAATGTGCTTAGAGTTTCATCTTGCCCACTGCCCCCCTGTCTCTGACAGGGAGCTGCAGTGGGTGCTTCAGAAAAATAAAGGCAGGCACAGAGCAAGTCTCCAGCAATCTTTTGCCAGGTTCCAATAATCAGTATTCTGAAGTTTTCACACACAGATTATGGATATGGACTTCTGTGGTGTTTTAATTGACACGTAAAAGCTTATCCTTATAGACACATAAAAGCTTATCAGAGTATTTAAACAGTTTCCCCGTTTCACAGGGCTGGATTATTAATTTTGACAGCATTATTCCTCCCCATTGGGAATGACATTGTTGTGGTTAAATCGTGTGGAGTGCCCATTTTCCCTCACTGTTGGCTCTCTCTGCACACTGGAGAGCCTGCCTGGGACATTCTGGGAGTCCCCAGCTGTAATTCCTGCTGAGTTCCTGCTGGACAGGCCACCTCCACTCCTGGCTCTGGAATAGAACCACACTATACTGAAGTACAGTGAATGGAAAGGACCCAAAGGTCTCCTAGAGGATTAAAGAAATTGTCTTTACTATTTCCAGGCTCTCATAGTCTATTGCTACGGTCCCACTGAACTGGAAACACTGCATCTGGGCAGACAAGGTTTTGCTTCTGGAACAGCCTTTGTTCCAAGGGGTTTGTTGATTTCTGTGAGAAAACTGGATTTTGAACTGCACTTAATGCTGGTGCTGCTCTCATTGACTTCTCATGCCACTACATTATTACAGAGGATATTTAGGCTGAAAAATCTTAACACATTCATGAGATGCCAGCTTGAAAGATATTCACTTTCTAATCATTAAAAGCCTGCCAGGATTCAGTGCCTTCAACTCTTTACAACTCAGAGGTTTATGTATTTATACTTACTTGCCAGCATAGCATCTGTAACAATGCTCCTTAAGTTAAAAGCACAGAACAGTCCCCAAAGGAAACGTTCTCCTGTCCCCTGGTGGGGATTAGACCTGCAACTCTGAAATCTGATAAAACGTGGTTTATTTTTAAAAATGACATTTCCTGAAGGGGGGGAAACTGCAATGTTGTGCTTAAAAAAACAGTAAATTCTTGTAGAATAGAATCGTTCAGCTGGAAGGAACCAACACCCATCATGTAGTCCAAGTGTAACTCTTCTAAATCAGTTTGCTTTTTAAATTGTCTGTATTTGATATTCATGTTGGAGATCTCTAGAATTCAGAGCACACAGCCTTCTGCAAGGCACACATTGATGTGAATAGATTTTTAAATGAGATTTTTCTTAATAATCTAAACAGGTAATTTCATCATGCTCCTTTATCACATACACATTTATCTAGGACTAAAATATTCAGGATACAGCCTGTACTTTGTATCTTTGGTTCTGGCAAGGACAGAGTAACCTCTATAATAATAGATTTCTGAAATAACAAACACGAATGTCGGAGTTCAAAATATACATAAATCCTTGGCCAGTTGCACAGAACAAAGTAATAAGATCTATTACACAAAGTTACTTCCTCATCATACCATTTAAACCAGGATAGTTATTGTTCTGGGGCTCTGGGTTATTGCAGGGGTTGAAATAAATCTAATGGAAATAAGTCTGAGTGGTTGTAGGATGTGCTTTAATAAAAGCCACTGCTGTGGGAGCAGCAGCACTGCTGAAAACCCAACTCTTTGTACCCCTAAGCAGCGCTGCTGGTGTAGGTTGGATCATGTTTGAAGTGAATAATGCAAGTGCCATTAAGAACTTGTTCCATGTAATCTGCTTAAGCTTTGTGTTTCACAGCCCAGCTACTCTGCCTGGTCCCCTTCCATCTGTGTAGCCAGGCTGTTCTGACATCCTTGCTGGGGTTATTAAGGAAAAGAGGATTCCCCATTTCCTTTTTTACAAGGAGATATAACGTAGTTCTATCTCAGGACTACCTGGACTAGAAATGAGAAAAATCCCTCTTCCCAGGACTATGAAACACCATTTTCTGTCCCTGACAGCCCCAAAGGAGTGTGAGGAACAAGATTTAACATGCCTTTATGGGCAGATACAGGTGCCTCACATGTGGTGAATGGTGTCATTGAACAGGATCTTTAATATTCCATAGATATGCACACACTTGGAGTGACAAAATGTGAACCAACTGCAACCAGCACGAAGGCAAAACAAATCTAAGTATTAAAGTACATATTTCATTTCTGATAAACACACAGGATTTTGTCAATGCTCTGCTTGCCCCCAGATCTCCGCTGTGTTTGGCAACCACGGGACCAACCCTCTGACAAATGATCTTTTTCAACTATGTGGGTGAAATATTTGCTGCGCCAGCATGTCACAAACACTAGACCAGGCTTTTCAGATTAAATTTTGCTGTGGGCATGAAGGGATAAAAAGGCTCCCTGCAATATTGGGCTGGCTGTCACTTACACAAACCCTGACATCTCCATTGAAGGGCTGTACTGATTTCCAGCCCAGCAGGAACTCCCAGCTCTGAATGGGAATGAATGAAGTGCTTGGAGTCTGGACAATGGGCATCCACCAGGCAGCGTCTGCAGGGGGAAAGCCTGACCTAAAGGCAGGGGTTTGTCAGAATACATTTTGGTTGGACCCTTCAGCCACCTAATCCTGTATCCATTATGTCCCACGAGCTTGGGAGGGCTGTGCAAGAAATCCTCAGTGAGGTTGCTAAAGGGGGAAGTGTTGTCTGAAGCTGAGCTCAGAGTGCGGCTCTCACGCTGTGCTAGAGGGGTCAGAGTTTCCCAAATTCTACCTGTTCTTCTTCCCAGAGACACAGTTAACCCATCTGAAAACCTGCTTAATCTCCAGGTGTCAGCGATATTTGTGCACCTAAGTGAGAGGTGGTTGCTGCAAAAGAATTGAACAGATGTTTAAGCTTGCAGGGCATCTTTTGCTGTGTGAAAGGGAGTTGTAGAGCCAGTAACTAATGTGGTAAGAGCTGCCTACTGCTGTGGTCACTGTAAGAGCCTTTTATAGAGGGGGAACTGCTGTGAAGGAAAACCAGCAATGATTCTCCAAGGCTGTGGAGGCTGAGACAGGGCTGAGCTCAGAGCACAGATGCCCTGAAATGGAAGGTGTGACATGAGCCGGATTCTCAGAGCTGTAACCGGGGACTCCTGCAGATGAAACCACTTCTAAAATCAAACTCTTATTTCGACATTTAATGTATATTAAAAGCTCAAAGGCAGTACTTAGAGATGCATTTCCCCTGCTATTCATGTACCCTGGGGCACCCTTAGTCCTTCCCTGCCCTTCACTCTGCAGTACTTCAGTAATTTCCATGGTGACTCAGGGGGAGATGCCACCCTTCTATTTGACACCTGCTAAGAGGTTTCTTTCACTGGTATTTCAGCTGCTTTCTTGGTGCATGTAACCTTTCCTCAAGCTGAGCACTTTGCAGGAAGGTGCTGCACAGCTTGTGGGCCCCACTGAGCAAGAATCACTTCCTCTTGGTCTGCTTTGAAGCTGCCTCCTGCTTTCCTGTGCTTCCTGCATTGAGACTGAACAATTCTTCCCTCTCCATCTTCTCGAGGAGGATTTTACACACACCTCACCCCTCTCCTCAGCTATTCCTCTCCCACCTCTGCACATGCCTCTTTTTTCACACTTGTTGCCTTTTCTATGCCTCTTCCAGTTTAATTTTTTTAGGTGAAATGATCATAATTTCCTTTTTCTGACACAGGTGTTCTGTGAATGAGCATAATTATTTTATCTTGTTCTTTATTCATTTTGTAATAAATTTTAATATTATATTTCCTTTCCTCCCTGCAACTTAGCGACTGAACAGATGATGCATTCCTAGAGTTACAAAGCTCAAAGATATAACTCTTCAGCACTCTAATAAGCTCCGAGTTCATCACTGCCTCTGTTCCACTGAAGCTGGGAGTGTTGTTTGAGGTTGGTTTTAGTTGTTTCCCATGGTCCCCCCCAAAATGCATCAGTTTTCCTTGTGTGGTCACTCAGTGTCCTGAGATCATTCTGCAGTTCTTCACAGCTGATCCTGGTTTTTCCCATCTTGACTAATTTAGAAATATTTATTTTCAGTATTATTTTATCTACAAATCAAATGATAATCACATTATTGCAGCTTTCCTTACCATGTGATACAAAGCCTATTTCCCTGATACAGCCCAAACAAACCCTGTTTCCAGACTACCAGTCATGGCTGGAATTAGGACAAAAACAGAGTTACATATCCAGCTCCCCCTCAGTGGATATTCTGATCTGAATCCAAGCTTTGTGATTCAAATGCACTTTTAGTGGAGACAGGAATCAAATTACTGAGCTGGAACTTTACTGCTTTTAATTCCAGAGATTAATTCAGACTCACCTCTGAATGATGGTCTCTTCTGCAGTGTGTTTAATGAGACAGAATCATCCTGATATATCATGGATTTTAACAGGGTACCAGTTTTTTAAGCACAAATTAATCTTGTAAATATAAAATCTATAATGCATCTATGATGCATATCATGCACTAAGTTTTTTCCATTTATTTAACTGAGGAGGGAGGGGAAGCCCTTTAAATTTAAGGATACACAAACTAAGCCACATACACTTATTTACACCTGTTTTACAGCATTGACCTGGCACTTTCTGTGTTATATTCTGAACCAGATCATGAGTTTAACAGTTTCACTTTTAAAGTAATGGAAAAAATAATGCATTTTTGTAAAGCACGGCAAGGCAGCAAATGATCTCAGGGTCATGGGAGGGCTTTTGTCATTCCAAAGTTGCTTCATTTTAAAATTCAAAAGAATTGGTTTGCTTAACTTCACCTAAAATAAATGCATCTGATCTTAAAGATTCTCCTTCTGAGCTAATCCCAAACTGGAAATTCAAACACAGATGGAGATTCTGGGGGGAAGAAGGAGAGCAGGAGGATCGGCTGGAAGTGAGCTGGGCCCTCTGCATGTTGAGCTGATGGACAGTCCCTAACGCTGCTTTTGCAGACAGGGCAGTGCCTGCTTTTCCCTGGGCATTTCAGCAGCTCCCCCACTCACACCCACCCTGCCTGTTGCAGCTCTTCCCTCGTCCTCCCTCCCACACAGAATCAACTCAGCCATGCCGGGCCAGCATCAAACCCTCCTTTGGAGCAGTGCTCTGCCCCTGGCTCAGGACAGCTCAGATGCTCATCCCGAGGATCCTGTTCCCCTGGAGCACAGCAGGGCAGCCAGGCACTGCCAGTCTCGTTGCCCACGCAGGACCCTCCTGGGTGGATTCCAGCTGCAGAGGAAGGGGGGCTGTGTGACCCCATAGCTGTTTGTGACCCCATAGCTGTGTGACCCCATAGCTATGTGTGACCCCATAGCTGTCTGTTCCCCCCATAGCTGTCCGTGCCCCCCATAGCTGTCTGTGCCCCCCATAGCTGTGTGTTCCCCCCATAGCTCTCTGTGCCCCCCATAGCTGTGTGTGCCCCCCATGGCTGTGGGTGCCCCCCATAGCTGTCTGTGCCCCCCATGGCTGTGTGTGCCCCCCATAGCTGTGTGTGCCCCCCATAGCTGTGTCTGCCCCCCATAGCTCTCTGTGCCCCCCATGGCTGTGTGTGCCCCCCATAGCTGTGTCTGCCCCCCATAGCTGTCTGTGCCCCCCATAGCTGTCTGTGCCCCCCATGGCTGTGTGTGCCCCCCATAGCTGTGTCTGCCCCCCATAGCTGTCTGTGCCCCCCATGGCTGTGTG
>JAWWEU010000023.1:19579884-19605318 GCA_035583155.1 Acropternis orthonyx
TCCTGTAATAATCCAACGCCGCCCACTCCGACACTGCTGCCGCCGCCGCTGCTGCCGCAACAGTTGTGGTCAGGGACCGAGTGGTTGGTCCTGTTGGGACCCCGGGGCTCTGTGACCTCAGAGCCCTGCTGTGACCTCACGGCCGGGCTGTGGCTGTTTGGGGCTGGATCTCTGGGCGACCAACTTCCCACGTTTGGGAGGGAGCACGTCCTGCTGGCAGCTCTGCCCAAATGCTGGGACACGGTCCCAGCCCAGCTCACAGCTGTGCCCTTGTGCCCTGGGCACTGGCACAGGGGCAGTGAGAGCTCACACTCCCTCAGAGCAAGAGGCAGGCACAGCCCAGGGTTTCTGCCCTCCTCGGGCACTGTCAGGCACAGCTCCTGAGGCTGAACAGTGAGGGATTTCTGGCTCCAGACAAGTGCTAGTTGCCCTCCTGTGGGCAGCTTCCAGTCTGGAGCCCACTTTGGCACCGTGGAGGCCCCCAGGGCTAAGGAGGCACTTTTGTTTTATGGGAAAGATGGAGTCTTTGCCATTCCTCTTCCTGTGAAATTTATGGGACTGCTTTCCCTCAGCATCCTCCAAGAATAAAGTCGATACATAAAAGAGTGGAAAAAACCACAACCTCTTCAATTATTTGACATGGCAAAGGAAACCTCAAGAGGGCACACAGTGGGGCTGTGCTGCCTGAGCAACCCCGTGGCCTTCTCTGATGGAGTGACTGCACCAGTGGGGGAGGGAAGAGCTGTGGGTGGGGGATGTCATCTCTCTGGGTGTCTCTAAAGCCTTTGACACTGTCCCTCCACCCAGCATCCTGCTCCCTACACAGCAGAATTGAATCTAACGGAGGCACTGTTGGGTGGATGGGGAATTGGCTGGATTGGGCACGTGCAGAGGGCAGTGGCCAAGAACTCAGAGTCCCAGTGGTCATCAGGGCCCTCAGGTTGTCCCTCAGGGGTCTGTACTGGGACCAGTGTCATTTCATATCTTCTCTAAGGACACAGTTGAAGGCATCGAGGGCACCTCAGCACGTTTGCAGCTGACACTGAGCTGAGAGTGCAGGTGACACTCCTGAAGGACAGGGCCATCCAGAGGGACATGGACAAGCTCCAGAAGTGGCCCATGGAAATCTCTCATGAGCTTCATGATCTCAGATACTCATCATGATTTGTTTCATGACAAAATGGTTCCTCCTTCCTACTCAGTCCAGCCTTGCATCAACAAGAAATACTTACCAGAAATATCAAGAAACCTGATGTTGGTCTGTTGAAGACTGAGGCAAAGCAGGCACTAAGTACCTCAGCCTCTTCCTGCTTTTTGGTGACTGTATTCCCCCTCCCCATCACATCCATTGAGGAATGAAGAATGAAGGCTTTCCTTGGCCCTCCTTTTCTTATTAATGTATTTAGAAAACCACTTTTTATTATCTCTCACAGTGGCCAGATTAAGCTCTAACTTTCCTCTCTCTGCCTTTCTGCATCACCCACTGACATCCTTGCACATTTCCTGAACTGCCTGCCCCTTTTTCCCAAGGTCATACAACCCTCTTCCCCAACAGGTTGCTGCAGCTCTAAGGAACCCACTGCTGTGTCAGCTGATTCAGAACTACTGACGCTGGTATTAGGTTTGCCATCTATTGTTCAATGCAACAGCACTCTGTGATCAAAATTCCTTATTCCAACCACTGTGCACACAGGTGGTGTTGAGCAACAGGAAAGAAGTGACACAGGCACAGGGAGTGATGAAAGGGCTGACATCACTGACTAGTGCAGTGATTTTACACATTGTGGTGTTTAATAAACAGCTTCCCTTGAAAAATTGCAGCTCTGTTTGTCTGTAAGTAAACAGCTTAATTCAAGAGGCCTTTGTCATTCCAGTTTCCTCTGCAAGACACCTCTGTTTGTTTAAAACAGGATAATGTGCAAGAGCCGCACACAGCCCCATCCTCACCCAGCAGGGGCACCCCCAGGCTGACACAGAAACTCAGTGAGCTGAAAGTCGGTGAACAACATGCAGTGTGTCCCTGCCAGCCCAGAGAACTGCCTTCCTGCGGAAATCCAGCAAGCAAATGATTCCCAAAGGCAAGTACTGTTGAAATGTGTCACTGGATAAAAGTGACTTCACAGGGACACTTCAAGAGTGGGCTGAATTCTGTCTGGGCTTAGCAGGACGGGGCAGGTAGGGGAAGAACTGTTTACACTGTCATCATGCCTTGACAGCATTATTTTATTATTTTTTTATATTGCTCCTTAAAATCTACTGTCTTGTGAGGCTTCTCTAACAAGAATGAGAGGCTGTATTTAAATAACCCCCCTATTTACTGTTTTCAAGAGCCAAAGCACAGCAGGGACTCAGTGGAAGGTGTATGACCAAGGGCAAGAACAGAACCCAGGGAAGTTCTGAGGAAATTCCAGGTAAAACACACAATGAAACCGCCCTCACAGACAGGGGTAAGAGACATACACACATCTAATAAGGCAACTGGAGCTGTAAATAAAATCTCTTTATTTCTCCTCTTTCTATGAAGTTGTGTTTAGAAGTGTTATTTTATACAGTTCCATTTGGTAAACTCCGGAAAGAACACTTATTTTTAAGGTGTTAAATGCTTGAGCTGCAGAAAATTCCTCCCTGATTTACATTCCTTGGTATTTGCTGGCAGGAAGGTGCTCAGAAGGTCCTGTCCAGGGGATGGGAGCAGATGTAGGATCTCTTCTCCAGGATCTGCTTTGCAGCTTTTTTAATGCAATCATCCAGGTTTTCATCCGCATCTACAGAGAAACAGAAGGAGAGTCAACTGAAGCCCATAAATAGCTGTCCTACATCTCTTTCCAAAAGTGTTTTAGAATACAAATGGAAGTATCTGCTCTGCAGGGCCAGGAAAGGGTTTAAGCCTCTCCTCTAAAAGAGACTGAGCATTTCACCCTGAGATTCAGAGAGCCACTGCCCAACTGGTCAGTACTTCCCAAATGGGCCAAATGCCTAATTTCTATCAGTTACTTCAGAGGAGTATTTGCTACTGATAGATTTTATACTCAAGAAAAGAATCCCAGAAGTTTGTGCTTCAGCTGTGAAATAAAGAAACTCTTCAACAGTTTCCAGCTCGGTTCCTCATTTGAATTAAAAACAGAGCGAAACCATTCTGTTGGTCACATCAAAGCCACCTACTTTTGATTACGGTTTGTGAGAGACATAAACATGCAAAAATTATATTATAGAACTTACATTTTTCTAATTGAGCCATGGTATAATTATTCCTGAAATACGCTTCTGTGCAGAAGATATTCGTAAGAAGCACCTGGCAAAACAGTAAAACTGAGTTAAAAAAACAAGGTACTAAAAGTACAGTAGTTTAAACGTCTGAAAGTTCCTTTTTCCCTTGGAGGCCTTGCAGGGCAGTCGTGTCGAGCCCCCTGGAGCCCAGGGCTGCTGAGGGTCAGGGCTGGGATGGCCCTTCACCCAAAATAGGCAAAATGTTGGGAATCCACAGCAGAGCTCACACACACACGGCAGTCTCAAGGCCAAAACCAAAGGTTTGGGTTTGTCTAACATTTAATTGTGTCAAATTTACTTGTCCTGTAGAATAACTGCTGTCATGAGACTTGAATGAGCTACTCTATAATCACTTTAATGTCATGAAATGTACTGACAAAATATTGTTGTGAATTTAGGTTCGTATTAAGGATTATCTGGAAAGCGTTTGGGAGGAACTGCATGGCATGAGCAGGTTTCAGAGAACATGCAAATCTGCAATGAGCTTATAAATGTGTATTTATTTATGTGTTAAAAAAGTATTATAAACACATTGAGAGTGTGGAACTCAATGTTCAGAGCCCTGAGAGGCAACTGGGTACTGCACCCTGGGACCAACTGGTTTGGCAGCACTCTGGGGCACTGCTGGCTGGATGGCAGAGTGTGCTGGGAATCATTAACAAGTGCAGTGTGATGCTCCCAGGAGCAGCAGCAGTGAAGGGAAGGGCTGGCACCGAGGGGCAGGGGATGGGAAGGGCTGGCACCAAGGGGCAGGGGATGGGAAGGGCTGGCACCGAGGGGCAGCGGATGGGAAGGGCTGGCACCGAGGGGCAGCGGATGGGAAGGGCTGGCACCGAGGGCCACTCACCTCGTGGTCGTGGTTGCGCAGCCCGATGCTGATGGAGCGGCTCGCCCTGGAGATGGCTGCTGTCATGGCATACAAGTTAATCACGACATCTGCCACTCTCTTCAGCACCAGCTGCTCATCCACGATTGTCTAGCATAGTAGAAACTACTATTAGCTCAGTTTAAAACTTGAGCCAAATGTTCTTGTTTGTACTTTGTGTACAGGTCCATATTTATTTAGCATAAGCAGGTTCCAGCCTGAGTCAAAGTTTTGGATTAACTGTGCTACACTTTCATGGCTGCAGCCAACAGTAAAACTGCCGTGTCTTAGACCACCTTGGTAAATGCCAAAAATCTCTGAAATTTAAGTAGCAAAGATACTGTTCAAAATATGCACTGAGTGAAGTGCAATGTGCTCTGGTCAGAACTCCCAGAACACCTCAGATTAATTGGCAGAGCATTAAAATCCAGCCTATTCCACCTTCAGTCTCTCCTGATGGAACTGCACCACTATGCATGGCGTAATAATTGGTGGGTTTGCTGAACAACAGGGATGAACAGCATAAATCCCCCACCTGCTGGGACAGCTCCTCATTTGGGGAAGGGGGTTCCAGTGGCTGCTCCCAGCAAAGGACTTCAAGCAGTTGCTGCAGCAGGACTTGGCTTACAGAAGTAGAAGAAAACAACTAACTCACTGAGATTGCCCGTGCTTTGGCTTTGGTTTTTTTAAAAAAAGTTGCCAATTACATTGAATACAGAATTTCAGTGTATTTTCTCACATTCAATGAAAACGTGTCGTGTGAAGGAAGTCCTGATCCTTGCCAGTCCACTCTAGATTCCAGGGAGGCCTGGAGGATAAACCGTTCAGTAACAAAGACAACAGATAACAATAGTTACCTTGCCAAACCTAGTTAGCAGGCCCCTGACTGTAGTGCCAAAATAATAAATGTTTTCTTCAAGTTTCTTGCCACTCTCCTATAAAATAAAACAGAAAATACAACAATTTGAGTGGTTTTGTAAGGCAGAAAACCAGCACACCCTCACCCCCTTTAAACAGGACACTAGATCTTCTCTTGGTCTTTTTTTAGCATTCATCCACTTTGCTGCTGAAAGCCAGACAAGGCACTATTCTTTCTCCTTAAAACATGCATTAAAGTTTTCTGGATTTTACTTTTGGTAACTTTTCAGTTTAGGCTTATGCTTACAAAAATAACTAGAAGAACATCCTAGGAAAAACATACCTTACCTTTTTGTTATTAACAGAACATTAATTTTTGGTCATAAAAATGATTTACTAAGTGATGAAGCAAGTATATGTCTATACAGTTCACACGAATTCTTGCCTGAAACTGTGTTAAATAGGAAGAAATCCTGTGGTTTGTGACTGACCTGACTGAGGGGCTGCAACAGTCCACTACAGAGACTTTAATCTGGTGAAGGCTCAGTTTATACAAATTACTGAAGTGGATATAAACCTGGGTTTGGTATAAATACAGACTTGGAGCAGCCGTCCTTTTCCCTGTATCCTGTAGTACGGTAGCTATGACTGACTTCTGACCCTGAAATGCTACTGCACTGGCAAACCTCACTGTTGCTGAGCACACACTTTGTTTTGCAAGAGCAGGTTGTGAGAAGCAGCAAAGGGAAGCAGTGAAAGCAGGGGCAGCAGCCCTGCCCTGCCCTCACCTGCAGGCTGGGATGCACCACCCCACGGTCACCAACAAGCCCCAAATCCACCTTCCGGCCCATCGAGTCTCGCATTCTGTTCACAAACTCCCCCAGTGCCACTCCCACATTTCCTTTCTTGATTTCTCTGGAATGGTGGGGAAAGAACAGCTGTTAAGGGTATTCCAGGAGGTTCAGACACAACCAGCTAAAATTCTAAATGCTTTGGCAGAACACCTGCAGTCTGTGAATTACCAAATGATCCATTTTACTGTGACATCTGGAGGACAATTATGGAGCCTTAAAAGTCACCAGCTCCTCTCCAACACACTCCCAAGGAACTCCAGATCCCAGGTACTCAGTAGGCACAGTACAGCTGTTGTACCCATACAATTTTGTCCACATTTAACATCTGCATTACTGGTCTTATAAGAAAGACTTTGACACCAGCTGTAATTTTAAGATAAAATGCATTAAAGGCCAAGATTCCTAAATCTATGAACCATCCAGTTAAAAAGACAAAGAGACTCCCATAACACTGAACTTTTACAGGCAATACATTGAAAATACTGCCATTCTTTTTTACAGTTTCCCTCTCTCATCTATAAAGTTATCAGATTCTGTTTAATTTATTAGAAACAATAAATAAGAACATACTTAATTTTGTCAGTTAAGATTCTGCCTGCATGTTGCATACCCGTCAGTGCAATATACAGTCGCAGGATTTCATTTGTTCCCTGGAAAAAACAGGATAGAAAGTGAAGTCAGGATGAGGCACAAAATATTTTTAGTATTTAAAAAACCTCAGATATGCTGTGCTAATATTTTGCATCCTTTTTCTTTTCCTAGAACTGCTTTAGTATCTAAATAACTTGTGCTTTGCCACAGAATGTTCAAAAATGCACTTGGGCTTGTAAGATAAAAATCATTTGAGAGCTCTGAGCTGGAAGATGATCAGCACCTGTAAGGAAAACACACCTGTGCCAGAAGCTGCCTCCCAGGTGAGGTTACCTGGAGCAGAAACGGGAGCTGGGGAGGCAGAACAAGCCACAAAGGCTAAACACTCTCTTAATTTTTTTAAAGTCTATGTATGATTTTGCAGACAGGTTCTTTAGATGACTATGAAGTTGGCAATGTTGAGTGCTTTCCAACCAGTCTGCCCTTTCCATTGTTCTGGTTTTACCAGATGACTCCCTCCCCCCCCCCCATAAATGTTCGCTGTCTTTTGCCTGATCTCAATTTTAATTTGGGTTTCATGTCGCTGTGCAGAAGTTGAGCCCCTCATTATTAAACATACAGATGGATCACAATAAAAAAGAAAACAGACCAAATGCATTTTGAGTGAAAAAAGTTCTGCATTGTTCCAGTGAAGGAACATTTACGTAGTTGTAGAAGTGCTCAAAATGAGCTGGACTGCAGAAATTCCAGTGGCATCCTGGTTTGGTTTTTTAAACAAGGCTCTTCTATAACCTGTCCAAAAGGTCTTCCCTGCTTCAGCCAGTCCAGAACATGCTCCTTATGTCTGGTTTTAGATGTTCCTCTTTGGAATGTCTGTCAGGCTCATAAACACCGAGCCCTGCAGAGTGCAGGACAAGGACCTGACAGGCTGGTTGGGTTTGTTCTTTGATCTCCTTCTCACAGCAGCCAAACACAGGTACACAAGAGCAGCCAGGTGACTGAGGTGACTGCCATGCACTGAGAGTTTGCATTAATTGGCAGCTGAGATCTTTGTTGTCCTGGCACCAGGCAGTAAATGATCATTCCTAAATGGCCCACCAAGAAAAACCAAGTGCGGTTCTTACTCCGATGTGGACATGGTCACTGACAATCCAGACTGGAAACAGAATAAACTTCACAGCCAACTTTTTTTTTTTTTTTTAATAAATGCCCATCAGTAAGTTAATTAAACTTCTAAAATGAATCTTCTGTAAGTTTCACTACTTCACTTGTGAGAAGCACACAAGAAAGGTTACTCCAGCCCAGGCACCAATAGAGCAGCTCAGCCACAAAAATCCAGGAAATCCTACTAGAGACACCTCTTACCAAATCCTATTGCCTACACTAGAAGAGGTGAAGCAGCAAAAAGGTTTCAAAACATGCTTGTTTCAAAGGCAGCTGTATCCTCCTGAGACTCCTGCTCAGGCAGCTGCAGTACCCTGATGTCACTGTGAGTCAGCACGTGCAGCTACAGCCCTTTAATGACCAGAGACTGAGGAGTCAATTTGGTCAATCAGAACAGTTTTAGGCTTTTATGTAATTTAGAGTTCTTTAGTCTGTTTAAAGGGACAACAGTCCAAGCCATGAACTGGGATGGTTTTTCCTCATGACAGTGTATTTAAAGCAGCTGTTTATTTTGTGAAATAACCCAGCAAGTCTCTAAATATTTAAGAAACTGCAAATGCACCACAAGTGTGTGCATATCACTGTATGTATACTGCCATGTGTATATATATTGCCATTTTGTTCTTTCCAGAGGCAAAGCTCGTTCCAGTTCCTGCTGTAACTCACACTCTGGGGTTAGTGTAGAAAAGCCATCAGATTTTTTTGTATTACAGGAAACTACCATCCATATCCCCAAAGAGAACAGGTTAGTTCTGCAATCTCACTCCACTGCAGATTCTGCAGCTGAAGGAACAATGTCTGGGCAACCAACACTCGGGTTTCTGCTCAGGTTTCCAGATGTGAGAGTGTGAACTGCAGTCCACAGCAGAACTGGTACTTGCCTCAAAGATGAGCAGTATCCTGGTGTCCCTGAGATAGCGCTCGTAGGGATAATCTTTCATATAGCCCAGGCCTCCAAGGATCTGCAGAGCTTCACTCACACATGCCCAGGCACCTTCAGAGCTGAACACCTGCCGGGGATCAGGAAATGCAGACTGTAAATCAGCAGGAGTGCAGGATACACTGTTCTGGGGCTGTATCTACATGACACTGCTGTGGTATTTTCTACTGCTGTTACACTGATCCTCTTAACTTGCCCTGAAATACTATCCCTTTGGCTCTGGGTGTAAACTTTGGTTAAACTCAGCACCCTTGCACTCCACAGGAAAGTCTCTAACAGGACATATCAGGGAGAGGGGCAGCCACAAGCTGGCAGAAGAGCTGCAGGTGGTTGGCTGGAGCTTTTCATGCTGCCCAGGGTCACCAGAACATGAGATTTCTGCACTGACTACACTGCTAGTGACCATGAGTGAGGCTGGAAATGAGGGAGCCTGCCCTGGGCAGGGACATGCAGCAGGCAGGGCCTGGCTCTCCCTCAGGATTTATTCTGAACCAGTCCTCAGGTGAAGCTGGGGCAGGAGTACCTTGGCCAGGCTGGCAGTGGAACTGTAACCACATGTCTTTGTGCTCTTGTCCTCACCAGAGGCTCAGGAGGGCCATGACATCCCCAGCCTGTTGTTGGCAGTTTGTATTTTGTGTGGTGACAGAAGCCTGATCTGAGTTAATCAATGGTGTGTCGGCTACAGAGAGAACAGTCTGTTGTTCACCTGGCTGAGGTTCTTCTGTCATTTGTCTAAATGCAATTCCTGAGCCTCTGAGCACTCTGGAACAGACTGAAACACAGGAGCCTTTCCCTGAATTTACTTTTTCCTGCAGTAAAACTACTCACCTTGACCATGGCTGCCTCCACAGAGCAGTCTGGGAAGCCTGGCCTGTCCATCATCCCTGCAGTGAGGTAAGCCATACTCTCCATTACATATGCTTTCACAGCCATAAGACAAAACTTCTCCTGTCAACAGCAATACGAGCAATCACACAGAATTCAGGGGCAAAATCACAAAGTCAAGCCTCAAACTTAAAAACACAACTGCAGTTTTCATATGCTTAAGACAATATTAAATATTAATAAAAAGTACTACTGCAAAACAATAAAATAAAAAAAAATCTTTATTCCTTTATCATTCTAGACATTAAAGAGATGAGTGTACAGAGGTCTGTGCTATGTTTACACAAATTTAAGACTTCTAGCAAATTCTTTAAACCAGTACAGCCAAGATACCCCCAATGTAATCTGTGTCCTTGCACTCAGTCAATACAAAGCACAGAGTTATAATTACCTGAATTAATCCAAATTGGCTGAGTCTCTTATTGAACTGTTTTCTGGTACAAGCATACTCTGATGTCATTTCTTTAAAAAAAAAAAAAAAAAAAAGAAAAAATTCCATCTCAGAACAGCAGAAGCAGAACTGTGACAGACCATGTTGCTGATGGTGCCTTTCCATCCATGGTGACACTTCACTTTACACCCAGGGACCCCCACTTGGGGAAAAACACCCTCACAGTGACAGTGTGGAGCCAGTCTGGGCCTTTTGAACCTGAGGTGTGAACCTCTACTCTTAGAAAAGTAATCAATTTTGGTGCTAATCTGTTACTTTTCTGGGTTATTATTGGCAGAAACCAGTTTTATTCCTTATCACTGTCTATGGCTTTGAGTCAGTGATTCAAGTGAAGTTCTAAAAGCAACAGTACAGAGGCTTTTCTCTTGGGAAGAACATTTTACCTCAGAGAAATTCAACAGAGGCAATAACCTTGCACTGTATGAACTGAAAAAAATCCCCAGTGTTAAACCTCTAAAATAGGCTTTTAAGAACCATTTAAAATAAATGTGTTTTAGCGCTTTAAAGATGTCAAAGCATGTTATGACTGACAGTGCAGCCACACTGTGATCCAGACTCACGTTCCCATTCTGCATGAGTTTCTGCCTGGCACCCACCACCCCAGAGCAGCCAATTCACCCACCTATCAACTTTTTAATCATTCCAGCAGATGCACTGCCCTTGCTGAACCTTCCACTGTTTAGGATGTTCATGGCAACTTGTGAAGAAGATGAATGAGGTTTAGGAAACATTCTCCTTAGGTCACAGTGGTTCCTGCTATCTTGCTTCATGCTTTAGTGCTTCCCTGGATCTCATTCCTCACTGGGGCACACTTCCTGTCCTGGGACACCTGCCCTCATGTCAGCCAGCTCAGCATTCCAGGGAAAACACTTCAAAACTGGGCTTTTACTGTCACTCACTACATCAGATTTTATATTTGAAGTAGTTTTCAGAGACTGATGAGCCAGTGGACCTGGAAGCAATCTCTATTCAAAGTAAATGAAGGTAAAATGTAGATAAAAATGTATTTATTTGCAGCTAGATAAACAACATTCCAACTAGGCAGCACTGCTCTGGTTTATCCAAACACAGAAGAAAACCACAATATTGCTTGAGTATATTATTTACATTTATAAAATCCCTTGCAGCTGACCTGCGATGGACGATCTCTGCTTCAGACTCCTTCCAGCAACATATCACAGAAGGGAACAAGAATGAAAGGTGTAGAAATGAAATACAGATCAATAATGGACAAAAATAGATTTGGGAATATAGTATTACTGTTTCTTAGCAAGAGAAACAGGGGTGACTCAGGTCAAAAGACTTAACAAAGAAGTTACTGTTCCTACATTTTAACTTGCGATAACTATCTCAAGAGGAAAACAAAAATCTTCTTTTAAACTTTACTATATTAAAAAAAATACTTCACTTAGCATTTAAGTCTGGACTCACCTTCTACAAAAGAGTAAGAAACTGAGAAGGAGCAGTAAGAGGAAAGTGACTGGTGGCATCTTTACTGGTGATACCAGACTTCCCTGCTGCCAGAAGAGCAGCTGGTCAGGCAACTCCTGCCACTGCTTCCTTGTGCAGTCATCTAACCCTGGAAAACCACCTGACAGCCATGAGACCTCAGACCATGGCTGTACCACTGCTTTTAGACTCATTTCCTTCTCTCCCTTTCTACACAGGCCACGGTTCTGGCTGTAGGAAACAGCAGGTGACATTCCTTGATTCAGCTCAGAAGGCTCAAGAAGTCTCTCTGTTTTCTGAAGGGAATGCCATGAAAAACAAGCAAAAGTCTATAAACAGCAGAAGTAGCCCCTCTAACTGCACTGAGGAGAGACACACAGGAATCTGAGGTTCCCATGAACCCAATTTGTACAGAGCACGAGAAGTAGAGAGCAGGAGTCTCCTCCAGGCCCCCCAGCGGGGCAGAGCTCACACTGCCCCTCAGGGAACTTCAGTACAGGGGGAAAAACAGTCTCCTTCAGGAGTTACTGTCCATTGCTCACCTTAAATCCCCCTCCAACTTCTCCAATCACATTCTCTACAGGCACTTTGGTGTTTTCAAAATGTACTTCGCAGGCTGAAACACAGAATTAACACCTGTTCAAGTATGACAGAAATACTTAAAAGACATTCAGGAACATAAGTCACTATTTGTCACACAAAATGAAGTTTTCCTAATGCATTGTTTAAGACAGAATTACACGTGCTTTGCCAAAGAAGTGAGAATTTGGGAAAAGGCGGTAATTTTACATCAGTTACTGATGTAAAGCATTAAAAATGTGATTAATGTACATTGTGTAAACAGAAAACTACAGTTTTGTCTTTACTTTGTCTCAGTTCTAAGGAACTGATTCAGGAGTCAAGTCCAAAAGACAGATGGTAAAAAGCTGTAATCATCAATAAGCTTAAGAAGAGCTGATGAAATCTTACTTCTAGATTAAAGCCATTGGCTACTGAGCCTCCTGAGTGATTTCTTTCACTGCACAGGAAGGGAACCTGTACAACATGGATTCCTTATTTCAGACCCTGCATTAGGAAGGGCTCACAGGAAAAGCCAGGTAAAGATACATGAAACTTGTACTGTTATATGGAATAGATAAAGATCTGCCTCAGAATTCAGGTGATCTAAACTCAACATTAAAATATTAAAACCATTGCTGTTAACAATTTTAAGAGATTCTTACTATTGGAGCCTCGAATGCCCAACTTATCCTCAGGCTTCCCATGGCTGACTCCCCCAAAATCCCTCTCCACAATGAAGGCAGTGATTTTGTCTTTCTTCTGCCCATCTTTATCCACAACCTCTGTCCTGGCAAACACTGTGAAAATACTTGCAAGGCCACCATTGGATATCCAGACCTGTTTTGAGAGAGGAGACAGTGTAAGAGAGGTGTTTGTTCTGTTCCTGTGAGCACTGTCCTGAAGGGTTTTGTAATAGACTGGGCAAAGAACAGTGTGGTGAGAAATTGCTGCTTCTTCCCTTAAATTCTGAGTGTCTGCTACTAGTTTTGCCTCTTGTGAACATGTTTCCAGGGAGAGCTGACCACAGATGGGAAGTTTAGAGCAGCTATAAACCCAGGTTATAATATCAGTATGAATTAAAATCCATGGTGCATTTCCACAAAAGCTCCTACATCCTGCTGCTTGCAGCACGTGAGGGATACAAGGGAATGCAAATTGTAGGAACCCTGTGCCCAAAAATTATTTAACTCTGATGAGAAATTCTCTGATCAGGCCACATATGTACAGCCTCTCCCACAGGGAGGGTCTCTTCACATCACAAAGAGATCAACAACTGCAGATCAAGCCTGCAATGTATCACATATTGCTGAACCCAATCCATCTCTACATTTCTCCAGTAGTGTATTCTACCATTGTTTCTCTCAGCAGAATTGCTCCAAACAGCCCTATTTCCAATTAAATGGCAAGTTTTCTTTTAAAAACACCTACAAAATCTGGTCTGATGAATGAAGAGAGGGGAAAACATGTCTAGGTTTCTTTTTGCCTATGCTGTCACAGAGGGGGCTAACTAACTAGCTAGCTAATCAACCCGCCAACCCACCCTTCCTGAAGCTGAACCCACGAGCTGGTGACAGAAACGGAACTTAGGAGCGCTCTTCTATTTTTCTTACCAAGAGTTCAGGGCAGTTATTCCCTAACAGTGCTTTTCTATTCTCTTTGGCCCCAAACCAATCCAGGCTATCTTCCTGACAGGGTCATTCTTCACCAGCTTGGAAACCTCCCATTTCCCAGGCAGCTGCCACACCAGCCTCTTACTTAGCTCGACTGATGGCAGTGCTGCAAAGGACACTGGCACTTGCCATGCACTTGCAACAAAAGCCTGTCCTCTCTCCAGCCTCTCAGTGGGTACCTTGGAGCCATTTAACAGGAAGTATTTCCCATCTTCACTGAGGGTTGCTCTGGTCTGGATTGATGCAGCATCACTCCCACTGAAACACAGAAGTTATTCATGTTTAAAGAAATAAACATGCTTTAAAAAACAAAACTACATCTTTTCCCTCTCCCCATCCTTTTAAAAGGAGGGTTTACAGCTCTGTTAAACAGCAGTATATAAATTTTAGTTTTTAACTAACAATGAAGCTTACTAGATTAAACAGCTCTAAAAGTTTACCTGAGAGGACATTTCTGCTCATTACCATGGATATTATCATACTTATGACCTGACCAGAATGTTCAGAATGCCAGATAAACAGCTTTTTTTGAGCTACATGTCGAGCTGCGTGAAGATACAAGGAAAATCTCATCCTAAAACACACCAAGTTTAACATGTCTATGTTGTTCCTCAAAAATTCACGCCCTGGTTTTATATCCCTGGTGAAAAAAGGCTCAGCAGAAATGAAAAATAAATGTGTGACACTCTCTATCAAAGCGCACTTGAGCACATCAAATACTTTCTACAGGAGCAAAACCAGCATGTAAATTACAACAATGCAATCAGAAGTTTACACTCTGCGGTTAAGTTCACATCCCCACTTGAATCACCACCCTACTCCATAACTTAACAAGCAGCTCAGTATTCCCTTCGAAAGAAGTTTCCTCCTCCACAAACTAAAACGCCTCAAAGGCTCACTTGGGGTGTTCAGCTGCAGACAAGAGTTAAGTTCTCAGGACAGCCAGATCTCAGCTGGCATTTTAATAGGATTGGATTTCTAAAACTCGGTTGTAAAGGTGATTGGTTCTGTGCACTAGAATTGAGGTCTCCAAGAAGACTTAAGCTAAAGCTACTAAGACTAGCAATCTTTTAAAATAACACTGGGGTAAGAAGGATATCAGAAGAATTTCAGAACATGGTTGGTCCTTTTTTTTTTCCTGTGTTATTCTCGAGTCCCTTCAATGGATCACTTGGTTAAAGTATCTGTGCTAGTTTACCTTTCACCTGCAAGTGGGACAGCCCTCAGAGGGTCAGAGCCCAGCTTAGAGCCCTTGAACAGAACCATCACTGGTGTCTGGGAGCAACATGGAAATCAGCAGTTCATCAAATGCTGACTGCAAGTCACTTGAGCACAAAAATTCAGAGAGGACTCTCAGACCGCAGTTTGCATGGACAGGCAAGATTCAACACTCAGCTGGTCTCCGTCTGTCCCTCATTTTCCTTTACAGTAACAGAAATTGCAACATTCCTAACAATCAGTAAATAACTAACCAACAATCAGTATAAATAAATAAATAAATAAAATAACAATCAGTAAATAAATAAATGTAACCTTATCTTTGAAAAGTTGCTGCTACAAAGATGCCTCTTCTAAACATTAAGCAACATCCAAAAGTCTTCCTATTATTTTTTGTATCTCCTTGAATAGAGGCTTTTATAATTTTGAGTAAGAACTATAAGCATCCTAGATCAGTCACAGCACATTATTTCTGACACAGCACAAAGTTTCCTTTCAATTCATATTTACTAACACCAGAAATTAAGTAAATGAAGTCCTGGGATGGGAACAACATTAGGAGTTTCATGGAAACTGCCATGAGCAGCACGTTGGGGAAGGAGTAATTACATGTTCAGAAGTGTACCTTTAAAAACATAAAAATCAAAAATTGATTCATATACTGAAGCCACAGGCCCCAGTTAATAAAGACATAGTATATTAACAAAGCTGGAAATCATCAAAAGCCATTTTGGCGCTCTGTGAGGGCCTGATGATGGCCTGGGCAGTACCTGCCAGGCTCGGTGAGGCAGAAGGCTGCGATGTGCTCCCCCGACGCCAGCCTGGGCAGGTACTTCGCTTTCTGCTCCTCCGTGCCAGCAATGAGGATGCCCTGCACAAAGGATCAACACAACACTTACTGTGAAAAAAAAATGAAGCTTCACCAAGTTCAGAAAGCTGCACTTGCAAATTTTATGGCATAACAAGGGACAGTTTAATAAACAACAGACTTCATTATTTATCAGACATTAAAGCATTTTAAATTGTGTGCTCACTTCCATAAGGAATATTTTCTTGTTATAATGAATTTAGTGTTATTTCAAGCTTCAGACTACCACCCATCCACCAGTAAAAGGCTGTATTATACAGAAAACAAGTTAAAAACTCGCACATTTTGCTCTTGGATGAAGTTTCTTCTCTAAGCTCCCCAATATGCAGCTAAACAAAGTCTCACTCTTCTGAATTCTTTGCATGGCTGATACCTGTCCCCATAATATTAAGCCCCCCAGGTATTTATTTCACTATTTATTCTAGCTACGTTCATCAAGCTTGCTCAATTAAAAAAACTTGGGATCATTTAAAGTATTTTTGCTAAGAACTATTATCTCAGTATTTCCTAAACTAGCGATTTCCTTGTGTACTTTATATTCAGTCTTTCTGCTGCATGAGAGTCACTGGCAGAGGGTGCTGGGGACACCAACCACCAGTGCTCCAGTGGTAATTCTGATTTGTTATACCCACACTCCACATTTTCCAGGCCAGAACTACTGCACCTAAAAGAGGAGCAGTACCTTCAGCCCAATAGCTTGGTGTGCTGCCAGAGTCACCGCAATGGATCCATCCAGGGAAGTGATCTCTCCCAGACGGGCATACATGGTGTTTGACAGGCCAAGGCCACCTGCAACAAGGACCATATTTTACTTGAAGGAGATATAACTTGCCTCTTCCCCCCCAGAAAATCCCTTCCAAGTACAGAACATCAGGAATGTAACACTGTTAACTGGAGAGAAACAAAACTGGAGAGACACAAAATAGTTCCCAGGCAGACTTCCAAACTGCTACTAGAAAAGGATAAAATTTAACACTTCAAAAATGTCTTTAACAAAAAAATGTGAACATACCAAGAAACAAACTTGACACCAACACATGCTTCCTGGAGGAAGTAGGATAAATCAAAGCTGTATTTGTTTGAGTCTTATGTTCAACAATTTTATGCTGTCAGGACCAGGATTCCTGCTTGCTGTGATTTAAAATTATTTTATATATAACTGGTGAATAAAAAATTTAATCAAGATAATCTTCTGTCCAGATTAATCGTTTTCTACTTGGGACAGTGGTGTCAGGATAACACACCCCTTATTTTTGCAGATGCCTCAATATTGTATGTACACTGAATAAATGCAAGAACCAGTAATTGACATCAGTGCCTCACATGCCCCTCCCCTTACATGGAGTAAGAGCACCCTTGCATGGATTAACCCTCACACTCCTCCTATCTGTACTCTTACTTCTTTTCCCCTTTCCAAGCAGTGCTGGGCTCAGGATTCAGCTTGGAGACCCCTGATGATGTGCACAGTAATTCCAGTGATGCTCATGTTAGAGCCAGTATTCCATGATCTACAGGAGCTTCATTTTCCCCATTAAATTTCTGTACTTTCATGCTTCTGGCAAAGAGGCCACTTTTACAAACCATGGTGAAAAATACCACGCAAGTGCACAAAGCACTGATCATATTGACTCAAGGGTTTTAAAATATGACAAGTACCACCACCAAAAATAAATCAGGTTTAAACTACAGAAAATGGGGAACAACCTCATCAGAAGTGTATTATTTATGGTGCAGGCTAAAGGAGTTTGCTTAAGCAAAGGTTGCTTTCCACCTTTTGGTTTTATCCAGCATTTAAGTTGACAACATCACTGGGCTTGGATTTTCCACACCTGTGCTGAGTGATTGCTCCTTTGCAAACTGAAAGCTGAGAGAGTATTATTTTACAAGCATCAAAACAACAATAACATGTTATTAAATTAAAGTACGACTTCAAAGTCAAATATATTGCCTTTGAGACTCTCTAAAAACAACAGAGGGAAACCTATTTCTAGTTAATCAATAGCAAGTTATGTTTCCAATGTCTTGATGCTTCCTAATGCTCTGATTCCAGCTGTGTGCCATGTTCTCTGCTTCCAAAACGTCCTTTCCATGGACAGTAACCTCCTGCCTTCTTCCAATATATTTCTGAACCCCTAACCACCTCTCTCTTCCCATCGGGGTTAAGGTGCTCTGGCCAGATCTTTCTCCCCCAGGACACCATCCTGAAGGGAAAACCTTCAAAGAGCTTGCAAGCCTCTTCTCTTAACTCACCCTCACACCACCCTGCCTACTTCTGAATATACATGAAAAACAGTTAATAACATTTTTAACGCATTTCAAAAGCACTAATTAACAATTAATTAGCCAGAGATCACATTATGTTACAGTACATGCCAGCTGTCCAACATACTTTAATGATTTGTATATAAAGACTTAAACTGTAGCCACTGCAGCACAGCAACACTAATTATACTGCCTAATAGAATAACAAAATGCTACCAAAACCAAGGTATTACTTTAATACCAAGTAAATGCTGACAGATGTCTCCAGCTTTATACAGTATTATTGCAAATACTGAAAAGAAGTATTTTGTTTCATGCTATTCTGTTAAAAAAAGAGGTATTTTCCCCACTGAAACTGTTTTCTGCAGATGGTCAGAGTTATGTCTTCCTCTAACATTTCTCCTTAATGTTTCCTTGCAAGATTCTCATTTCTTTATAAATCTCATGGAAAATACTAGTTTCAATGCCAATTTTTAATTTATGTGTAAAAATAAGATCAAATTTTTTGAAAACTCCTTTGCAACTCTTAGGGTTAGTGAGGAACTAATGTCTCAGACATAAATTGGCACCACAATGTCCTTTAGGACATGAACTGTTTAGTATTACACAGAAAAGTCTTTATCCAAAAGCCACTCTTTTAATAAACAGACATTATACTTTTACACTGCCATATGCTCAGGCACATTCCTATCTGCCAATGACAGCTTTGATAGGTCATTTCCATGAGACACTGCACTTTGGACCCAGTACAAATTTAGGAACTGTCACCAAGAACGAGTTCCCCAGAATGTCAAGCAACTCTACTGCATCCAAATAAAAAGAACAGAAAGGAAAATGCTATGGCAAGAGGAATTTACACCAGCTAAAATTAGTTACCCAACTGGCACCCAAGGTAAGGACATGCAGAGCTCCCCACACAGCCACCAGACATTCCTTTATCAACCAGGGAGGAAGCCTCAGCTCCTGATTTAGCCAAATGACCACACGTGGAGCAGCAAGGACACATCTTACAAGACCCCAAAATACACCACTAAATATAGACTAACTCCTGGGTTATTCTTCTGTGACTCACCATATTCCTCTGGAATCTGCATGCCAAAGAGACCCAAGTCCTTCAGTCCTTTCAAAGTTTCAGGTGGGATTTTTGCATCTTGATCGATCTTCTTCGAGTCCACTGCAAATAGAGAAGGTTTTACCATTTCAAACTGTGTTTCTCAGTGCACATAAACCTGTGAGACTGCCATGCTCCCTACCAGGGCATGCCCTGAGTCAGCAGCAGAGTGAGCCCAGACCTGGAGCACTGAACCAACTCAGCACATCCTCCCTGCTGGAATTCTCCTCCAGTCTTCTGAAGGAACTTCAGAGAACACACAGTACTCGTGGCACCAGAGGCAGACTGCTCATCCCCAGCTTCACCAGAATGACTCCTTCTATCTTCAGCCTCATCTTACTGACTGTCCTGTTTGCCCTCAAGGCATATTCAGGAAAAGGACATGAAAATGGGAAAAATCTGGGGTTTACTTCATTTTCTCAAACATTTCTATGTGTACAGGTTCTATGTGTGCATGTCAGCAGATTCCAAGACTGGAATAAGCAAAGGGTTTTCCATCTGAACTATGTCTAGGTCAAGAAGTACATAAATCAGTTAATTATAGAATCTTGTTCTTAGGAGTTTTTCAAATGCTTGGGGGATTAAAAGAGCTGTTCTGTACCATGACAGTGAAAATAAACAGGAATCATATTAAGCAGCTCAGGAAACACCTAGCTGCACAAGAGGGAACACAACCACCTCTGCAAAAAATACACAAATAACTCTGCAAAAGCAATGGAGCTTCCTAAAGAAACCTCACATTCACCCCAGTGAAATGGTGCTGGAACTTCTGTGCGAACATACCAGGGGGAGGCAACCAGACATTCTGATGTTCTTTTGACACAGGTTATTCAGAAAGAAAACTCAATTTAACAACACTTTTCGGTCCCCATGCTAATTTTTCAGCTCCACAGCACCAGATACATGTTTGTGGAGGGCCCTCAGCTGTCCCAGGGGGAGAGAGTTGTGGTGTCAGGACACTGTCAAGCTTCCAGTGACTCTGCTGAGATGAGTTTCCCTTCCCAGTGCCAATCATATCAAGCCTCTGTTTCAGGCTGCCCTACTCACCTATTTTTACCACATGCCTACGTTACCCTGAATAACTAAACAGAAATAGTTGGAAACTCAGAGATGAGTAATTTCTACCTGCAGTTAAGACTCTATAGTTTGACACTTTTATTTCTCCCTTTAATAGCAGGATTTTTACTCCATAAATTATGTTCCCCAACAGAGCAAAGAATTAGAAAACATAATTTGAATAAATTCTTCATTTGCTACAATACAATTTTACAGTTAAAATTACCTGTATCTCAAAAATTGTGATCTTTGACAATCACTGGCTTCTCCAAACTCCTGCAGTGTTTGGAAACTCAGACCTGGCATCTTTGTCAGTGGGAAGTCTGAGACAATAGTGTTTAACTGCCTCCAAAATTGCTGTATGTAAAAACCAATTTTGCACAATTGTCCTGGAATTGGCTTATCTATTGCAGCACAAATGGAAGGAACATCCTGCAGGCCTATCTGGAAAGCAGACAGCTAATAAGACTTATCCCAAATAGAACCATTACTCTAATGCTGAAAAAACATAAATGCATTTGATTTTTCATAGCTTCTCAATGAGTCATCATTTATTAATATCTCTGCTGAATTTTGCTACTGCCAGTCTTAGCAGAGTATGGCATTTAAAAGTTTCAGGAAAAAAAATAATCACCATATACCAAGTGGTAAAAAGCACAATTCTACTAAGCTAAAACCAATTTCAAATCTTGCATCCATCCCAGAATTCTTTTACTTATTGAGTTTTTTCTGTTTTGGAGATTTTTATCTACTCATCAGTATCCTTTTACTCCACATAAAAAATCATAAATGGACATGCTATAGAACCAGCAGCACTATACGACTAGCAATAAATGCAAAAACTACTGAAGTATTTAGAGTATAATACTCTTATTCAACTGCTACAGGTCAATTATTTTCAAGCCACTAAATCCCATGCCTGAATAAAAAACCAGTAATATACCTTCTTCATTGAAGAATTTTTCAACAGGTCCAACAAACTGGTTGATCTCTGCCAGTTCTTCATTGGTGATTTCTGGATAAGGGAAAACTTCTTCCTAAAATAGGAGATAATTATTTCATCATTTTTCATACAGCAATCACACAACTGGAATAAAAATTTAAGAACACATGTCTTTCAAAGTGTAGACATTGAACAGCTGTGAAAATTAAGAATTTTGGAAAATATTGTGAAGCAGGAACAGCTTTATCTGATGAGATCCACAGGACTCAACTTTAGTACATAACGAAACCAAATGAGAAGGTATTACCTGAACAACTAAAACATTAAGGAGAAATAAAGAGATTTTTAAGAACTATGAGAACATAAAAATCCTTCATCAACCATGAATTTTATCAATGTAAAACCACTTTGGGATTTTAAAACAATTAGCTAATTTTAATTTGTATCACAATCAATGTCCTGTTACAATGCTTTCAAAGCTCAACCCACATAAAAACTGTGCCTTGAAAACACACAGCACGTTCCACCTGTTTAATGTCACAAGTACAAAGGTCATTGAGCTCTCTCCCTCCTTGTCATCACCGTGGTATTTTGACATAAATTGGAAGCAATATGACCTACAGGCCTGAATAAATAAAAAATCCAAGCAACCAACACAAGAAGTGGGAGACTACATGAGAAGCACACTTCTAATTTTTGCTGTCTTTCCCCTTTTAAACAGAGCCCAGACAAACTGTTCATGATAGTCTGAGGAATAACACCAGCTTCAAAAATTCAGGACTTAGCAAATGGTACAGTTTTTCAGAAAACGGTTGCATTGAAATTTGAGAGGAAAAAACCAGATCTATATGAATAGGGGTTTAACATGATGACTTTCTGTCATAACACTTTACCTGACCAGGTCTGTTGTGGGAGACTTTACTGCTCAGCTCGTTTCAGTGGATTTGAGATACTCCTTCTTTCAGTTTATTTCACCTTGTAACCTCTGGTAAATGCATACTGTAATCCCTGGGTTAACAAATTCTGGTTAACACAGTGTTCTGTCTCAAATTTGTAACCTCTTTGTCTGGTAGCATCTCAAGCCACAACAAGAATTTCAATCTTTCCTATTAAAAAATGTAGGCAGAAGTTTACAGGAAATCTTGATTAAGTAAAACCAGAGAATAAACTGATAACAGAGAATAAGCTGATGCAAGTTTTGTGGGGTGCCCACAGCCCAGTGTACAGATTCCTGTGCTTCCCTTCCACAGGGAATTTGCTAAGCTTGCAAGAACAGGAGACTGTGGTGTAACCCAGCTCTTCAGGTGCTGGTTGTTGGGAACATTCAGAACTCCAGGACACTGCAGTTTAACCCATCCCCAGCTGGAAGGGCAAGGGACACACCTGAGAGCAAACAGGCCTGGGCTGCACTGGGGAGCAGCTGGGGAAAGGCAGGTACTGCCTGACCAACCTGAGCTCCCCCTATGACAAGGTGACCAGCTTAGGGGGTGAGGGAAAGGCTTTGGGTGTCAAGCGGGATGCAGTACAGCCCCTGACAGCGGTTCCCACGGCGTTCTCCTGGACACACTGGCTGCTCACGGCTTGGACGGGGCACTGACCTCTGGGTTCAGCCCTGGCTGATGCCGGGCCCAGGGAGGGGAGGGCAACGGAGCTCCATCAGCTGGCAATGGCACCAGTGGCTCACACAGGGCCGGGGCTCTGTTTAATGTCTTTGTCAATAACCGTGACACGGGGACCGAGCGCACCGCGGTCAGTTTGCGGGTGACACCCGGCCGGGCGGGAGGGCTGATGTGCCGGGGGGCAGGAGGGCTCTGCAGAGGGCTCTGCCCACGCTGGGTCCGGGGCCAACGGCGTCAAGTTCAACAGTGTCGGGAGCCGCGTCCTGCCCTTGGATCGCAGCAACCCCAGGCAGCGCTCCATGCCGGGGGAGCGGCTGGAAAGCTGGGAAAGGGCCTGGGGACGCTGGTGACAGGGGCTGGACACGAGCCCAGCTGTGCCCAGCTGTGCCCAGGGGGGCACGAAGGCCAAGGGGGCAGCTGGGCTGTGCCAGCAGCGGGACCGGAGCAGGGACTTTCCCCCTGTGCTGGCACTGCTGAGGTCGCATCTCGAATCCTGGGGGCAATTCTGGGCCCCTCAGGACAAGAAAGACATTGATGGGCTGGAGGGAGACCAGAGAAGGGAATGGAGCTGGGGAAGGGGCTGGAGCACCAGGGGTTGTTCAGCCTGGAGCAAAGGAGGCTCAGGGGAGACCAGATCACTCCCTACAAGTCCCTGGCAGGAGGGGAGAGCCGGAGGGGGTCGGACTCTGCTCCCAGGGAAAAAGGGACAGGACCAGAGTTGTGCCAGGGGGGTTCAGGTTGGATATTGGGAAACATTTCTTCATAGAAAGGGCTGTCCAGCCCTGGCACAGCTGCCCAGGGCAGGGGTGGGGTCACCACCCCTGGAGGGATTTCAAAGCCCTGTGGATGTGGCACTTTGGTGGCCTTGGCAGCACTGGGGGAATTGTTGGACTCAGTGATCTTAAAGGTCCTCTCCGACCCAACAATTCTAAAATGGACTCTAAACCATGCTCAGACCATGAGCCAGTCACTGCAGGGTTACCAGCGCGGTTCTTATCTATCCACTTATTAAAAATGCCAACACGAAAACGTCAGGGATTCTGCTCCAGGCATGCAGCAAGAAGCCGAGTAAGTCTCCCCGTGAGGGAGGGGGGAGAGAGAGGGAGCAGCTGAGACACCCCTCTAGCACTGCGTCACTTCCAGCAGCCACGCTGCACACACTGCCCTTCTCACACCTGAGAAATTCAGTACATTAAGCACACTGCAAAAATGGGCAAGGTAACACCTTGTTAATTAGTTAATTTATTACTGTTATAATAATTTATGGCTTCATATATGTGTTATAATAAATATTAATGAAAAGTCCCAACTGAAATTAGAAAAAACTTAATAAAGGTCTCCAATTTGAGGCATCTGTCACCTACCATACATGTCCAGTAGAATTACTGGTGATTTTAGTGTTTAAAAAAGTATCTAGTAGATTCATTTGGTTCATCTCCCTGCATATTACTAGTGAGCCCAACAATCTGTTGAATAGTCCAACTCTTTAATATTAGGAGAATGCAAAACAGTTGAAATTAACCTTTCATTTTTAGAATTCTAATTGTTTTATCACACTCCTCTTTCAGCAGAAAATAGACATCCATTATCTGCCAAGCCAGAAAAAGTGAAAGGTTGCTTGGCAGTATTTTACAAAGAAGAAGAGAATGGAACAGCTAAGGAATGAAAATGAAATATTTAAAAATAATTAGCACCGCTAATATGATTTTGCATGAACAAAAATTTAAAATAGAGCCGTTGAAAAACTTTGGACATCTAAATCACTTTTTCTGAAAGAGTGGCCAGCACTGACTGATCAGTGTTTAACAGTAATTGACACTGGAAGTTTCTTCTTGCATAAAACTCAACTTATAATACTGCTAAAAAACCCCAAACACCCCTGCCTCAAGGAACAATAGGGAAGAAGAAAGGCTCAGAGAAGCGACAGAAACAGGCTATGCACACTATTTTTAGCCTATTGCAATGGAGACATAAAACTATTGCTGAAAATCAGATTACTTTTTCTAATGGTTAGAAACCAGCATTCACCAGCTGCACTCAGGCATTTTGCTGCAGGAGCTCAGCCACACACCCCGCAAACACTTCCAGAATAAAATCCATCAGCCAGAGTGACACGCGCGTGGAAGCAGGACCTGTTGTGTCCGTCCCTGAGCCGGGCAGCGAGGGCAGGGCTGTCCCGCAGTGCGGCTCCCCCCGTGGCACCCACCCCGCACACGGTGCCCTCTCAGTGACAGACCCAAAGCTCCTGCTGAACCCAGACCAACCCCAGTGCGCGGGCAGGGGCTGCCAGAACCTGCTCTTTGAGCCATGTGCCCCCACATGCCAGCGCTGAGTGACGGGGCACGGCTGGAGCTCCGCACCCAAGCAGTGACACCAGAGCTGGGCTGGCAAAATGGGAGGTAGATGTTGCTGCTTGGGAAAGGTCGTGGTTTTTACAGTTATTTCCCACTGTTCAGGGGATGAGTTGATTTCAAGAATTACCTAATACAAGAAAAAGCTCTTGTCTCTTCTGCAGCTGTGTGGTTAGCCATGACCAAAGCACATTTCCTCTACGGGCACTTCAGCAGCAGAAACCTGGCAGGTCTTTTCCTCCCTCACCCTCATTTCATACCTTCAATTCACAGAATCTTTAAATACCCTGAGCTGGAAGGGGCCCATCAGGATCAGCAATGCAGCTCCTGGCCCTGCACAGACACCCCAACAATCCCACCCTGTCGCTCTGTGCTGTCCAGACCCTCCTGGAGCTCTGGCAGCCTTGGGGCTGTGCCCACTGCCCTGGGGAGCCTGCTCAGTGCCCACCAC
>JAWWEU010000023.1:19605418-19696504 GCA_035583155.1 Acropternis orthonyx
CCTGGAGCTCTGGCAGCCTTGGGGCTGTGCCCACTGCCCTGGGGAGCCTGGTCAGTGCCCACCACCCTCTGGGGGGAATTACTACTTCTGATCACAAGGGCTGTAAATAGCAACCAGTACACTCAATCCACTATCATATTTTAAACCAAGATATTATTCAGGATGTTTGAATATCCCCTGCTATTCCTCGATTTATCTTTCAATTTTATATTCACGTCTTCCTTTTCCCTGAAATCTTGCCAAACTCTTAGCAAAACCAAAAATAAGCACAACAGAGACAAAATTTTGAAAAACAAGAAAACCTCGGCATTTGAGCACAGAATGGAAACTGGAAAGAGTCCTCAAGATTTAAATTCCAGTAAGGAACAAACCTTAAGCTTTTCCATGAGTACAGACTTGTCTGTTCCAATGACTAATGGCAAAATGACCAGAGGAACTGCAGGTTTGGATCCAGAGGCACAAGAATTTATCTGTCACAGAAACTGTGCTGTGAAAGAGATATTTGATAACCAGAAGAGCATAAAGTCCCTTCTTTACTGAGGCCCAGCACCTTATCTTTAACACTACATGCATGTAAAAAGGAAGTATGTAACAATAATATCAGATGCAAGGAGTGATTCAGTATTGTCACGCACTCCAGAAACCCCACATCTTACAAGCAGTAAAGTGTCCCTGTGCATTTGTAGGACTGAAATACAAAGATAATGAGAACACGTGCTCACAGAAATCATCCAAATGTTCAAACCAGTATGTTGCAGATTTAGTTTGGAACAAAGAAATTCAACATGCTTCTAAATAATGCAAATGCCAAACCAAAACTGCATGCAACATTTTAAAATAGACTCAAAGAGACCCTCCCAGCAAAACAGAGTAAATACTTGAGAAACTGTTTTACCAATGAGTATTCTCTGAAATCACTATTATTTTCATCATTCATTTAGAATGGACTTTCAACAACAGTGTCATATAAAGACATGAAATTAAAAACAGGCCCTAACAACTGGATGGTACACGCATGGGAACCAATCAGCATTACATTAATGCTGTAAAAAATCTGGTTTGGACATAAAGAGAAGTATGACAATATAATAAGTTTGTGCTGTGACATCTTAAAGATTTTCATAGCATTTGAGATCCTTACTAGTTCAAAGGTATACAGAATGAATTTTTTTATTTCTACACCATGGAAAGAAAAGCACAAGTATTATGAACGCAGCAACTAAATCACAGCCAACTTAAAATTCCAGTCAGCACGAGATGGTAAAACACTCAGCTTAGCCATGACAATGCAAGTGCTCTGTTCTTCAGGAACCAGGCAGTTTTGAAAGCAGGACTGTGGCAGAGCAGCACTCGCCAGGGACAGCAGTCAGAACCCCAGGTAGTCTGCACAGCCTGGATTCAAATGCAACCTAATGAAGGACTGATGTGTTTATTTGTTGCAACAGTGAAGCATTTGCATGAGCAGTTCTTCATAAAATGGCTCAGTCAAATCCATCCTTTCTCCAAGTTGCCTGCTTTTCCCTGAACCCATATAATTTATTTCCCTCTTCAGGAAAATTGCATGCAAATCTGGTTCCCTTTAACTCATATCTACTCACAGGACAATTCAGGAAGGTGATTTTCTTCCTTTGTCCCAGAAACTTTTCTGTCCATAAACACGAACATATCTACGCTGGAAGTATCCAGACACCCAGGGACTCTGCCTTATGATTTATGAGATGGATCTGAATGCAAACCAAAGAGTGAAGCTCTTTGTATCAAAAACTTGTTTCATAAACATGATTCCCAGTAAAACTTCGGCCTCACTCAAAAATAGATATTATGTATAAACATAGAGGAAAAATGGCTATGCATCTGTTTTACACCAAATATCTCCTTTTAAAATCTGGAGGTTAAAATCAGTCCAGCTCTGATCCTAGCTCCTATTTATACATTCCCGCTTGAAATGGATCCAGATTCTGTACCTAGCTCAAGGAATGCAGACCAGAAGTCGCCCATGGAGCTAAGTCAGTAACAGAGAGAGGCACAGGGCAGCTGCTGGAGCAGCTGGCGTGCTCAGACACTTGCACCATGAAGGCAGAAACAAACCATTTAAATAGCAATAATGCTTAGGCCCAGTGCAGCATTCCACATAGGAACAAAGCTCTCCAAAAGTTAATTTCTTGCATATAACTTTGCCTTTACAAGTGCAAGGAAGCCCTGCTTTGCCTGTGAAATTGGAGGCGACAATTAGGACCAGAACACTGCCAACCAGCACTGTGCCTCCCCAGCACAACCTCAGCTGCACACCAGCACTACTTTGGCACCAGGGTCCACCCCACTGCTTCAAAGCTGGCTTGCACTTCACTACCTGTGGTGCCTTCTGCTATAAACTAGGAGGGGTATTTAATTAAAGCTCTGATGTATGCATTGGATTATCTCAAATTACTCTCCACAAAACATTCTTAGTGTAACTTCTCCAAATGCAAAACCAGCCAGATGTACTTCACACAAGCAATGTTTGAGCATTTTATTTTGCTCCACACACCCCCCACTACAATATTCCTCAGTGGAGTGAGAACATCTGAGCAGAAGTATATTATTAGTACAGTTTGCAACAGATTAGAATCTAGTTCTTATTGCCATGTCTGTTTTGTGCTGTCTAGTAAACAAAAGTCAATTATATTAAGAACTAATACAAACCCCCAAATTCAATAAATGCAATAACATTAACAAACCAATCTACCTTCAAATACACACTGTCAAGAGTTCAAAGCCATTATGATGGACAACAGCATTCACCAAAGCTTTGATCCGGGAAAGAAATATTGACCAATGTGTTTTACTGAGAATGCACTCTGAGTTCAGCTGTTTCTGTTGAAAACAAATGAGACCTTTGAATGCACATCAAAGTTATGTCCCAGGTAATTCATCTTACTGAAGTTAAACATCATTGTGAGAAAAATCCAGACAAAATTTGCATGGTGTCTCAGAAGCAAACACTAACAAAGCAGTCACTTCATTCAGTAATACCCTGTGTGGTGAGACTGCCCATAACAACCAGGCTGAGTCAAACCCCTCCGAAGCGCTGGATGGAGAGAGAGAGCAGAGTTCCTCACACATACCCCTGAGTGCACTGCAACCCTGCATTTGCTCTCTGGTCTGAGTCCTGCATTGGAAATTACAGAAAAGCCCCAACATCCACTCACTTGGACACTATCAAGTGCTAATTCTCACTAACCAACCCCATGAAAGGCATTAACAAAAACGCTTCTTAAAACAGGACATTTTGACCCACAGTTTGAGATGCCATTAGTGGTAGCAGAGAGCAGGGAAGGAAAGATGAGAGGTTATTTTCTCCACCCCAGAGCAGACTGTGGGAATGAATGCAGCATCCCTGCTGAAATGGAGATGCACAGAAGCAAGATGAAAATAGAGCCGAACAAAAACTGACCCAAGCGCTCCTTTTTAGGGAACAACATTTACAACAGACTTAAGAACTAAGACTATCCATTTGGAAAGTGCTTACTTGAGATTATCTTCAGCTTCCAAGGTTAAACACCTCCCAGATCACCTCTGTCAAAGAGTGGCAGCATATTTTGCTGAGAGACACAACATGTACTACAGAAGGGTCAAACCAACCAACCCTCGCAGGACCCACTTAATGCCTTATGAACTCGATCTGCTAAAGGCAAAGCCACATTTTATTTTCATTATTTAGCAGCTGGAAAGTAGCAAAGGAGACTGACAGCACCAGCAGAACTTGAGCACAGCTTACAATTGTCAGCTTGCATCTCAGGTAAAGTCAGCCAACATCACCCTCTGCCAATCTGTTAATCATCACCCAGCATGTATTTATTCAGCAACAATCACATTCCATCTGCAAACTCTAAAAAATGGATAGTATTAAAAGATTACTATGGTAATAATTTGAGGCCTGTGGCTCAAATCAGCCCCAGGTTCAGAATTTTTATAGGTTTTTTCTTATGGTCAGTTCTTCCTCTTGATGTGCCAGCATAAAACATACTAACATCAGAAAACGCCATGTATGCTTCAAAAAGATGTATAGTTTTTACAGGGACTAAAGCTAACCATTTTTAGGTGTAACTGTGGTTATTTGTGGTGTGGATCATTTATCAGAACCTGTGACGGTCTGCCTGCCACTGCAGACTTTGTCCTGTCCCTCCTATGCAAAGTCTTACACAATAGGATAAGCTTCAGAAATCTGTGGAGTTTCTCAATGCAGCCATGGTAGAATTTGACCTCAACTATTTATCATTTATTCAGAGACACCACTCAGCTGGAATCCTCTTATTTAGCATATCTGCACTACATGTGAGCCATACTGAAGATACTAGGCTATCAATACGCATTCTGCTGTTTATACCACGACATGACCTTTATACAATGCTAATTTTAAAATGGAAGATTTAGTTTCTGCAGCTGAGAAAAGCCTGATTTGCATGCACAGCTGAGGCAGCATTTGATATAATGCAGGAATCCTTGGTGTCCTGACCAGCCATCCTATTTCTCCTCTCTTGTGGCTTCAGCTGTTGTGTCAAGCCCACCAGAGGAAGGGGTGATAGAAGGCATTGCTGAGAAATCAGCTTGCTGGCAATCAGGTTCTGGAAGAGACTAAATACTGTTTCCTCTCTCTATTCAGGTCTTGGTGGATAATACTCTTCTTCCCCTCTTATACTCCATATATCATATAAGCATGAATTAAAGATGCTTCACAAAATCCTGCTTACTGAGTAAATGTTTCAGGATTGAAATTTCCTACATAGGACAAAACTATACTGTCATGTTTGATAAATCCTACAATTTGACTCATTTTAAGGTTTTGCCCCTTTACTATTTGAAATTATAACATACAAGATAGAGAGTCAGGAACAACTTTTGAGCAGGCCAGCCTTTCCCTTAGAGTATGCCTGTGGGCCTAGGCAGAGGGAAATTAAGAATCATCATTAATCAAAGCGCATGCAGAGGGCCCATGCAGCAGAAATGACAACGAAATAATCTCTCTGTAATTGTCCTCATTTAGGCCATATTTTCAGTTAAGTAGCAAATGAATGCTGTACAAAAAGAACTATTTAAAACAACCAAGGGATTTCATTTCAACTGGTTAATAATATAGTGCTATTATCTAATGAGTCGTGCTTTCAAAAGACGTCGCTGATGAATGTCAGATACTTTGCTGTCTCTCTAGGATTTACGAAATAGTTGGCTAAAATTCTCCCACTTTTAAAATCGGAAAAAAAGGGATCGTTCAGCTTTTAGTGGTTGGTTGACTTCTCTCTGAAGTTACAGAAAAAAATCAAAAAATTACAGAGCAACATACTTAAAAAAACCAATCCAAAAAGAGGATGGACTGTTAGAAGCCTGATCAGAGGAAGACTCTTTACAGATCTAACTGAATCTGGAAGTACATATAATATAAAAAGTATCACTCAATTTTAAACCCTGAGCAAGGCTTGCATGTTGACTGTCAGCTTTGTCATGCCACATCTGACACAAACAAACCCAAAGGAGAACGAAACTCTACTCCTTTTCTCCATGGGAAAACAATGCCATTTCGAAACAGGCATGGGAAACTCTCAGCAGATAGGGAAGAAAAGGGTGAGAACACAGCACGCTTATTCCTGCTTCCAGTGCAGGCCAGGCTGTTGTTACCATCCAGTGGGAACGGGAACTGGCCTTGAGCGCTCGGCACACACGGAGAGGTGTTGTAACTCCCTGCTAACCTCTCTGTAATCACGGGCATCCTCATAAAAGTGAGATTTTTATCCTCAGCAACACACCCAAGGTTTACACCGAAGTGTACAGAACACAGTGTTTAAGGAGACAAAAGAGAAGGAGACCTTTTGCTTCCAGTATGAAGTCCAGTGGAAAAGACAATGTTGTAGAGGTTCCTGAGATTCAAGGCACTGTGTTCAAATGCAGAAGATATTTGCAGACAGAGATTCTGTGTATTACTGCACATAAATCTTCACTCCTGTAGAAATGAGACCTCAAAAGATTGCTTATAACCTCTAAATCAGCTGAAGAGCTGACAGAAGCTTTTTCTCATTCACAAACTTCCTCCCTTTTACATTTCCTCTCCATTATGCTGAGTCTACATATTACAGAGTTCTTTCTCTGCTAGGGAGGAATTAAGCACAGGCTTTCAGTAGGACGTCTGACTCACCTCACTGATGACAACAAAAGAGTAACACAGGTAGCAACTCCTGTCTTGGCAATCTTTTACTGCACACCCAGAGGAGCAGAGCAGCTGTTGGGCTGTGCTGGAGCAGGAAGCAGCTCCCTTGGGATGCGGCACACGCTGCCCAGCACGGCTCTCCATCCCTGCCCCAGAGCCAAGGGATGCTGCAGGGCTCCTGCTGATGCAGCTGGTCTCAGCTGGGGCTGCACGTGAGGCGCATCAACCACAACAGACTCTGAGGTCTAAAATACAGAACCCAGAGAATCCTTAGTATTTATCAGCTCTTTACCGTGACAGAGTTCATAGATCCTCCTGCAGTGGAAAATGTGTTTTCAGGACAAGGGCAGAAGTGCAGTTCCCAAAAACAAGGGTAGAAGTGAAGTTCCCAAAAACAAGGGTAGAAGTGCAGTTCCCAAAAACAAGGCTTACCATTTTGTGAACTGAAAATTAAACACAGTGCAGGGACAGATTTTGAAAGTCTCAACCAGAGACAGGCAGAAACAGTGTTGTGCAATATGCTGCAGTGTGGTAGGAAAACCTGAAATACTTTTCTCCTAGGCTAACCTAATCAATAACATCTTAATCACATTTTAATAACGAAAGAAGAATCCAGGTTTGCCACATGTCACCATTTGGGACAATTTCCATTAAGCCCAGGTAATCCTCTGTTCTCCCTCATTTCACAAGGCATTAATAACGAGTATTAATACGAAACTATTAGCTGTAAAGTCTCATTCTGCCAAATCTAGAAGCATTAAAATCAGTCCCTTCTTGAAACCAGTTTCTACTAAATGTTCCCCCTCAGTGGTATCTTCTAAACAAGATTCGCAGAGTAAAATATAAGAATAGAATACATAAACAAAAATAATGAACTGCCTTTCTTTCACAAACCTAAAAGCAGATGAAAATATTATCTAACATTCAACATCTTGTGAAATGTTAACTTTGAAGCATGGGAATCACCCCAGACACCTCCAGAATGGAAATTCAACAGCTGTTTCACAGCACATTACAATAAAGCAGAACCAAGTAAGAAATAAATATAATTTTAATTCCCTATTTAAAATGCAGAGTGATTGAGAGAAAACCTATTATTAGGCTGCAACACAATCAGAAAGTCAGGGGTTTATGCAGGCCTGTTCTCTGTGCTGACAGACCCCTAGGAACTGCAGCTGGATCAGGAACACTGCTGTCCCTGTCATTTGAATGACTACTCCCTCAGCAAAACCCCTCAAACAATGAGGGAAACCCTGTCTTTGGTGTCACCTTTAAAAGCAGGAGGATTTCCAACTAGATCATCCATTCCTTCCCACAGATTTACCCCTGGAATTCTGGGCAAGCACTGACATGGCCCATCCCAACCTGACTCATGAACACTGACAGGATCTCCCCTATCATCATTCCAGCTGTAGCTACTCTAAAAAGCAAACACTGAGCCCAAGTTAAATCCAGCTCAGGGCACATCTGTCTCAGCTCCGGTGCCCACAGCCACTGCTGTGTCCAACTCCCCACGGCATCTGAGACTGAGTTTGGCCCACGCTGACATAGAGGTGGAGAGTGCAAATTAAATTAAAGACAACTTGTGAACTCTCCTGTGGGGCAGAGTCAGGACTGGCTATAAACATGCCCTGCAACAGAAAATCCATCAGGTCTGCATCCTTGTTTTCTTTACCCTGTGTAAAGATGACTGGAAAGGTCATGCATATATCAGCAAACACGAGGAGGTTAGTTTTCTTTTTCTCCCTTCTTACAGAAACGTTTAAGCTCACGACACATCCACCTTTGTTAATCTGGTGAATTTTAGGGGTGACTAAACAATGCAAGTACCCCTCAAACCAAGCCTTGGATTCTTCTCCTATTGGCCTGCCCTGTGTTGTAGTCACTAATGCAAAAAGAAGCCAAATCACAACTGCTGCATTTTGTTTGTGCTTGCACAGCGTAGGGAAACAGGGAACTGGGTCTTTTGTTTCTAAGCACAAGTTTAACTTCGATGACACTGAACTACAGAAAGAATCTGATTAACAGACATAATACATCGATTTCCTGTATTAAAGGCTATCAAAGCCATCATTCTAATTTTCTGCTTCTCTCACAGAGACAAAAGGGTTTAACTTTTTTTTTTATCATACCAAAGCTTGGCTTTTTTACTTTATTTTTATTAAAGACATCGCCACAGTAATTTCATGAAAATGATTCTGGTCTTTTGTCTACTGTAAAGAAGCAAAAGGATTTATTTAGCTAAATTTGCAGTCCCCTTTAATGTAATACTAGGGCTTTGTGCTACAGTGGATTAAAGCAGCATCTGTTCTTCTCTGGAAACCTGGAGTCAAATCACAGCCGTGCACTGAAGTTGCCATCTCTGCCTGTACCCTAGCTAGAATTGTCCTTCCTCTAAATAAATCCAAATGAATTCCTGAAAGACAGAAGAAGGGCTATGCAAATAAAATATCTCTGATTAATAGTCTGGCTTAAAAAGTCGATGATCAGTAACTACCTTTGCATAACCAAGACGTGTGAATTAAACGAAATCTGTATACACGTAATTTTTGACATAAAATGACAATATACAGGATGCTAACAGTGAACTTCCAAACAGAGGGCCTGATTCTGCTCTTGTAACTACACAGTCTTCCTAGAAAATACATAAAGAAGAAATAAAGCAGCACAGTCAGGAATATGAACTGGGCATGTGGCCCACACTCTGCTTAAACACAAGTGACATCTAAACAAAGCATGGCTACAAAGACAATGCACCAACACACTTTCTCTCCTAACCCAGGATCCACCTCTTCGTAATTCCAGCTGCTCTGTGCATCAGGCAATGCCTGAGTTAAGGGCACATCCTCATATATTTCATGTAACAAACAAAGCAATCAGAGCTCCATCTTGATTGCAGTTTCTAAGGTGTCCTGCAGTTCTGTTATTAAATAAACATACAAAGAAATAATTGATTGACAGCTGGTGTGATTAAAATACAACTGGCTCTGAAATTAATGATAAAATTACCATTGAATCTGACAGAGAAAGAATGAAGTAAATGCTGAAAGAGCAAAAAAATTGCATCCTGAAAGTCCTTTATGAATTATGGCAAATCCTTTCAATGGAAAGGTACAACAACCCAGCTAGTATATGCCCAAGTCTCATACTGCTCAAAGCAACACAATGAGGTTTTTTCTCTCCAGACTGTGGTCCTTCACAATATTAAAAAAAAATACAGTATTCAACAATACAGTACCTTGAACCTTCCTTTGCACCTGTCAGAAACCGGGAGCCTCATATGTTTACAACAATGAGGGTGCATTAGTTTGGATGTCAAAACTCCGTGAAGGCCTAGTGGATAATTTCCAGGCCATCTTTATGGCATTAATATTTCCAGCATGCCCTGATAGCAGGCTAAATCCCATTTTACTCACTGAGAGTCACACAGCTGAGGCTATAAAGTTAGGGCAATGCAGTGTCTTGGATTTCAATTGGAACAGCACAGAAGGCAAAACGACATGTTTCCCTGGGAAAGCAATACCTCACTTCTCACTAAATGCTCTCGTTTCCCAACGTTCTGCTAGACGCTTCTGAAGTCTGAGTTTCAGTGGTGTTATATACCAAGGAACACAACTGAAATATGTGAAATATCTACAGGTAACATCTGCACAGGTGTTGGGATGACACCTTGCATCCACCACCAGAGCAGTGACTGCTTTCAGACCAGCTTTTGTAATTCACAGCTACCTCTTACCAGCACTCAGGGCAAGCACAGTTTGAGCCATCATTAGAGTAATCACCTAAGTGTGCTAATCAGCGACACCCCTAGAGACCTTCCTCTTCAGAGAGTTTGATCCGTGAATTGCCATCTTTATACTTCACAGAAAACATGATCAGTGTAAAGTGTTGTTTCAGAGGAGCTGTTCCACCTGAAGTCCTTGCACCTGCTCTTGAGACCCTCAAAGGCATAAAACGATCCCAGTGTCCAAGTGCTGGAAAAGCATTCTCATGAAGGCTCCACATTTGGGCAAATACTTTCTACATCCATATGAATAGAAACATGATTCCCTTGAAAGAATTTTCATTTTGCAAACATGAAATGGTCACAGGGTGAGAAAAACCACGAAAGGCGACGAGGCTGTCTATCCTAAGAAATCGCTTCCCAGTTCTCCAGAGAACACCCTGAGAACCACTAGTGAAGACACCACTGTGGCACAAAGTCTGCTTGCCCAGCAAGGATCAACTCCTAGCGAACCTTCCCATAAAAGTCTGTAACAGAAAGATGGAATCAGAGTTACTGTTCAACTTGGTATTTGCACTTTTCAGCGAAAAGCTGAATCCTTGGCTTTCCTCACCTGAAAGTTGCCAATTATTCAGTGGAACTCAACTGCAAGTTGTTTATTAACTGCACTAGGCTTCCAAAGGGGCAAAGAAACAACTGGATGCTGTTGATCCACCGAAGACGATTGTCACTGGTTAGCTCTGGATCCTGTATTACAGTCAGTGCATTCGATGATAATGAATTATCATCAGATTGGTAGAAATTGGAAAAAAATTGGATGATGGCTGATTTCACACATGAAACCCCAGCACTGAGCCAAAAGAAAAACACACAGCTGACTCCTGTACAACAGTACTCTCAATATCTGCAATTTCAGGAACGAGAACAGGATGCCACAACAAAACCAAATCTGGTACAAAAGCAGAAGTAGAACAGAAAATGGGTCATTTTACTCAGCACGGCCGAAGTTCTCCCAAAGCACTAGAGAGATGTAATGAATTCTGTGTTTATATGAAGAGTATCTGCCACAAGAATAGACACGATTAAATACAACATCCAAACTAAGTACTCAGCAATTCCGCTTTTAGCACATCAGGCAGAATAATGAAGTTTAACTGAAAGGAAGTGCAGAGCAATGTGTGAATGGAGGAAACAACTCCGAAACAATGATGAATAGCAGAATGTAACTGTGTAACAGGCAAATCTGTCACTACAGGAACAGTTATGAATTATGTTTTGGAGCAAGCCATGCAAAGGTAACATCACTTATGCAAACATTACCAACTCCACACAGGAAACATACACTAATCTTTTCCTCAGGCTTAAAAATGGGCTGAAGGATCATCAAATGTGCGACTAAACTGTACTACGAAACCCTTTTCTTTATCAAAAAACGTTTTTCCTTTCTTTCCTAGAAAAGAAACTGCTGCATTCATATGTAGTTACACCGAATCCAGTCACTTCCTCCTTTTATGTTTTTCCACACATGCCCACACCCAGTCTAAGATGTTTTCTATCTTTAGTTTGAAGTTGAATATTCCTTTAACAGTCAAACAGCTCAGCATTTCACTGAATTATTCCGTGGAATAAACTTTCACGTTGCACTGGAGATACATTTCTTTTGCAAGTGCACTTGCCAGGATAATTTTAGTCTATCGTAAATCCACACACAGCACCACACCAGAAAAACTAGTTTGTGCATAGAGTTTTCAGGTGGCCTGTGGAACACAGTTCTGTGTTTCTGTACTTTTGACACGCATTATTTTGGTAGTTAAGAACATCACAACAATAGAGACTGTGAGCGTTGACATGACGAATCCCACTCCCTGTTTCTCTTGCATCAGTTATTCAAGTATCTGTACTTTAAAGACCTTTGGATTAAACTTTTTTTTTTCTCTTTTATTTTCTGGCTGAGGGCATGAGAGGCAAAGGATGCAGGCAGTTCCACTGCATGTAAGTCGCCTTCCCAAGAGACCAGGCTCCGGGACACCGGGAACAGCCTGTCCCGAGCTCTGAAGCAGAACTCACCACTTGTTTGACACCGGTCATGTGAGTCCCTGCCCTCTCCCAAACTCACCTAAAAGCATTGTTTGCACGCCCAGCTCAGCGCACACCCTGCTCGCCCAGCTCCGGAGGGGTCTGTGGCTCTGCCCGACCCCCGAGCCCCGGCGCCGCCGCCCGGCCCCGCTCCCCACCCCGGGCACGGGCGCCCACCGGGACACAGCCGGGCACAGCGCCGGGACTAACGGGGTGACCCCAGGGACAAAGTGGGGTGATCTCAGGAACGAAAAGGGCTGACCCCAGCGACAAAGTGGGATTATTCCAGGGGAAAAAGGGAGGTGACCCAGGGATAAAGGGGGTGCTCCCAGGGACAAAGTGGGTGCCTCCAGGGATAAAGGGGGTGACCCCAGGGACAAAGCGGGTTCCCCGCGGGACGAAGTGGATGCCTCAGGGACAAAGTGAGTGCTCCCAGGGGGCAAAGTGGGTGACCCCGCGGACCAAGTGGGCGCCCTCAAGCACAAAGTGGGTGCCTCCAGGGGCAAAGTGGGTTCCTCCCGGGACAAAGTGGGTGGCCCCCAGTGCCGGCCCCCCGCGCTGCGCCCCCATCGCATCCTCCCGCATCGCCCCTGGGCGCGCCCGGGCAGCGGCGGCGGGGAGCGCTTTGTGCGGCGGCGGGGACGGCCCGCACCCCCCGGGCACCCCCCGGGCACCCCCCGGGCACCCCCCGGCAGCGCTCACCAGCTGTCCAGCTCCAGCTCCAGCAGCGACTGGGTCCGCTCGGCGCTGCAGTGCAGGCACCACATGGCCGTGCCGGAGTGCCGGGCGGGCACCGCCGCTCCGCCACAGCCGCCCCTCGGCGCACGCGTGGGGGGCGGGATTCCCGGGAAAAGCGGCTCCCACGGGGGCGGGATTCCCGGGAAAAGCGGCTCCCAGGGCTTCCCCTGCTCCGGCCGGCCCTCGCCCCCCGCCCCGGCCCCAGGGGCCCCCCGACAGCGGAGCAGCGACACCCCCTCTTAGGCTCCCTATGAGTAATACCCTGTAATAACACAAGAAAGTAGCGCTGGCGCATCTCCCTACTCTGGGGAGCTCCGAAGTTTAGGGAGAAACTTAAAATGCTGCTGAAATCGGGGAGGAGAAGAGGCACAGCGGAAAGCCCTTGTGGTGTGTACACAACGCACCTCTTATTTACAGTACATGCCGTCTTTGTGGGCCATAAAAAGAATCTAAGCAACTTTACTTAAACCCCGTTAAACTTCTGGATCGAGCGTGTGTTTTGCATAGTTTCCTAAGGAGGTGTTAGGCAGAGATTCCAATAAACCCGGGTTTAACTAGCTTTCAGTGAAACTCAAATACCTTAAGGAAGGCCACACCTTACACAGACTGTTTTCATAGTAATGTCACTGCAAGTCTCTAACCAGAGACTATTTATACTGCAGTGCCTGCTTTCAACATCTAGTGGTTATCCAGACAGTCTCTTCCCTTCAGAAGGTCTGGGACTGAAACAAGCCTGCTTTTTTCTGGTCCTGACTCAATGCCCTCCTGCATCAAGCTTCATCTCCACTTGTAAACAGACAAATCCAAAGCAGACACAGGCAGTTCCCAAAAGTCAACTGCTCCTTGGGAAACCAGTTTCCATTTAGGAACCAAGTGCAGACAGTTTTAGCGTGGGCTGTGACGCTGGAGGGGTACTGGAAAGGGCGGCTGAGGAGCTCTGACCTCAAAAGCAGTCACAGAATTTTCTGAAGAATGTGCTTTTTCTGAAGCCACTCCAAACACAACCTTCCTTCATGAGATACGATCACACTAGATCAGCAAAGAACCGAGCAATGCTAACACAAATAACCCGGCACTGTTAACACATCCCATTCGAAACGCTGCATGGATAATTGTCACATACAGCTTCCCCCCCCCCATCAATGTCAAGCATCCAGAATTCTCAATTTAGTTTCAACCCTTCTGCTACAAAGCTGTTAAATCGCTTCTTGATTTAGTAAGTCTTTAAAATTTAAAGTAGAGGTTAAGTGCCCAAATCATCTACATATTTAAGACCTCGCCTGTATTCCAACGGGGGGAATTAAATACAGAAAAACAAATTCTTGCTGCACTACGCAGACACCATTGTGGTTTCCGAGTCGAGGCAGCCTGATGCAATTGCTTTTGGAGGGATTTTTTAAGTTTCAACATTCCAAAACCATCTTTGCTGAACCATAATCCATAGTGCATAACCCAGTTTTCCTTGGGTAACAATAACCATAATCCATACTGCACAATCCAGCCTCTCTCAGGTGCTGATTTATCATAGATCTTCACTTTTTAGGACAATTTTCTGGTGGCACATAGCTACATTTCTTTGGCATCCTGACAACGTAGGTACAGTGCTTGTGCTCTGTGCTGAACATCCAGAGCTGATGTTTCAGGTCCTGTAAGATGGGCAGGAGAGGCTCTTGTAACAACACAGAGCCAACGTGGCATTTATTTCACTTTATCTTGTGCTTGGTATAGAAAACTTTGGCCAGAACCACTAGGATGTATATACCCCGTTGTCCTCCCGCTGCTGTTTTACATCGAACTAGCAATAAAGTTGCCACTAAGATATTGGACTAAAACCTAACACAGTAAGGAGATGGAAAAGTAACTTTCCACGTCCTGGTATCCTTATTCCCGCTCATTTCTTGGAGCCCAAGTCACAGCACAACACCAAGTTATCTTTGCGCCATTAAAACACATCAACTTGACTTCGGCAAAAATGAAGCTGAAATGGGAAATCTCCATGCCAGAGGAAGCAAACAAAAATTTCAAACCATGAACTTATGCTCACTAGACCAGATGTTTGAGGCAATAATTGTGAAGGAAGCAGGGTGGCTCACCATGGGAGGAGCTGGTGGTGGCAACAGCTGTAGTTGCTGCTTCATTTCACTTTGGGCCACTGTAGTTTTCAGTCAGCTGCCCAGCAAACACCACTGCCAAACTTACAAAGGCAGCTCCAACTTCCTTACCATTCTCATGTTTAACAATATCTCAGCAGTGAATATATGCTTAGACAGTTCAATCTTCCTTGACAAAGCTAACCCTATTTTATTTCTAATACAGAAATATAATTAAACCTTAGATTAAGCACAACACTGGAATTTTGGTTTATCCAGTAATTTTCATAAATCACTGCTGTTTAATGTGTTAATGGCTAAAACAAAGTTTATAAACCCCTAGAGTGCAACAAACTCAATTTGTAATTATGAGCACACAGCAATTTGTACAACATGCCATCTAAATCTACAGTAATTATGACCCTGCTTAAAGGGTAATTCCCAACTTAATCACATTTAATACACCATTATTTCCAAGATCTGCAAGGCTGAAATGGGCATTTATCTTGCATTTTGCTGGAATAAATGCAAAGGGTTACACAGAAAAAATGAAGAAACTACCAGAGAGTAGTTTTCTTCCTGCAGAGTATAAACACAGCCATGCAGCATTGTACCATAAAATGCACTCACAGGTCAAAATACAGGTTATTCCTCTCACAGTGGGATTTGGGGGGATATTAATTTAATTCGTCCCTTGAAAAGAATATGCTAACCTGTATGGATCCTCCACTTCCTCCCTCCCGTGGTGAAATCTCTGCTTCTCGTGCTTACCTGTACACCTAACGTAAACTAAATATTCCTTAAAATAGATGGGGATATATCAGATTCAAGGGTGTACAGCACAATGCTCTTTCACAGTGTTCTCTTTTGGTGCACAGTGAGAATTATCAATGAACAGCAATGGATTCTCTACCTGTATAAAACATCATAATGTTCCCACGTGGTCTGGAATTACATAGGAATTCTCAAACATGCCAGGTAATTCTTCAAAAGCTGACATGCTGCTGTGCTTATCCCAGTTTTGTGTCCCCCCAAAGTGGATTTCTTATCTTCCCTCATACACATTTCTGCATTTCCTATGGCTGTGTACTCATTCATTTCATTTTTAAATGCCAACACTCAAAAATCAGCATAAAACAATAGCTACAGCTTCAGTTTGGTTTTTAAACTGAACTTAGAAAGCCTTTAAACAAACACATCTGGGAAAAGGCTTTATGTTGTCGGTTGCTATGGAGTAGGCAAAACAATGAATCTTTGTAGTCTTTTTGCTCTCCTAAGAACAGATCCAAAGCCTATTTAAGGCAAAGGAAATCTTCACTGACTTCGAGGGTTTGGAGACTCAAAGTGGTACTTTGCAACAACCTGTCTCAAAGCCCCCCACCCTTACAAAACATAAACCAGCATTATCCCTATGAGAAGGATGGGAATAAGGAAGCACAAAGGGTATAAACCAGAGCAGAGGAGAATTAGAATAACCTCTCACAGTCTCCTTGCAGATCAGTGGGAGATCTAAAAAGGAAACAGATCTCTCTACATGTTCTGCTTCTTTATCCCCTCCCATAAAACAAGATGCTTTGCTCTGCTGAGGGAGAAAAGATCAGTGTCTGTTGTTGGCCCCTCAAGAGAAACCTCACCAGTGAAAGGCTGTGCTCTGCAGCAGTCTCTCCTTAGCCCTGGCTAGAAGACTTGGATAAGAGCAACGATTTTGGAACAAAAAAGGAAATTCCATATAACAAGTTTTCAAAATGCTAAGATACACTGATTTATCCAGGGTGGGAGCATGCAAACCAGGCAACCCTGCAAACTACAGCAAGTTGGGAAGCACACAGACAAAATCTCAGCAATGACAGACACAAAGCCTAAAGAGGCTTAGCTTGCCGTCAAACCATTAGACCAGAGCCAGCATTCCTGACTCAAAATTCCCTGCTGTCACTACTCTGACCTGGTTTTGTCCCTCGGAGTCAGTAGTTGATCCTACAAACACTCTCTTATGCAGGGAGCTGTTGTAAACTGCATTACTGGTGCACTCTAACACTGCCTGGCTATTCACATCCCCAGAGCAGCACTGGGGAAGGTTACATGAGACAGGGCTTTTCAGATCAGTATTTAGGTATCCGTCTCAGAGAGCTCTGAAATGCTGGTCACGCTGCCCCTGAGCTGATGTGTTCATCCTCTGCTCCCCACAGTGCAGCTCACAGCAAGACACAGTTTTGGTTCTCCACAAAACCAGTTGCTGGATAACTACATTTCATTATAATACTATTGAGACATTTAAAATGTCTCTTGACAGATCCATAGCCACATGGAATTTTTTTTTTTGTGCAAATACCATGTAACCTCCCTTTGAAGAGAATTTAGCAGAGACTTTCAGCAGTTGCCGGTGTTGCCCTGGCTCAGCCCAGCAGTGAAACGATACCTGAGGGGCAGATGCTGCAAGCCAGGTCAGTCAGCACTGAGCGGTGGTTCTTCAAGAGAAAACATTCTGTTCTCCCAAATCCATGGACAGAAGGATGGTGGGTGCTTGGAAATCCCCCAGAGGCAGTAGAGAGGCTGACAAGAAGCCAGAGAGCCCCTTAGAAAGAAGTTCACCTGTAAGCCAAGAAGGCCACTCTGTTCATCAGGTGCTGTAGATCCAGTAAAAGAGAAAGGGAAGTCTCTTATCTGCATTCCCAGGACAATAAAGGCAGGACTCTGTACCAGGAACACAAGGTGACTGCAATTACAACTTTGCTGATACCATTATACATATGAAAGTCTTTTGCCTCTTCAGAGTGAAATGTGTACATGACCAGAGCCAGGATTCCTGACTTCAGATTCTCTGCTGTCCTTCATTTTCAAACTCCCTCCTGCCTCCTTCACTTGGAGTGCCACCTTCGCTGATGAATCCAGAGCTCCCACAGCTTAGGACACACCTAAAGCTTTTGCAACCCCAAGTCACTGGGTTCCAGGGTTTCTCTGGCTGTGCATTTGGTGCCACTACTAAGCAAGGGTGGTGGGCACCAAGCCCATGACGGCGAAGGCAGAGAAACTCAGGTTGTAAGGAATGTGTCCTGGTGCTCTACAACAGCAGACCTCACAGGGGAAAGCTGAAACCATGAACTCCCCTTTCCAGACTTACTCAGTCATAATAAAAGACTGAAAAAATACTTGTCACTGAATAAAATGTCTTTCAATGAAGTTGGACAGAAAGCACACATTGAGATGATACAGACAGTGCAGGTTGTTAATCTACAGTATGTTCATGCTCTTGGACACCCTGCGTAAACCAACTGAACCAAACCATCCTTTCAAAATATGCTCTGCCAGAAGGTCCCCCACAGCCTCCTCTTTTTTTCTGCTTTCATTTCATGGCAGTAATAATGTGCTTTCTGAGAAAAGTATTTCTTTGGGATTAACGGGGCAGCCGAGATTAACAATGCTTAGTTATGCTTCATGTCATCAACATCTCAAAAGCTTTTGATCCTCAAGAAAAGCACAGTTATGCTTGCTTGGTATTTAATGTTTTGTGGTTTGGTTTTTTTTTTTTTCCTGTTTGCACAATTCATAAATAGAGTAAGACGACTGAGCTTCTGTGTGCACAGAGGGGTTGTGTGTGCACTGATGTCAAGTGGAAAAATACATGGCTGAGTTCAACATATTTTACTAACTTTTCTAATCCTGAAAAATACAGAAGTGTGTTTCTTTGAAAAAAATTATGTGGAAAGAATTACAAATCCCATAAATAGTGGCTGAAAGCTTGTGAAAGTAATTACTACTCAGTATTAAAGTAAATATCAGAATATTGCTACTTTCTGTTCTGCACAGAACTGTCTTTCCCCCAGCACTTGTGACATCTGGCTCAGTATAATCACTGCACAGAGAAATCACGTGTGCAGCCCATGCCATGGAGAAGTACATATTTTCCATGACTTGCCTTCCTGCAAGCACCATTTGAAACCCAGGAATTCTTCTACTTGAAGCTCAGATTGCATTACAGTTGCTTATTTTGACAGCAACCATTAAGTTTAAACTGTTAGGAAAATGACAAGCATCACTGAAATTCCCATATATAAATAACAATAAAAAAATTGACCAAAATTCAATTCAAAGATAAAGAAATCACTTTACTAACTGCTTTAAACACGTGGGTTGTATTTACCTAATCAAGTTAGACTTAAGGGCATTCTATGAAAATATTTTCAACTCTTCTGTATTAATGCATGACTGTGCAACACAACAATTTTTAATTCAGTATTTATGAATTAAAGTATTTATTTACATTCCCATTTTGTCAAATCCCCCAGCATGGAGAGGCACAGTATCACTCAGATAAAGACTCGATTTAAATGCAGAAACATTTACAGAGATGACACTTCTTTTTGGCAGTTGCACATCCTTGGGCTGATCCTGTGCCCCTTTCCACAAAATCCAGTGACAGTCTCACAGCTTTATGGACAGTGCCAAGGGTGATCACCAAGGGAAAACAAAGCAACAAACCCACATTCCCCAGCAGTGGTCACGTTGCAAAAGGAGTTATGCACTAAGGTCACCCTATGGAGACATAACCCAGGAGCAGCTGCAGCACCCACACACCACTGTGTGCTAACACAGCCTGAGCCCCACTGACAGACTTAAGCCCATGAACTGGACTCAACAGCTACAAAAACTCCATCCTGCTTTAAATTACACAACAAATACTGACTTTTTCCATGGTAACCTTTATAGCTCATAGAAACTCTGAACAGTGTTTTGAGCCAGATGTAAACAAAAATAGGACAGGAAGAAATAACAGCACACCTCCATGCCAACAGCGAATGATGAGTGCAAAAGAAAGGGATATTTTTCTTCCACAGTTTCCTGCCTGGAGGGCAGCACAGCATATTTCAATGGCCTCTCCACGGAATATGAGGAACTCCCAGAAGAAAGGCTGGGCTGCCTGGGCTGTTTTCACAGGGAGACAGGACACCTCTGCCCGCCCCCTGAGTGCAAACGTGTCCCTCCTGCCTGGGCAGAGCAGAGCCAAGACAGGGCACACCAGCCTGTGCCCACTGCCCCACTGACAGCTCTGAGCTGTGCACCTGAAAATGCAGGTTCTGCACGGGCCTCTCTGAACCTGAACAAACAGGCAGGGTGTAAAAGGGCAGGACAACATCACGTTACATTTCTTGGTGTTGCTAAACCAGAGGGATGAAGTGAGCAGAAAACACCAAATCTAAGTGACACTGCTGCATTTTGCATGCTTTGCATCAAGGATTTAGAGGCAGGTTATTTTTTACTACAGAGTGAAAAATTCAAGCACAAGCAGACTTAAATATTGCTGGTTTCTGACCAGGCAGGCTGATCATGCCAATACAGAACGCAGAGTTGGAGCTGCCAGTGTACAGATGACAGCACATCTTCACATTACCTTCTTTATAACACTCACCTGCACAGGTATGGTAAGGTAAAAAAGGACCAGGAAAACTCCTCTTTGAAACTCTTCCGTGCAGAAAGCTAATTACATTTGCTAATATGTTACATGGAAGAAGAAAAGAGTGTCCCCACTGTTAGAGCTGCAGGGAACACCCAGAAAGCAGCCCCTGTGACACAGACCTCTATTGAAAAGGCTTCTGTGAGATTTGCCTTAAACCTCTGTAAGGCACCATTAGCAAAGTAGCAAGAGAGGAAACAATTTGCACATGACTGTGCACAGTACGTGTTTGTTCCGTGATGAACAGGACATATTTTGTTTCCTTTTGGAAATGCAGAACTCCTACGGCTCACACAAGGGATGTATTTTGGCACACTGAATGTGAAGACATCAGGCTACTAAGTTTTCATCTTTTAGAATTGCTGCTAACTGCAGTCCTTGTTTTGAATTTAGATAAAATAGAAAAACAAATTTCTCTCCCTCTTGCCAAGAGGAGGACAGAGGGGGCTCATGAGTGGCACACACTGCTGTGCTGGGCAGGGCAGCCCAACACAACCCATCCTCCTTTCATCCTCCTCTGAAGGAAAATTTCCACACAGCCAACCACCACCTGCACCACAAGGTGAGTAGTAAGGCACCTATACCATAAACCAAAGCATATTTTAAATCACTGCCTTCAAAAGGCAAAAATGGCAAAAGAAATCACATTTCTGTCCCCCCAAACTGAAAAGATTACTTTGCAATAACCTACAGCACAGGAGGCACTTTCACTTTTGATTGACCTTTTCTCCTGGCACAGAAAACATTTAACAAATGAAGTCTCATCTAAATCTCAGACTAAATTAAGTCTCACCTAAATCGTAGACAATAAGAAAATTAAAATCCATTATGCTAATTAATGACACGGTACAGTTAAGGGTAGGCACCCTTTCAAATGCAAACACTGAATTTACAACTAGAAGCACCCCAGGTGTCCTAGGACAAGCTGCTAACCAATATGCAGATTAGGAATTCAAAGCAATTTGGAATGTGAATTCATTTGCTTTACCACCATAGCATGTTTTTGCCCCTCCTGTCTGGGAGCCCAAACTATAAGCTGCGGTAGCTTGGCAAATGCAACGACCCTGAGGTGATAAAAGAATGCATTGTAAATGGGTGATCTTTGGCATGTTACTCAGTGAATCAGTTTATTTCAATGCTACTTATCTTCATCCACGTGCAGGAACATACTCTGCACTCAAAGGGACTCCAATTTTTCCTCCTCCTCAGCCCAACACACACAAGACTGCAAGAGCACTGGCAATTGAATCAATTTGTATTCTTTGTGTTATCTGACTCGAGAGGTTTCCTCCTTCTCTCGGCTAGAATTTATCCTTGTGTGCTCAAAGCCCTGTTTGTTGGAAAACTACATTGCAAGAAACACTTTATTTTGTTGATGGGATTGCACAGGGGTGGCTGAGGGCGAGCACGGCCAGTTCCTGGTATCAGCTCCCACAGACACTGCTGGTGGGGAAGAGGGATGCAGTTCCAGGCACTGTTATTCCATGGAAACCACACCAGGAAGCTTTGGGTCTGACGAGCCTGACAGGTACTGCCAGTACAGCTGAAGGTGAAATAGGCTATTTCATTGATGGGGAGCCATCTAGAATCCTCAGAAGGTTTCTAGGATGAACAATATTTTATGGACTGCAGAGCTAACTCCGATGCTAAATCAAAATTAAAGCTCAGCTTGATGTGCAAAACCTGCTACAGAGACCACAGCGGGTGAGCCCAAAGAGGTGGCACAATCCAGCATTTTGTCACCGAAGCTCTTCTCAGATCCTGCAGGTGTTTTGTTCTTGAACAACCACGAGGATAAATTTTACTCTGAGTGGAAACCTGAGAGCGAGATGTGGCCTGTGTGCAAAACAGCTCAGCCCCTCCTAATTCTCCAGAACTGCCGGAGAACATCAACTAAATGGGGTGTGCAGGGATCAGGCCTCTGCAATCCATGCCCACATCCTGGGCACACATATAATACTTTATAGTATCAAAACTCCCCATGACAGCCACTATTGCTTGGGGTCTGAAGCCTGTCACACAAAATTCAGGTTTGCAACCCCACTGCAAAGAAGAAAATATTGTAGAACAAGCACTGACACGTTTAATTATCAACTAAAAACCCCACTGTGCAAGTCTGGGAAGAGAATTCTGACTTCCTAGAGACAGAAGACAATTGAAGGTAACTGTAGCTGAGTAAGAAGTGTTAAAAACCTTCTCCACTTCCTTGATTGCATCACCAGCTTGGATATTATGCCATCTCTCGTTTAAATCATGAACTGCAAAGTAATCGAAATGTGAAATATTGCTCAATCAGTCTAAAATTCAATCTCAAGAAATTCTGTCATACTTGATTTAATGTTGTTTTTCTTTCTAGAAAAACCCCCAAAATCTGAGAAATGAAGAATTGTTAATCTTGTTCCTCTGCATCTGATACTCTGACAAATCAGTCCTCTAGTTTTTACAGGTGATGACAAAATGCACAAAAATAATTGCCCAAGCCATTGAGTGTGTCCAAAGTGTATCAGCTGCCTGCTCTGCAGTCATTTCAGGGTTTTTTTCCCATGTCACTCACCACTCCTTTGTTACCCACCACAAGGAGTTTCAACAAGTAACTTTAAAACTGGCAGCAAAGATGCACCTTTATTTACATGGTTCTCTTTCCATGTATTGTAGACAGAGAATTCACCTGGGCTAAACATAAATGAGATCATTTGTTTTGCTTTGACCCTGCTTATAAAGCCAGCACAGCCTGTCCTGATACTCCTTAGCTGGTGATGTTTCCTTACTTTAATTTTATATTAAATACCTACTTAGAGCATACTCCAGCTATTAAGAATGAAAGTACTGATAGCAGGAATGTGTTGTGGTTTGGGGGTTTTTATTCACCAAATTAGCTTTCACTAATGGCAAAAATGCTCCCTTTTTCTACTGTTCCGAAACCTCCCCCATAAAGCAGAAGGAATGAAACAGTCAAAGAGTCCAAGCTGGAGTTATTTCAAATGGGTTCTCTTTGCAATTCCCAGGAAATAAGTACATTTTGAACAATGTGAAAGATCACCTGGCAGACAACCCTAAACTCTTGTTTCTTCCCTAGAATGGCTACTGTGTGAGTGCCAATGGCACCTATCAAGCCTTTCCCAAGACAAATCGAGTTTACAGTCTGTGCCATTATCTTCGCATGACACAGAGGTGGGAGGTTGGGATTTTTTGTTTGGGGAAGTCTGAAGAAAACTCTCACTCTGTACTGGAGCACTGGGATTGTGGAAATCAGGTTGCACATTAGGACAGTTGAAAGGAAGAAGCACCATCAACACTAGAGAAAGGTGAAGCCTTCCACACCCTGACAGAATATTCCAGGCTGGCCTTCAGTCACAGCTCCCCTAAAACACAACCAAGGGGCTCTGCCAAAAACCTGCCTGTGTCATAGGTAGAGATTTACCCTCCCTACAATGCAAACAAATGCATGTAAAGCAAAAAACATCACATATTTAAAATAAAATCGCGGAATTCAAGCTTCCCAAGCCCTCCCTGAAACAGTATTCCATGGGGAATCTGGAATCCAGTGCAAATGCTGCTTCTGTCTGGCTGCTCAGAAATAAGATTCCTCTTTCAGACCAGTAATGATGGTACAACCTCCACCCCTGCTCACAGGCAGGACACAGAACACACACACTAATAGGAAAAAACATCATCCATTGTTCCTCCTGAATTCCCAAATGTTATTTTACTGGGCAGTAAAATACCCCACACTCCAGTTCCTTCTCTCCTAATCTTCTTCCGGCACCCAACACAAGTTGAACAGTCTGTCACAAATCGTGTCTCCTTTCAGTCAAAGATACACTCTTGAGCAGACATCTGGTGGAAATTCCTGCATATGCTCTGCAAGGCTCTACATAATTCCATGGTGGTCCTGCAGGGAATTGGAATTGTAACAGCACACACATTCTTCAATTAATTCACTCCTGAAAACGAAGGATTAATTATTCTAAACCTGCTAAATTCTAGACATTTCTATAAAGTTTTCAAATCAAAATAACTTCTTGTCCGTGCTGAAATATATTATACCAAGCAAATCACCATATAAAAATATCTGAAATTCAGTCTTTACTCAGACTAATTCCAGATTTTCTCTGTCCAGAATACAGTTTTTTCCTTAGAATGCTCAGCTGAGCAGTGAGAGGGCTCATCTCCTCACACACTGGAATTCTACATAAAGCATTGCATAAGCACAACTACAAGTATGTGACATCAACACAGAGAGGGATGCAATAAGCTTTGAGGGGGGAAAAAAATCCCAGGGAGTTTTATTTTGGAGAAATATTGCCGCGTTTCTGCCCTCAGAACATGCTGACTCACGTGCACAGCTGCAGTTGGCAGAACAGCATCTCCCTCAGAGGTGCCAACTCCCTCCGTGTTTGTGGAGGAAGCAGAGAAGATCTGACTTCACGTGAAAGCCAAAGTGGCAGAATTTGGACCTAAATGCAGCCAACTGGGCTTTCTGGATGGCTGGTAACCACGGCCAGTGCTCCGAATAGCTCTGCTAGTGAGGCAGAGCTTGGCAAAATCCCCAACTGGGGAACAAGCGCCCGGAGCAAGTCAGGCTGTGTGAGAGGAGCGTTCAGAAACACACCGACTGTTCGAAGTCTGGATCACTCAAAACGCAATTTAATCAATTTAGCAAAGCCATTAGAATGTTCCCCTCCAGGGGAAAGACAAAGGCACAAAAAAAGCTCCCCATCTTGGCTGGTTTCTGTGGAAGTGTGGGCAGACACACTCCAACCAGAGGGCCAGGCCAAAATGGGGCTCACATTGAGTTTTCCTGCCTGCTCTAGTAGGAGAATTTAAGATGGAATTTTCATTTTAAGGATACACTGTTAGTTGGTGCATTAGCCACGTTTGGAAGTTCTCTCTGCTCCTTTTTGGAGCTCAGTGGGCTCATTAGAGCTGAGCCCCCCAGAACTCTCTGCATGCTGACAATACAACAGTGACAAAAACCTGCCCCGTTTTATTTGCTGGGCTCAAACCCACCCAAATACTGCAGACACCTTTGAAATAATGTTGATGTTCCATGGGCTCAAACAACAGGCACATCATCTCCAAGGGAGCCAGACTGCTCAGAGGCTGCCCACAGATCACACTGCCTGGCTCCAGCAGGAGCGAGTGAAGATGCTGATCTTCACTATTATTGCTCTATTTATGGCTAAAACATAACATACATCAGGTATAAACCTCCAAATCTGTATGCAGCTCTTGGCAACTGTTCCTAAAAAGCTGTAAATCTAAAGCTCTGTAAGCAGAGAAATCTCAAAAATGAGTAAAAGGACCTTTTCTGATTCTACTTAAATGGTACAAATAATACAGATTTTCCAATTAATGGTAGTGAGACAGATAATGCTTATGATTTCCATGAAAAGGCTCAATATGGATGCACATTTTTGGACTGCAGTATGGAAAGACTGCTGTACAAATAATCCAAGTGACCTTTCAGTCTGAACCAAGCAACAGAGTGTTATAATTGCTCAAGTAGGATAAAACCAGCACGGAGCTGACAGTAATCAGAATAACGTGAGAGGCTTGAGACAGGTGCTGGAACAAAGACTCTGCAGAAGGAGCTCAGTATTTCTACTCGGTATTTATACCCAGAGTATTCTTATCCCAAGAATATTCTAAGATATAAAACTCAACTACCTTTGCTCGATGAAAGCAGAAACAACTGAGCTTTGAGAAGCACGTCTATCTCTTCTTTCTGTTCATGTAAATGTGGCATTTCATATTAAAATCCTGCAGTGAAGTAGACTCGTTATTATTTCACCTGACACTGCTAAAGAGCATTTAGGTCAGTCTGCACAAAGAGGCAGATCTTTCCTGAGCCAGCTTTGAACAGGCTCCTGCTGCTCTCTGATGAAGCTGTCATTTCCCCACATGAGAGAATTTAAGATTAGGTGACATAATATGCACATTACTCAAGTTGTGGTGTTTTAGAAAAGTAAAAGTCTATCAATATTTACTTTTTTCACTGAATCTTTCAGATGCATCTTGCTGGAACTTACTCCTGCTGGAAAGAGAACATGGTACAATGACTATCAGAATGATAAAATGAGGTTCCTTCTTACTCAGACAAATGTGCATTGAAATCATCCTGCTGCAGTTGGGGAAACACACACAGCCTTGTGTAAAGCCTTCCCTGAACAAAAGGTTTAGGCATCTTCAGGGACTTTGCCTTATCCTAAGATGAAGAGAATATTCTGGCTGCACAAATATACATATGGGTAAACAAGACAGGGATTTTTAGAGCACGAGACACCATGAAGATGATTATTAGCAGGATTATTCATTCTGTGTTTTCCCAATATGGTTTGTTTCAGAGTTGCTCTTGATTTACAGATGGATAATGAAGCAGGTGTGATCTTACTGAAGCAAAAGCATATGAAATGAAGGGAGAAACACTGGAGCATGAGACAAACCCACAATAAATGTATTCAGTGATGTCCAACACTTTAAAACTTTATAGTTCCATTGCAGCTGTAATGGCTGTTATCAACCACCAGCTGGAAATCCCAGCTGAGGAGATACACAACCACCATGTTATTTAGTTCAGGCTTTTTCTAAACCATAGAAAGAGTGAATTTCAGAAGGTTAGTAAACACATCACATTGTAATTACTTTGTTCCTTCCATGCCTAGTAAAAGCTCATATATTTTTTACTGCATGTTCCAACTCAGATTTTATACTCTTTATATTATGGCCCCCTGTAAGAAAATATAAAATCTACATTAATGCCTTATGTGCAAGTATGTTTTGTAGCGGAATTTATAAATATTAACAAGACAAAATTTACAAGTGCAAAAGACACCATTTGCAGCTGTAAATGTTTAATTCTGAGGGAGCAGGAATCACATTTTCATCTTCATGCAAGTATTAAAGCAAGTATGCAAGCATCTTCAAGCTGTATTAAAAGCGTACTTATGAACAAAGTGTTAAAAAATTAGCAGGACAAACCAGTTCTGATCAGAGGTGATTCAAAGTATTTTCTACTACCCTTTCTAGTCTTAGTTCAATAAAAGACTTTAGGATCTACAATATATGCTTGGTATTGGTAGGAATCTGGGAAACAGAAGCCCAAATGATAGTATCAGTTTTATTAACTCAACATATCCTTCCCTGAGTCATCAGTAATCAGTATTACTGCCAATACCAAGTGCTGGGTTTTATAAAGCCCCTTTCCTGAATAGACAATGAAAGTCTGTTAAGGTCCTCCTTCAATAACCCACCTGGGTGAAGGCTCACAGTACTCACTGCCTTGTACACGAGCAATGGACCAACATCTCCACAAATCAGTTCAAACCCACAAATTAGGCTTTTGCCTTTAATAAAATTAAATAAAATAACGCAGTCACCGTAGCAACCAAGTTCAGAGCTTCTGGAAAAAGACCAAAATCTGGATCCAGGACTAACGGTGGGGATTTCAAAGGCACCTTGGCAGTGCCTGGTTCTCACAGGATACCACAGGCTGCTGGAAAACCAACTTCTGTTTGTGCTGCCGAAAATACTGCCTAAAGCTGACAGCACAGGGCTTTGCTTTGGAAAGTGTCTAAGTTTAGATGAATTTTTTAAAAAGTGAACAGCCCCAGCAGTTGAACTTCTCCCATTGCCAAAACAAAAAAATACTGTATTTACAACCTTTTCCCTGCAGAGACTCCCTGGCTGGAGTGGGGGATGAAACTAAAGCATTACAGTGGCATTTCCTATCCCTGAACCAGGAACTGGAGCTCTCCTGTTCCTTCAAGGCCAGTGAAGGGCAAACTCCCTTTTGGGTGGGTGATCAGGAAATAACCTGACTAGATTAATTTCTCACTTCTAGGATCACCAGAACACTTGGAAAAAGGATGAACAGAAAATGAGAACACTCCCAAGGATCAGATTTCTACACAGCTCACAACCTCACCTGGAGAGCTCTTCCTCCTGCCCACAGTTCCTGCACCCACATCTGAAGAACACAGACATTCTTTTCTATTTGATTTTATTTACATATGCAGCACCGCAGCCCCCAAATTCCACACATATACAACCAGATTCATTCACAAAGAGAGCCATAAACACAAAGAATGGGCCATAAACACAAAGCATGAGCCGTAGCAGTTTTGCTATTTTCACTTTTAAGATCCAGCCAAAGACACCAACGGGAAAAAAGGTTCTTAACAGGAATAAAGAGCACGTCAATTATGAACTTCCCTGTCTGTACACTGTACAAACGAGAATTCTGCACTATCCTGCCACGGGAGGATCCACAGTGGTGTCAACATCCCAGTGATGGATTGGGAGAAACATCCCTTTGGTGATGGAGAGGGATAGATGAGGCAGGTTGTCAGGTGGTCCCTCCAAGTCAGTAGTTCAAAAGGCTAAATAAAATGGGTGCCATAAAGTACTAAAAGTCTAAACTCTTGAGGAAGAATACTTCCAATAGGAAGAACACTTCCAGCACTGCAGAGGGGCAACTGAAGGACTTTGTGATCACCTTAAAGAGACTATTTATTTCTTCACTCTGGACTAGCGTGAGGTGTGGGGATAGTTTTATTCCCTTGTATCTGTCACTTACCATATAAGTTAATAACAGCACGGCAAAAAGAATGTTGCCTGAAAGAAAGAGTCCCCACAGGCTGTGACACAAAGCAAGCATCACAGGGAGCAAGGCATCCGATATGAAATGGGACTAAAGAAAATTCTTCCATGTAATCAACCTGCCACTCTGCCCAGGCCCACTCCTGCACCATCAGCAGGAAATACCTGCTGATGTGACAGATCATCATCCTGTCATATCGTCTGAAGGGAATTTGTTGATGAAGGTATTTTCCAAACCAGTAAATAAACAACAACATCACAACCTACTCCTCAGGTATAAAGACGCAGGCAAAGGGAAGACGAGCTGCATATTGTGCTATTAAACTCTTTAAGTACAATTTACAGCTAATTACATTTCACAGTGGAAAGAAACCCATGCCTGCCCAACCAGCTCCATCTTCCCCAAGCCTTAATTGCCTGCCCAGGCTGGGATGGGAGGCCAAGGAGAGTCCCCAGCTGTACATTCAGCAAGGGCAGCTCAACAAAAGTGTGCAGTTTTAGTGCTTTCCTTTGCTGCAGGCCAAGAGTTCCAGGCAGGCAAAACCTCATGTCTTCTGTCTCTCATTAAATGTTGGTGCACCAGCATAATTACAAAATACCATCTGAGAGGCCCTGCAGTCCTTTTCCAGCTCCAAAAGGCAGCTTAAGACTTCTTATTTCACAAAGAGAAGAACTGAAATAATGGAAAAGGTGTTTATATATGATAAAATATAAATGTATTTTATTATTGTAGACTATAAGGCTGTATTTGTGAGGTGTTGGATTATTCATGCCCAGAATCCAGTTGTTTCTTCTGCTTCAGTCATTTAATCACAACACAAAATGCCACAGTATTTACTCTGGGGTCTAGAAACTGCTGGAGGTGCACAGAGTCCTCTTGGCCCTGAACTGCCCATGGTGTTCTGCTTAAACCTTTAGAGAGTAAATAACCCTTTATTGACTAAATTGCTTTTAAAACCAGTATTTGAGTCACTTGATTTTATGTGGGTACATGTAATTTTGCAGACAGACACAATATGCTTGGGGTTTTTTTATCTCTGCAGAATGTACTTGCTCTCAAAGCCCAAGGGTGAGGCAAATGAGACAGCAGTGCAGGGTAGGATGCAACAGCATTTTTAAATGAGGCTTCAATTGACTTGAGAGCAGCATATGAAACTGTGTCCTTACAACAGCAGAAAGGTCTTCTTTAATGAATTCCAAAGGAAAAATATTTACTTCTGAAATTTCACTTAAGCAGGTGCCCAAAATGCTGCTGTGCACAATGGGGTCATTTATGTCCTATGAACGATAACCGAGAGACAGACCTAATTTATGAGATAACCAAGCTCCACAGTTTGTATTGTGTATCTTCCTGTTTCAAGCCACACACTGCAGGGGACTGTTTGGCTATTTTTAGCCATGTTCTTATGCTAACATATTCTACTTTACCCCATGTGTGCAGGCACAAGTATCTCCCGGCACTCAACAGCTCTTCACCTGCATCAATTCAGCCTCTACGACTGTCATTACTCCAGGTCCTGTTTATGTTCAGGTCAAGTCTTCTACAGTAATAAGTAGGACTTTCTGTAGCAGTTTTATATCACTAATCTGCCTCCATTACCTTCAAAACAAGCTCTAAAAATGCATTTAAAACCCCTCACCTCAAATTTATGTACACAGTGTGGATATATACCGGAATAAAAACTGGGCAAGTTCTCATCTTGCTTTCTGGAAGGAACAATAAACCTGCCCAGTCCCCAGTGTGATATTAAGTTTTCTTTATGGCACTCTGTATAGGATGTACTCCTGGTTTTACAGTCCAGCACAGTAAGGACCAGATGGTTTTGGATATGGGCATTGCCACATGTCAACCCATCCAGAAAAGAGCCAATTTGAGTAAAACTGAAATATCCTCTATTCTTTGCCCTGACCCTCCCTCTTCCCTCCACGAAGTAAACTTTGTGGGTGCCAATTCATGATGCAGGGGAAGAAAGGTTACATCTCTGCTTCAACAGCCTTTCCTGGACCTCCCCTCTACTCTACACCAGCTCTGTAGTTTGCCTAAAACGGGGAAGGGGAAGAGGAAGAGCTCGGCCATCCATCATGAGCTGAGGGTTCGGCCTGTGAGAGACGGTGGCCACTCTTCAGCACCTCCCTCCCTGCCAAGAGCAGCGACAGTGCCTGGCAGGGTGGGAAGGATGCTCAGTGCTTGCAGAAATGCAGGAATTCAGGCTCCTCCATGGGGAAAGCAGCTGCAGAAGTTCATCCCCACCCAACAGAGCCTGCAGTAATTTCAGGAATCAGGAACAACTTTTGAAGCCTCTCTGCCTTGGTGTCGTGACCCGAACACTCAGACTCACGAACTGGAAGATGCAGAGCCCTGGGTGTCCAAAGCAAAGCCAAACCCACACTCAGCCCACACTCCCAGCTGAGCCTGTGGGTGCTCCTGAACTGCTGTTTTTAACCTGCCCACGACACAGGGCTGTGGGAGCAGCTTTTCAGGGCTCTTGTGAAAGGACTCCTCCGAGCCAGGCGGTCTCCCTGAACTTGTTATGCAACAGGCCTACAAATAGTTCATTGAGGATTAGTCTGGTTCAGCTGGACACTCGGCGCTTAATCCTCGCCAAGCAACTGAGTGTGGCAAAGGCATTCCTCGGATCTGCTGACAGGAGGAATCTGCTGCCAGAAGTCAACCAAATATGTAAGCTTTCAGAACTCAGCACTTCCTTAGACACTCCAAATGTCTATTCTCTATTACTTCTCATAGTAATTACATCAGGCAACTTTACATTCAGTTGTCATGAAACGCCAGCTCGCTCTAGGAAAAACATGTGAGGTGGCATTTTAGTCCTATTGCAAATGACAGTTCAGGGTCAGCAGCAGGGCACAGCTGAAGGCAACTCACAGAGGAGAATCTCTCAGTGTTGGCATTAAAAAGGGCTCTGCTGCGAATTTTGCTCCCAGTTTCCGCTGAAGGAAAGCGACAGTTCAGCTCTCAGTGAGTAAGAACGGCGTTGTCTTGACCGCCCATCCGTACACGCACATTTCATTATTGCAGATCCACAAAAGAACCAATTATGCTCGAAATTAAACTCCCTCTCTTGTTTCTGCCCTTTAATGTGCTGACAAATAAAAGCATGAAATGATTTGTATTCAGCATGAGGATGGCTGGGAGAGGTTCAGAGCTTAGAGATGCAACCAGACCAGGACAAAACTCTTCCTGCTCAGGAGGGAATTTTAACTGCAGATGTTTTGCACAAGGTAACAAGGAATCTGTGTGCTGAGACTGCCAGGAAAAAAACAGTCTGAGAATTCTCTTCTATATTTATAGAATTAAAAAATCATGACCATTAAATTAGGATTACATCACCACTGAGCCAACACCTCCTGCCTCTTGGTGGTGGTGATCTCAACCACAAAACTCACAACTCCGCCCTGTTCTGGCATATAAAAATAGGCAGTTGTTTGCAGCATTTTATGAATATTGAAAATACATTTCCTCATATTCTGGCTAACCATTTCCTGGTTTGTGTTGGTGGTAAAAATGAATAGAAAAAGAGCTTCAGTTATTAGAAAAATCCATTTCCAGTCCTCCAAGGATGTTTATGGAACCTTGCACAGAGGGATGAAACCTGCTTTTGTAAAGTCACAGAATCACAGACTATGCCAAGTTGGAAGAGACCCACAAGGATCATCGAGCTCAACTCCTGGTCCTGCTTCAGAACTCTGTATTAAGAAGTAAAAATTTTATTCTAAGCAAAAGTTCCTTCCTCTTAATTTAAAGGTCCATAAATGTGCAGTGTTTTGGCAGCCAAACAAAATGGATATTTTCACACAAAGAAACCCTTCTTGATTGTTACAGAGAGAGTCTTGGCAGGCACCTCTAGCACAGCATCCATCAGGAGCTGAGATGGACATTACACTGAAGGCAAACTGCCCCGTGGTTCCTCCACCCTCACGAGGCAACTGTGTCATTTCAGGCTGGAAGGTGGATTAAAATTAATTGTGAGAGGAGGAGTCAGTCTGCAAATGCAGTGAGACCATGTGGCCCTGTGCACAACACCCTCTGGCCGTGCTCTCCGAGATGTCTCACAGCTGGGTTAGCACCAGAGCTGCTGTGCTTTGCAAGGGCACCACCACAGGATTCCTGTCATGCTCCCACAATTAAAGCACCTATTCAACAACAAACAGCCTTTGTGGTTTCTTCAAACAACTGCGGCCACAAAAACGTGCCCTTATTCCAGGGCTGTGCTGCTGTAGCTGGGGCTGCCTCATGGTGTGGTCATGAGCGTCCCCCCAGCTGTCTGGGGACAGCAAACCTGCTATTTCTGGCTCAGAAAGGCCTGGCCACAGAAGGCGTTACATAAAGTACCTCAGCTGGCCAGGCTTGACCTCGCTCAGGGTTCGGTGAGGGTTTCTCCAGTTGGGGCTGTCAGAATTCGTCTGCAGATGAAGGTCAGATGCAGAGAAGGGAGTTAGATACTGCACAGGCATAATTTAGTGTCACAGAAATGCCTTCCAGAGCTGTTCCACCATTCTTCAGCTAATAGGGCGGCTATTTAAAGAAAGAAGGCTCTTTGCAGTGATCCAATCATTTGGAACAGGACTGCTGTGTGACCAGCTTTGGTCACACATTTTTCTATTCTTATTTAGGGAACAGAGACCATCTAGTTATTTCTGCACAACTGAAGAGATCAATTAAAATATTAATTTCCATTAGTTCTGATTCTCTAGAACGCTTGCAGACAGAGCACCTGTCAGAACCAGACCAAAGCTGGCAAAATGCTCAGGAAGGACTGAATAGTTTCAAGTTTCAAGTATTTTCATTTCACTTCATGCCCACAAGCCTTTCTTTCTTTACATTACCAACACGAGGCAGTGTCTGCTCTGTGCTGTCAGGGCAGAGTCACAAATTGGTGTCTCTGTCGTTGGTGAAATAGTGCTGTGACAGGTACAATCAGGCAAGGCATGCTCTCATTAAATGTTCGGATGCATGAAAACAGCCAGGCATTTTTCCCTCTAGGAACTGAAGGAATGAAAACACACCGATTTTAGGTTGTGAAATATCACATCTGCACATTTAAGAGCTCTAGATAAATGTGGGAGATGGCCACAATGCTACTTCAGAATTTCACTATTTTTGTTAGTATTCAGACTGTTTGCAAAACAGATCCAGAGGTACAAACCACAAAATGCCACACAGCCAGTCTAAATTCCCCCTCGTGCAGGAATGGTAAGTTTTGCATTTCCTGGCAGATCATATTTGATGGCTTTAGGACCTAGATTAGCTCTTTATTTGACCAACTGACCTCTGTAGAGGGACTCACTTCCTCGGACCAAACCCACCCACAGTTCCTCCTCCTCATACTGGCAGCCCACTTTTGCCACTGAGGTACCAGAAATGTGCCCCAGGAGGGGAGATTCTCTGCACTGAGTGAGCAGACAGAAACCTTCATGCAGCAAGTTTCAGTTCCCAGCAGCCCAGGCAGCCTGAAGTTTGCTCTCTGCTGCTCAGCCATTTGCATGAGCCATGAACTGAGGTTGCAGGCTGGCTGGCTATCAAAGATCATCAGGGCAAATCCTGCTGTATCTTCATATCCTTCTCCACTTTGACACATGCCCCTGTTTTCTGTTCTGCTTTGAGCTGTAAAGTTCAATCAGCAGCTTCATATTTCATCTCCCACACCTCAAATTCAATAGGGTTGTGTGAGAAACAAACGTAAACTCAGGTATTGGTCTAAACAGAGATGAGCAGAGACACTGCCCACCACGGGGTGCTGGAGCTGCCCCCGGGCACACCCAAGGACCAGTGATGCTGAGATAGGGAGGGATAAACAGCCAGCTCCTCTCTGCAGCACCTGCCCACAGCAGGAGGGATGACGTTCCAAGCAGTGCCAGCATCAGCCCCTTTTCACTTGTCTCCCGCACACTGATATATATGTGGTTGCTTGAGCCTGTCCTTGATACCAAAACCAGACAGGCAACATCCTCAAGGGAAGGATCAGGCACACGGAACTCCATCCTGGAAGTCTTAAGTGAGAGAAGTAATGAAGAAGTGTGAAGTAACAGCACAAACCCAAGGAGAAGGCATGTTTCAGCCCAGGAGTTGACAGACATAAGCTTGAGGCCATCTCACTGGGGTGTCCATGGAGGAAAGGCCAGAGCAAACTGCTCCTACACGTGGGCTACATGTTCAAATATGTATTTTCTCTGATGTCCCTTGGTAACCTCATCATTGTCCTCTGAAAAGGGTAACTGCACGTGACAGCTTTCGCTGGTATTTTCTGGTATGATCCCAGTGAATTTTCCTCAGGTGTGATGCTGGAGAGAGCAGATCCCACAGCTCCTGAGAAAGCTCCTGGAGAACTGAGCTCTACAAAGAATCATGAGACCATGAAAATGGCACATGTGCAGATGGCCTCAACATCAGCGTATCTACTGCATTTGTAAATTTTCAGGAAAATTTTGTTGCATGCCAAATACTTTTTTCACTGAATAAATCACATATTTACAGTAAAACAAAAGCTTCCATTTTCAATATTCTGGAGCATGGAAAGAAAGCAAAACCAAACCTGTGCCTATAATGCTAAATGCATAGACTTCAAAAAACAAGGGTACAGAAAGTGTTAATATTTGAGTTTCCACATCTGACCTATTTTACATTTTACAGTTCTCCATGTTGCAATTTGTTACTCCAGGTAACCCAGCTCTATCAGACACGAGCCTCTATTTAATCCAAAGCACCCAGACAATCACTACATAGTCCATGAATTTGAGAGACAGAATTTACTCAATTCCATTTTAATTTCTATTGTGTGTAAAAGTGTTTAGAGTGTGAGCCTTGCTAAGAGATGACAGAATATCATTATACCATAATTCAAGTGCTTTCAAGGCTGCTAAGAAACCTCCACTGTAATGACAGGCCTTGTGAAGCACTTGGAAATGCTGTTTCATCCATTCTAGACAGGCTTAGGATAAGAAAATTCATATAATAAGATCATATATTTACAGAACATAGGCTAACCTTTAAACTTTCTGTAATCACATTATCCAGAAGTGGGTAAGACCTGCAGCATTGGTATCACATGGCCCTTCTGAGTTGAGATTTTTTCAGCTTGTTGTGAGAAGCAGAAAATCTGGGAGGACATTCCTGCAAGATGTGCATCCTTCTCATCCACTGTCCTCCTCTCATGGGCTCTGAAATTCTTTAGCAAGGCTGAGCATCAGCTTCCTTTAAAAACACTGAGCTCAGGAAAGGGGAAACAGCTTGGCTTAAGTATTTATGTGCCAAGATAAATAAAAATGTCAGAGGAAGCGAACATTTTAAAAGATCGGGTAAACACATCCTGAGAGGGTGGCTCACTTTTCCTAGAATGTTCAAATACCCCGTTAGTTTTTTTTTTTCATAAGAAAACCAACTGGAAATAAAACCTATTCCATGGCACAACTGCACTGTGCTTGCAAGCAAAGAGAATACAGCCTGTGTCCAACACCACCTTTGGTTCCCAGAAAATATGGTTTCTTTTCACGACTGCTGGGTTTCTGTTCCTGTGACCACCTTCATACCAAGGCATATGTAGCACCTGCTTTGTGCTCTCATCAGCCTGAAAGCAGGATTTAGCCCCATTTGGATCAGAGAGCCAAGACATTACTCAGTCCAGGCTTCTATCCATGAATTCTGAGCAGCAGATAAGGGACACAAAGCAACACAATAAGGGCAAATCAAGGCACAAAGTTCTCCAGCTTTCATTCAGAGAATGGAAGTCTTCTCATCACAGTTTGTCCTACTCTAATACCAAACTGGAGACCTGAAGGATCTTAGAACATTCACACGAGGATATTCTTTCAATAAATAAATAAATAAATAAATAAATAAATTCATATTCCAACCAATAAAAGTCAACTTCAGACATATCTCCCCTGTCACTCTTCCCCTGTACCCTGCAGTTCATACTCTCAGGAGTGAGGAGAGCTTCTAAAACAGTTAATAGTGACAATCTGGGGAACACGGACACCAGTACACTGGGGAGGCTGGATGGTCGGGCACAATCTGAATAAAACCTAAGGCTACACAAACAAAAAATTCCACTCCTTTGCTGGTTTGGGGCACAAACTGGATTTCTTCAAGGAACTTCCAGGAACCCGTTCATCTAGGCAGAAGCAGCTGGGATGTTTTGCTGGGTGCTGAAACCTTTTTCCAGTGGGCAGAGCAATTCAGATCAGACACTGTGAGCAGAAGGATATGCAAAAGGATGATGTAAGAGTACCCAGAATGCTGTATGGGAGCCGTAGCGTTCACACAAAAAACCGGAGCCTGCCGGAGCAGAAAGCTTGCACAGCAAACACACTCGAAGTGCAGGCACAAGGGTTTCAAACCCTGAGAGCGCTCCCGACCTCAAGCACCAGTTCTGTTCTGCGTCAGATGCGAGCCAGCAAACACTTGTGGCATTGATATGCAAACAAGCACTCCAAGGCATTTGCTTTATTTCAGCCTTCCCGGACCCGACGCCGCTGTAGCGAACGGCTTGTAGCAGGATGCAGGGAGCTCAGCAGCGATGTGAATTGCTGGGGGTTGGCTCCTTTTGCATACTAATACTTCGCATTCTCCTGCAGCTGACAGCTCCTTCATTCACTCCCACTGATGGCTGAGCTCTGGAGCCGAACAGAAGTTGCACACAAATGACCTCTGTGGGTTTCCTTATCTGCTCACAAGAAGAGCGGGTGCCAAGGCTGGACTTAAAGTTGGAGCTGGGCTTTTGCTGGGTGCCCTGCAGGAATGGGGACATGAGCAAAATGAGAGCCCTTGGCTCTATAGGGGCTGCAGACAGTGGGGTGCGAGGGGCCGGTCAGGGGGCTGCTGGTCCGAGCTGGGGTGGAACTGCCTGGGGTGGATCTGCCTGGGGTGGAAGTGCCACCCTGCTGCGCTGGAACCTGGGGGGACACAGAATTCCAGCCCTAAGCCAGGCCACCACCGAGTGCACTTGCGAGGAGACAAAGTCCTCTGCCTTTCTGATCCCTGACTCCCTGAGCAATGCCTGGAATGTGAGCTCTCTGCTCTCAGGGGCTGCTGTGCTGACAGCTGGACATGGCCAGCCCTGCACAGCCGCTCCGGGGAGCTCCACACTCCACATCCCACGGGAAGAGCTGGCTCCAGACTGGGAGCCTGCAGCTCTCCTCTGCTCCAGGGCTCTCCTCTCCCTGGTGCACAAAGGCTCCTTGTCCTCCCTGGGAAGGTAAGCCACACTCAGGGCATGTTCTGGGCCCCTTGTGCTGCCAGGAGGTGCAAAGGTTGGCTGGAGCTGGCTGGGAATGGCTGTGGTGCCACTCTGGATGGCAGCTGGGCGTTGTGCTGAGCAAACAGAATCCCAGTTTCTGGAACGTGGTGCAGCAGAGCAGATTTACCAGAGCAGCCAAGCAAGCAGCACTGGTGAGCTATAAAGCTCAGGGCAAGCACTGGGTGGGATGAAGTGACAAAACAAATGGCATTACAGAGGAGTCCCATGAAAACAGGACTCACAGTAACACACAAACAGGAAGGGAAGGATGGAGGGAAGGAGAGCAGAGTGAAATTTAACCCTGCAATTATTTTCTTTGGCTTATTTCCTTTCCACCCAGCCTTCCATACTTCTATCAGCAGGCTCATGTTCCCATCACTCTGATCCCCAAGCACTGCTTTTGAAATTCGTGTGTGCCACTGATTTAAGAGCATAATGGCCCAGATAACCTCTTCTTTGGGATACAAATACGGTGTCCCCTCCCCATTTCCCATCTCATCACTTCTCTTACTGATAACACAATGGTGTTTTATTTTTCCATCAGTCTATTCATCACGTAAACCAAGAGATAAAAATCATCGTGGTTATACCAACGTGTCCTACAGATGAGATCCAACTAGTAAGGTCTTGTTACCAGGAAATATTTTCCTATGGCTCTTTGCTGGAAAGAAACACATCGGAGGCCAGCCCTCTTTGGCAGCAGTTATCAAACAAGAAAAAAGAGAGCAGTGTCTAAAAGGCAATGTTTTCGGTTTTTTTTCTTCTTTTGGAACTGAATCCAAGAATATCCTCTGGATGGAGCCCTGTGGAAGGGGCACACAGCTGAACCAACACCCTTTATTGCACACTCTGAGTAACACAATAAACGCGCGGCCGCACAACAGGCCACTTTCTCCAGCACATTCTTTGATCCCTGTGTTCTCCTCTGCTGATTGCTGCCTTCAATACTCTCTCAATTTACTCAATTCTTGGCTTAAATATTACAAAAATTCTGCTGGAGTGCACAGCATCAGTATGGAACTATCTGCCTGGAGCCCGAGGAGGTCACCACAACCAGCCCTCGCCTCCTGAGAAGTCGGGGTGTCTCCCCTTTGCCTCCAGTTGCATCATAGTTGTGCTGCTGATGCTTTCTGCCTCTGCAGGGTGGATTTCAGCACTGCCTAATGCTTGGGAAAACTGGAAAAGACTGAAAAAACCCTTTGCATGAGTTTCCTTTTTCTGTGCATCTGTAAATATTAGTTGTTTCCACTCTTCCGATTGCCGTGCTCGTTATGGCAAGTTCAAGGCAGCCCAGCTGTGCTTCCCTGGATTTTAATAACACACAGAAGTAAAAAGCAGGATCAGTAAGTTACTCTGTAATGTATTAATGTGTGATTACACCCATTTCAGTCACGCTGTCCATTCAGCATTGCCTGCAAGACTCTGAGTGGAACTCACTAAGAGATCTGGTTTCCCCGAAAGAGCTAAAAATGTTTGCCAAGGCCCGTGTTCTGCAGATGTCACATACACAGCGCAGATAAACACACAAATCTCACTTGGAAAAATGTCTTTCTCTATCTCCCTGATCAGGCATATGAAAGCGATACTGCCTAATGCCCCCGGGCTGCTGGGAGAGCACAGCACTGCAACGAGGGTTTCTAGAATTTAACTCTGCCCTAAGATCAACTTTCCCCTGCAGCTGAACAAACCATTCTGTCCCTTCCTCTCCCTCAGTCTTTCCGTCTGGAAAAATGAAGACATTTGCATCTGTACTGTGGGTGCCTGTGCTGTGCATGTAAATCAGCAAATGTTTAGAAAAATTATTTGAGGAGGAAAAGTTAAAGATTCCTGATTTCATGAATTTATTTATGTTTTTGCGGAACTAAACAAAAAACAACAAACCCAGCAAACCCGGGATTGTTCATCAAGGATCTGATCCAGAGTCCATGAAATTAATTTTCCCTGAAGGTTATGGCACAGGCACCTCAGGCCTGATATTAAATATGAGGGAGTTCTCATTGCAAGTGCAGATGAACATCTCCCAGCTATCACAGCAGAAGGAGTGATAACAACAGCAGCAGGCTCAGCTCTCCTCCCCTCCAAATCACATCCTAGTCCTGCACCTCTGAATGCTACTACACTGAGTAGTGACCAGCAAGCACCCAAATGAGCACTTCCTATTGCAAAAGCTACTACACCCCTCGGGCAGCACCACCTCTGTACGTGTTCCCGCTGCTCACTGCAGAAAACTTCTAACTAAGTGGCTAAAACTCTTCCTAAGCTCCAGGCTGCTCAGTCTTCACATGTATGAGGCCTGTGATTTTTTCTTTCAGAGACCTAAAGCCTGGATTAAACTGAATTTCAGCAGGATTTTTCACTTTGGTGAATGTAGCTGCAGGAGGAAGCAGTTTCTTGTAAGAGATCCAGACAGATAGTTTTGCCTTGCTGAAAAGCAAGTGTTTGTTTAAAAAGTCGGGTTATTTTTATATTTCATATCCCTTATCCTGCTTCAGGAGGTGACTTAATTTTCCAGTGGGCATATCACGGCAGCCTGGTAACCTTCCATGCTTTGACAAATCTAAAGTTTCTGCTTCTGAAGGACTCCCCTCTAACAAATGCAGCAGCTTGTGCCTGGGAGAAGTCTCAAAACAGGATCCAACTTGCCTGCAATTCTTTTCTTCCTGAATAAAAATTCTCTCCTGGAAAATGTGAGTTTCCTTCTGGAGCTTTTCAGTTTGCTGAAGACAAAGCACTGGGGAAGAAGCAATGTCACAGCACTGGGAGACCAACACGACATCTGCAGAATTTACCTAGTTAAACTTCTGCTGCCTCCATGTCACCAAAACTCCTGGCTGTCCTTGCTGAGGATGCATTTCTTACTCTGACAGCATTGCCATTCCCAGGTAAGAGCCCTAAAAAAGGATGGCTGTCCATGGAATACCCCCAAATAAACCACTGGTGCCCCCCAGGAATACCACAGGCTCATCCCCAGTGTTCCCCAGCATGAGCCTCCTTCGTTCCAGCAGCACCGGAGCTCCAGTGATGCTCAGCAGCCCCATCGCAGCCCTGCCTGCTCCTCACTAGTGTTAAACACATTACAAACCAGCTGAATTTGTTGGTGGAGCAATGCAAAGGTGCCCCGGCCTCACGCAGCTGCTGATGCACTGTTTGCCCTTCACCCGACTGTCTCAAACTGGCAGCTGTGACTGTGTAAATGAGGGTTTATGGCTGTGCTGCTGCTCAGCAAGGGGGACATTCACTTTTGCTGGAGTTCCTCTGGCACACAGAGCATGACTGGACTAGGAATGAGACGTGCCTTGTCTCCCTGCTCTCCATAAAATAACGACTTCATCAAGAAGGACTTAAGTCCCCCAAGTCCCCCCTCAATTTGTGTACAGAATACCAAACTTTCACACCCAACATGAACAATCCTTAATGTCCAGGTTACAAGAAAGCCAAACCCATGCATGGAAAGGCTCTGGATCTTCAGGCTTCTGACCAAGCACAAGTACTGCAATTCTAATTATATGCATTTATAAATTCAAGACCTGTATTTTTTCTTAAGCTGCAAACCAGTATCTCTTATTCCCATTTAATTGAAATAAAAACCTGCTTAAACTTATTTATTTCAGAATCAAAAAGGATTAGGGAAAAGTCCCCTAGATTACTGCTTTCGAATGGCATCATGTTTAAACCTAAGTGATAATTTAATACAAGAAAAAGTCACTTTTAGGGCTATATAGGAGTAATTTTCTCAAGCACTTTAAAAGCATGAAGCAGAGTCTCTCACTTGGTGGCTGGACCCACAGATGTTGCACATGGGGGAGAGAAGTGGCCCATTACTCAGGAGCCCAGCACAGACTTCCCTAAGCCCTGAACTGGCTGGGGATAAGAGCAGTGCCCCACATTCCTCCTCAGCTGTGCTGGCAAATCATGAACAGGAGAGACTGGAGTTGCAGGAAGCCAGGCTGAGTGTCTGTGCCTGTGACCTTCTCAAAGTGACAGTGTCTCACTCCCAAACACCCTCTAATCCACGGATGCCACACCACTGACCCCTCAGTCTGCTCAAAGACACTCTGGGTTTAGATGCCACTCTCATTCCCCCTCCCAGGTCTGTTGACCAGGGGACCTTCACAGTGTACAAAACTGAGGTCCAAATTCACTGTTTCCATACCATCCCTATTCTACAGCCCAGAAACATTGCTGACATTTATATAAATGAGCATATGACAAGTCAAGGTATTTCTCATTCTGTTGATAAGGATTCCCATAAAACAGCACTCTAGCGATGAATTTTAACTCTAACTCAGCTTACGACTTCAGCGTGTTTTTCAGCCCTTTATTTCCAGCTGTTTGTAGAAATTAAAAGCTCCATAAGACCACTGGCTCTAAACCAAACTGCTGTGTAAAGCCTAAAAGCATCCACTGTGTTTCTCTGACTTTTTGAGCAGCAGCTCATCCGAGACCTTTGGTTTTCACATGGGAATCTTGCAACTTCCTGCCCTGGTGCTGGTGGCAGCTCCGATTTCTGCTTCCCTTGTTCCAAGCACTCTGCAGCTTTGAGGGAACATGGTCAAAGCAAACCCAAGGCAGTTTCAAGTCACTGGTACTTGGGGAAACCAGCAGTGACTAACACCGCATTAAAACAGAAAGGTATTAGTCTACTATCATTAATCTAATATCTTTTAAACCCAACAACCCTGAAAGGAATTAACAAAGTTGTTGTAAAAATACATTAAACCCAAGAAATGCATTACATACACTAAGAGATCTAAAAAAATAAACTAAGCCCCCTAAGTCCCAGCCAGCCCTTATATAAGCACAGAACACCTATAGACACAGGCCAGTGCAGGGGCTGTGCTCTGGGAACTCTGCTGGGAATTCATTCACATGTCTGTCCCACCTTCCTATGGACAACACAGCCATGAGACTGATTTTCTATAAACCTGGAACACACTCATAGTTTGCATAAACCTCTCCTTCCCCAACTGCATAGATTGCAGCGATGTAACCAAAGGGTTTCACCTCCCCAAACATTCTGCTCCCTCTGCTGTAGGATTGTTTATTGTTCTGATGATTTATTTAAAAGCAGATACACAAAGAGGAATAAATACATCTAGCTACAAAATCCCCCGAAATTCACTCGAAGGGATTCAGGGTGGGCACGGGCTTGATTGACTAAATGCAAATAAGAAAGCTGAGCCCACAGCCCAGAATCAATGCGAGCAATCTACACAACACAGCACATCAGCCTCGATGATTAACATCCTTATTTTTCTGCTGAGAACTTGATATTCATTTATAAGGATGAAACACGACATTCCGTTAATTCCAGCAAGTTAAATGGATAGCTCTGCCTTGAAAAGCCTGGGTTTCTATCATTAGCAGGGAAGCAAAACCTTTGTACCCGACTACTTCAGGCGTAGCAGAAAGCTGTTTAATTAGAAAATGTCATCTGCTGCACCCAGAACGCCTTGGTTTGTCCTACCCCCGGCCCCCCCCACCCCCGGCCCAATCCGTGCACAAACAGAATTTATTAATATTCCCCCCACCACCAGCCCGATACATTAAATCATCCCCGTAGCGAAGCTCCTGCTGCAGCAACTTCTGCACTGCATCATTCACCTACCTCTGACTTCATTGTTCCGCGGGCCGTGGAGAAGCGCAGCGGAACCCCCCGGCGGGGCCGCGACAATTCCCTGCGCGGAGGATGCGCCGGGAGCGGGAGCTCCGGCCGGTGCTGCCGGGAACGGGGCCGGGAACGGGGCCGGGGCCGGGGGGGCGCCGCGCCGGGAGCGCCGCCGTGAGGGATGCTCTCTGTGCTGCTCAGCACATTCACCTCACCCCGCCGAGATGGGCCGCACCTCGCAGCTCCTGCTCGGCAGCTCCAGAGCCTCAGCTGCCTGAGCCATCCCTGTGCGGGTTGTGGCGAGGAGGAAAGCGATCGCACTGCAAGGTCAGGGCCCTCCCCAGCCCTGCCACACGGAGCAGCAGCTCCGGCGGCACACGTGAGGCTCTCTAAAATGATGATGCTACGTGTGCCTTCCCAGAACTGAAGCACTTCCAGACTAATTCTCAGGTAATACTCGCCTCTGACACTGCTCAGCCCAAAATGGAGTAGAGATTAGCAACTTACAACTCAAAATTTGGGGAAAAAATGATGCAGCAGCATCAAAATGCTGAACTTTCATGACCAAGCAGAAAGTATTTTATCTTCTAATTGTGATTTTATTCATGATTGTGTTTCCTCTGGATTATCCTCCTAAACATCGCTAACCAGACAGAATGTCTGTCAGCCTCTCCGAGCTCCCACAGCATTCCTGAGCCCTGCCCATTGCCTCTGCCAGACTTTTGCATGGCACTGGCAGGGCTGAGGTTGTGTAACGGGGCTGACTGGTTGAAGACGTCCATCCTCCTCTCCGTTAGACCCCCCAAGCTGCAAACTGATCTGGTTTACACTCTGGGAACAGCTCAGCACCTCTGAGTCAAAAATTTATGGGTCAGGCTTCTCCAGCCTTCGGAGGAAACAAGTTTCTCCCACGTCTTCCTTCCCACAGAACAGTCTCCTTTAACACTGAGCTGCATGCTCTGGGTTTGCTGTTACTGGGGCATTTCAATACATGAAATAAACCCCAAAGCACAGGCTGGGTGGCTGATGTTTCTTGGTGCAGGGCAGCCCGAAGTAGTTTAGGTTTTAAAACCATGGATTACCTAAAAAATCAACACTGTTTCCACCTAAATTGTGAAACTTGAGCTAAGCTTTCACTTAAGTCCGTGTGCTCTTTAGAACAGACTCTGCCAAGCCAGCCCCAGTGATGCTCACAAGTTGCCATGGTTCAAACAGCAGCAAATCACAGACATGGAATGACAAAAGGTAAAGCAGGATCTCTCCAACCAACCAACCGATCTTTCCCACTATTTCCCCAGAGGATTTGCTATCCCTTGGAATGGAAAATTCTTGAACAAAAATTCCTCCCTTACTTTTCTGGAGTTTTGCAGACAGATGTGGTGGCAGATTAGGAGCTTTATACTGGGAGTACAATACACAGCAATAATATCTCAAGCACTCCATGCAGTTCTTCCTGTCAGACATCTGCACAGCACGTGTTGGGATGGTAATCCACTGCATAATCCTACTGACTGCATATAGCCAGGGGTAAGGAAGTGCTCCATCCCCTGTCTGGGATGGAAATGCCACGAGTTCAGCTGGGCTGAACTCAGAGCCCAAGGGTTTTACAAACCTTTTCCCAAATCTGAGAAGGAGTTTCTGTTTACTGCTTTAGCTCTTACTCACCAGTCCCCTCAGATCATAAAATCACTGCATTTCACTCAGCTCCATTAGTTTTCTGGGGTGACACTACTCATGGTTACTTCTAAAGTCTGTTGACTGAAGAGGACCTGAAGCTCTTCCAGGAACTGGGAAGCACTGCAGAAATGTAATTCAGGACTGACAGACAAGGTGTTCCCCTTGTGACAAACCATACAGCAAATCACCTGAAGACCAGGCTGTCACACCGGGCTGTCAGTCTCAAAGCCCCTGTACCAAACCCCCATCATCTGCAGGCTGTTCCCTCTCCTTCCCTATTTTTTTTTGGCTCACTCTCTCCTGGTGTCTCCTCACAGATAGGAAATATTTCTGGTTTGCTGTCACAGGAATGTCCTCCCCACAGGCTCCCTTGTATCTCTCTAGCCTCTCAGTTCTCTGCAGGGACAGATGGAGCAGATGCTTTCTGGAGACACAAACAGCCCATTCCAAGGGCCAGAGTGCTGATGTGCATTTTGGGATAAACCCCTCGAGCTCAAGGGAGCTCCCTGCAGGGCCATGGCCGGGAGCAGTGAACGTGGGCACACAAAAACAGGAGGAAAAGAATTCCACTGGGACAGGAAATACAGAAGGACTAAAAGGATACATGAGCAGTTGGGTGTGTTTGGCTCCCGTCTCTCTTTCCTCATCATTCTCAGGTATTCCTTTGGCCTAAGTCCAAGCTCCCCAGTGCAACCAGGATCTCTTTACTGCCTCCCTATGTGAGATCCCTCTGTTAGATGAAGTGTGCCCGGACAGACACTTCTCAGCCCATTTCTGCCTGGAAGTGATCTGTGACAGGTTCCCTTCTTTGCCATGTAATTTGTCACTAAACAACAGAAAGCTCTCTCTCTTCCAGGGTTCAAGGTCAAAACACACACAAAATCCTAGGCAGAGTTTTCCTGTGGCTGGGGGATCACGCAGGCTAAGGGACCTCCTTCCCTCCAGCCTTGTGCCACTGCCTCTGGCATGGCTTTCCAGTAGAGGGGAAAAGGAACTAGAAAAGAAAAAGCCTAAATAGAAAGATCTGAGTGTGCTGCCTCTCCAAGGGCAGGGAATTGTTAAGGCTGGAAAAGAGCTCTAAGATAAGCCACAGCAGAGGTCCTTACAAGCTTGCTTCAGCTTTCCCTGTGGAAAAACTGGAGATGATTTTCACTCCCTTCCGTCAAGCACTTCTGAGATTTCCAATGCAAAGATGCTGAGTAAGTGCAAATCATTACTGAAATATGTATTGGTAAGAACAATTTATACCACTGTCACAACAATTAAAATAATAAAGAAGACTATCAAGGCTGCACAGTTCCAGAGCGGCTGGAGCTGGTGTGAGGCTGTGGAATGAGCTGGCTGGGACTGACTGGAGGAAGGCATCCATCCATCCTCCTGCTCCTTTAGACCCCACGAGCTGCAAGCCTGATCCATTTTACACTCTGGGAGCAGCTTCGTTTCTCTGTGTTATTTTTACTGCACTGCTGAAGTTGTCTGGGGAGATGGATTTACTGCTTTGCTTTGCCTTATGTTTTCGACTTGAAGCCTCCTAATAGTTCCATGGCCTCAGCCTGTTTGAAAGCAAATCAGTGATGTCACTGTGAGGATTTTGACCTTTCAGAGACAGAAACCTCCATACTGTAGAGCTCAGACACCTGGGATTAGGCACAGACACATGAGGAAAGCAGCTGGAGCAGGAGGAGTCCAAAAGGGCTCTGTGGTCCCAGGAAAAGGAGTGTTTGCAGAAATACTGATAAACGCTGTGTGAATGACACTGAAGTGGCTGGTCTGCTCTTACAGTGTCATGTGCACCTGTGACATGAGCTAAAAGTCCAGCACCTTCTCAGGGGAGTCACCCTGAAAGTCCAAGCAGACAAAGCTCAATACCACATAATTTTTATGTCATTTTTATTCACCTCTGTAAACTCAGAGAAATACTAATAAGCATTTATCAGAATTATCCTTGTCCTACACCAGACCTGGAGACAAGGTAAAGGGCAGGTTGCAAACTGCAGCTAAAAGGGTACCAATAGCTCATCTGCACAGCTCCTGTGCTGCCACATCCAGGGGGGACAAAGGTGCCAGATGGACCACTTTGGGTTTAGCCACTGAACAAGATCCCCAGAGGAGCCCTTCTGACACCACCTCAGGCAAGTGAGCACAGCCAGAGCCTGTGTTGTTTTGTATTTTCACACATGCCAAGGAGACAATCCTAAGCTTTTTCCCGAGGAGAACATGTCCCATAACAGCACTGCCTTGTCTCCAAGCAGGATGGCAAGCCAAGGCACCTGCTGTGCTATCACTCACCACTGCTGCCTCTACACAAAGCAAAAACACCAAGCCATTCCAACACCTTTTCTTGGGAAAACTCAGTCTGGAGTACTGGATGATGGCCAGACACTGCCTTGGTTCTCCAGCACAACTGATTGCATTCCAGAGCTCCAGCACTCCAGCTTAGCCTGTCACATTCAGCATTGCAATGCCTGGACTGAAGTTACCCAGACTGGGATGGATTTAATAGCTCAGAAGTGAAGTGTGAGGTGTCCTGGCTCCAGCCCCTGATGTTTCTCTCGCTCATAAATACAACTGCAAAAGGTCTTGGCACCCTCATGAATTCAGAAAAATCTTATCTATATATTCCATAAGCATATAAACAAAAACAGATAAACTTCAAGCAAATGTTACCTGCAGGGTGCAACAATTATGGCCTCTAAGAGTTATAGGGGGAAAATGAATTCACTCTCAAAGAGTCATTTATTTTCACTATCATTTCTTTTCACCAGAATCTCACGTGATTGAATTTTTAAGATAAATTCAAACCAATTTTTTCTGTTCTGGATTAATGGCTGCCAAAACAGGGCTGACGGGAACCTGTATGTGCTGTCACACACAGTGTGATTTCAATTGCCTTTAGAATAATGCCCAGGCAAGCGGTAAGAAATTACTGCATTGAGAGGAGAGACAGAGCAGTTTTAGCTCTATTCTTGGCAATAATTTAGCCCCAGCAATGGAGATATGTGAGAACAGCAAACCAGATGATTTCATTGCTGCTTTCTGTGGAAACAGGAATGAATCCTGTGCATCGACACCTTCCCAGCCCAATGAGTGACAGAACTCAATCAGGGCTGGGCTCCACGAAAACTAACATCTTTGGGAAATAGCTATGCATGCTGCTCCTTATTTATATATTTTAATTTTCATACTGACCATTTCAGCTGCATTTTTAGAAGCAATAACACACCCACATGCTGGGGGGTGCAGCTGAAGGTACCTTTGTACCTTGCCTTCCCCTCCTGGGGTTTGATGTTGTACTTCAGCAAAAGCTGCTCTGCTGACAAGGACTCTCGTGCTGCTCTGACACCTGAGATGGTATCGAACATTCCACACTGCAGAGAACCAGCTGCCAACCATCCCAGCACTGACTGAGGGAGGAGGCAGCAGCCTTTAGCACTGGCTGTATTTCACAGGTGGGGAAACTGAGGCAAAAAAGAAAATCAGAGGGCAAGAATTTAGGTTAAAAATGGAGAATCACTGCACACCCCATTAATTCATTAAAAATAAACCCCAAATAAGTAGCATGTATTCAAATGCTGAGCAGCCTTAACAGCCACAGCAGGATAATCCTGAGGCTGGTTGGAGTTTGTAGCCTGTTAATAACCACACTTTTAGAGACCCGCCCTTATCTGCAGCACATGGGTCAGGTGGGGCATTTGCCCTGGATGAGAGCGATTCCTACCCCATTGTTTGGAATTATGTCCCTTTCCAGAAGAGACCAATTTGTCTGTTTATGGGTAAAGCTGTTGCTTTCCTTTAGTCAGAGGCTGTCACAGGCTCTTGTAACATCATCATCACTGGCTTTGCAGAGACACTTCTTGTCATTTTGCTGTAGTTTATTTGATATATGTTCATTCCTTTAGTGATGCAGCCCCAACCACATTCTCCTTATTTCCCAGCTGGAAGCTTAATTGCTGGCAGGGCACACATTGAGAGGAGGATAGAGACCATGAGGACATGCCTGACTGCAGTCATTGCACACAAGGATCAGAGTAATCAAAATAACCAAACCAGCCCTGGGAGCAACAGAAAACTGGCAGAGCTGTAGAAAATAATACCATTTGAGAGTTAAGCAGATTCAGATGTTGGCACAAATATATTTAAAGAAATCCATCAGAGAGTGAGCTGAGAACACTCTCATTGCAGTGTAAGTTGGGATCTAATGTAAGAAAAGTTGTTTACAATGAGGGTGGGCAGGCCCTGGCACAGGTTGCCCAGAGAAGCTGTGGCTGCCCCATCCCTGGACGTGTCCAAGGCCAGGCTGGACGGGGCTTGGAGCAACCTGGGCTAGCTGAAAGTGCCCCTGTTCACTGCAGGGGGTTGGACTCGATGACCTTTAAAGGCCCCTTCCAACCCAAACCATTCTGTGAGTCTCTGGATTAGGTACTTCCATCTGGCTTAGTGCAAGCAGCCTTTGTTTCTAAATATCCAAGTCTTTTGCAAGGATTTAACCTGTTGCTTGGTTGATTTCTACTTAGTTCTTTTTTCACTGAGACTGATGACCCTCAGTAAACCATTCCTGCTCCCTCACTATCCATGCTCCAGTATCCCCCTGAAGAAGGGTAGTTCCAGGAATTCTCTCTCCCCCTCCGAGAGAGCCGTGTGTGTTGCAGTCCCTGATGTGATGCTTCCCTTGTGCAGAGCCAGCTCCCCAGCTCTCACCTCCCTCTGCTGCACAGCTCATTTCCACCAAAACCCCACAGGATTTTCCTCTGTCACTCCACACGGAGCCTTTCCCATTCCTGCTGCTCCTGTCCTCTCTCAGGGCCCCTCCTTGTCACACTGCATTTGTTCTCAGCTCCTCACCTCTTCTCCCCAGAGCTTCTGGAAGGTTCTCAGCAACCTTCCTTACAGGTCTTGCACTTTAAATGCCCCCCAAAACTGAAGTTACTCCTGCAACCTTTGATTTGCTTTCATTTTTCTTTTCCCTCAAACAAACCATCTTGGCCACCACGGTTGGAACACACTGATCATGATTCTGCTTTGTTTACTAATTGTTTTTGCTGTACCATGAGGTGCTTCCAACACAAGGTAATGTCAGGCAAATCCTCTTGTGTCTTGCTTAGAGAAACACCCCACTTCCATATGACTCATGAAAACAAGGTGAATTTGATCCTTTGCCCCAGTTTCCAGTTATTTCATTTGGGGTTTGGTTGGTTGGTTGGGTTTTTTTTCCTTCTACAGTTATGGCAACAAAACAGCAAAATCTACCTTTAATTTTTAAGCCATCTCCATATATAACTACAGCCTGTTAAGGATTCCCAGCACAGACTGTCCATTTGTGTCTCCTCACAACTGGTCCAAAATCCAAGTCACAGCAAATCATCTGTAGAACCTGTAACCCATGAATATGCAGTCATGATTGATATGAAATTTTAATACTTGACTGTGACTAAATGAGATAAGCATATTACAAAGAATGAGCTTCATAATAAAATTCATTTGCCAAGGTCCATTTTGCAAAAGGCAGCTCATCTCTTCCACACAGGGAAGAGCACTTGGCCTTGAAAAAAAGCTTTTGCATCTCAATCATTCGGATTTGCTTTCTTTGTTGTTGAGATTTTCAGTCGTTTTTAACTGATTTCGGAAAAAGGAGGCTCAGATGAAGAATAGCCCAGAGATAAAATGTACAAGGAAAATAATGCCCTACAATAAGAAAAAATTAAAGCTTAACATAGATTTTTAAATGTTCTTACAACCAGCACTACCTCTGTAACAACTGGAAGTGGTACTCAAGGTTGGACTCTGCTCTGGTAAAATACTGCCTGCAGAGCTGCCTCCAGCCCTGGGGTCCAACAGCAGGAGGATGTGGAGGTGCTGGAACAAGTCCAGAAGAGGGACACAAAAATGCTCCAAGGGCTGGAGCCTCTCTGGCTGGGAGAGCTGGGGGTGTTCCCCTGGAGAAGAGAAGGCTCCAGGGAGACCTGAGAGCCCCTTCCAGTACCTAAAGGGGCTCCAGGAGAGCTGGAGAGGGACTGGGGGGACAAGGGATGGAGGAACGGGACAAGGGGGAATGGCTTCCCAGTACCAGAGGGCAGGGTTAGATGGGATATTGGGATGGAATTGTTGGCTGGGAGGGTGGGCAGGCCCTGGCACAGGTTGGGCAGAGAAGCTGTGGCTGCCCCATCTCTGGGAGTGTCCAAGGCCAGGTTGGATAAACCTGGAGCAACCTGAGCTAGTGGAAGGTGTCCCTGCCCATGGCAGGGGGTGGGACAGGATGGGCTTTAAGGTCTCTTCCCACCCAAACCTTTCCATGACTGTATGACAGAAGGCCCAGTCTGAACACTGACAAAGTTCAGTGGATTACAGCAATACCAGTTAAACCTCATGATGATTTGGGAGACACCAGCCCAGCCATGGAGGATGAGTTACATGTGCTCTGACAGAGCCTTTCTCTTGGGTGGCTCTTTTATTATACGCGTATTACAAGCAGGACTTTTTTTTACTACAGGATAGTTTTAATCCCACCAAGTGATCCATGAAGAAGTGCAGGCCTTACATCTACTCAAGCTCCAAACTTTGTAGGCAGCTGGACAATTATCTGGATTGTTTGACTCCACCAGAGTCTCGTGTAGTTCAAGGCAACCACATTATCTACAAGATAAATATTTTTAAGAAAATATTTTCAAATATTTTCTTCCCCTTTTCCCAGATAAGGCACACCAGATGGGGGGTAAAGTTAACATTTTGTCATGTCCCTGAGCTGTTGCACAATGACATGGATCAGGCAGCTGTTCTGGCTGAAAAAACCCCAACTCAGCCATCACCACATATTGCTGGTTTTTAGGGGATTTTTTAGGTTTTTGGTTGGGTTTCTTTGGGGGTGGGTTTCCAGCTGGATCAGTTGCTCCACCTGGTCCATGGCCCTGCCCCACACAAAGCTTGTGCAGCTCAGGAAGGACCAAGAGCTGCTCATTTCAGGAGGCAGAGCCCATTGAAATGTGTGTCATGTGGTGCCAGCACTTGCCAAAGAGCAATTATGAGCCAGCCACAGAGCTGGAAATAGAACCCTTGACTTTCAATCCTGGATGTAATAATTAATTTTTATTCACTTTAAATAACCCTTTTCCTCCTCCTCCTAAGTGAGGAAGAGACGGTCTCTTTCCATCCTTAGAAAAAAAGGAAAAGCTGTGGAAACAGAGCTAGAGTAATCTGTAGAAAGTATCAATATTGGAAAAATATTTAGAATTCCACTTCCTGTCTCCCAGACTTCTCATTGAGCCGTGTTCCCCCTCCTTTTGGGGACACACCTTCACATGCCCAAGAACAGGCACCAGTGTAAGTTATTTTTAGAAATCCATGAGTTTCAGTGTCTTATAATTAAAAGTTATTAGAAAAATCCCCCCCCCAAAGAACATTCACATCAATACCAAAATTCCCTAAGGTGAGATTAACCAGGTGGTTAAAGTGCTCCTTAAAACCTCTGTGTTTTCTGGCTGATGGGCTTTTCACTCAGGCTGCTCTTCCCTGTCCCTCCCAAAAGCTGAAGGAAACAACCTGACTAATTTTTCAGTGGTTCCATTCCATGCAACTCATGATAATGTGCTAAAGGACTCGGCCCAGGAAACCAGAGATCCCACAGCAAATACAGTCCCACAGGGCTGGGAACAGAATCTGGGGACAAGTACAGAGACGACAGTGATGCATAAAAAGAGCTGAAAGCAGTTCAGTTGGACCTCACAGGGAGGAGCAACCAAAAGGCCACTGAGTGCATGGTGGGGTTGGCAGGCAAATTAAGCTGTGACTTGGCAACCAGACTACAGAGCACTTGCCTTTTGGTTTTAATCTGTTTAAAGTGTAAGAAAGCAAATTAGCATGGATTATTTCACAGGTATGACTGGGCTGTCATTCAAATGCTGCTGGTGTTTGACTTTTTGGTATTAGAAGTCACCAAAAGCAGTTGTAGAATTGCTCCATCTCCTGCCTATGCTGTAGAAAAGCTCTGCAGCAGCCTCTGTTCTGGCCATAGTTTTCCCTTTCAATTGCTTGTTAATGATCACAGAACCAGGGAATGGTTTGGGTTGGGAGGGACCTTAAAGCTCATCTCATTCCAACCCCTGCCATGGGCAGGGACACCTTCCACTACCCCAGGTTGCTCCAAGCTCCATCCAACCTGGCCTGGCAAAATATCAAAGTTATTTCCAAATTTCTTCAAGACTTCATTTCTTAAAATTTATTTAAAGTCAAAAACCGGAAATGCTGCATTCCTAAATAAGTATATACGTACAGGTACCTCCATCCAGGTCCTGCAGACCCTACTGTTCACTATGAGTTTATTGCAGCTCCCTGGCAGACATTCCACAGCTCTACAAATCTGAGAGGAACAGATAAGGCAGGATTATATCACTGTGGGGATTTTCAGGTGCATTGCTTGGTTCCTTCACTGGCAGCATCAAACCAGAAGTTGTTAAAATTATGTGCCATGGGGAAGGGTTTGTTTCTTTTTTTCAGTGTAACTGTCAATCCAAGATGCAGGGATATAAGGAAAAGCCTGTAAGTTGGGCATTAAAAAGCCTAAATATATTAATGTCAGAGTGCCAAAGGGCAGCCTGGCAAGGACCCGTTGCACTGGAAGTCACAGGAGACAGTGCAGGCACTCATCTTGTCTTGTCAGCTGCCTCCTGTTCTCCAGCAAGATCCTTGCACCAATAAGGTTCCCTCTGGGAATGTTGGCTGCTCTGGCTGCTGATTTAAACTTAATCACTGTGCATGCTCTGCAGTGACAGGCTTGTGAAACCTCAGCAAGAACCACTGCTCTGGCCTTCCAAATCTGAGGAGGAAGAAACCACACTCTGCCCTGGGTGCCAGGAGGGGCCCTCAGGCTGACTGGGGAAGTGGAGGCTTCTCTGGCACCTGTGGACCACCAAAGATGAGCTCAATGAGTCCAGCAGAGCCCCCAAAAAGGCTAAGAATTGCCTTTCCAATGCAAACTGGTAGGGCACATGGGCTAGAAATGAAAAGTATTGGCACAACAAGGAGAGTGTAAGTTGGAAGAGAACTAAAACCAAAACAAAAAGATTTCTAGTTCTATGAGCAGCAAAACTGTCAAAAATGACTGAATTATGAGAAAAACCCACACAACATGCTTGCCTGAAGGGGAGGGGATTAGTGCTGATAGCCCAGAGACTCCCATTTCAGTCTTACCTCCCTGTAATTGCTGCTGCTTCCAACATTTATTAATCACCCAGCAGTGCCTGTCGCTGTAATTTACCTCTTACTGGTGCCAGGAAGAGGTTTGGCTTCAGCAAACCTCATTCTTCAGTCTCCCCCTCTCAATGGGGGGAAAGGTTGGACATCAGGCTGTCAGAACCCCCAGGTCCCAGGAGTTTGGCACCATCATGGATAGGGGGCCCCTGTTTTCCCAAAACTGCTGTGTCACCGAACCTCTCTGTGCCCACACCAAGGGACTTCTCCAGGTGTATCGTGCACCAGGAAAGACCCAGGACAGAAATAGAGCTGTGGCCAAAAAAAGTCAATTTTGAAAAGGAAACGCAGACACTGATGGCTTTCAAGCTGGTCCACTTTTTCCAAAGGAGTAGCTGCTCTTTGGAAATAAATACCAGTATGACAAATGGGACGGGAAGAACAACATTTTTCCACTTCCCTCTTGATGAGTGTGCTTTACAGTCCCTCAATCCAGCACATATCCAGCTCTTCCCAATTTTTATGCTGATTAAAAAGATCAATTCTTTAGATTGATCTGCTAGAAAAAATGTTTTGTTGCTTTACCAGCCCTTTCTTCCTAAACTGGTTTTTGAGAAACCCAGTGTTATATGTAAATTCAATAAAGAGAGTAGCCAACTAAAACTAGTAGTTTAGTAGCTACTAAAGAGAGCAGGCCACTTTTCTTTGTCTGTACTACTCACTGGTGTGGATTTGGCTGCGTGCACTGCTCAGAGCTTTGATGAATCAAGTCAAAGAGCTGGATCATGACAAACAGAAGCAGGAATTTAGTCTTTGCCTTGGAATCAGGTCAGCTTTAAAAACCATTCGGAATAAAACGACAAACTGTCAGTTGAAGGATAGAAATACAGAAAGAACGGTGCTAATTCACAGTTGCTAAAAATACATGCATTTTTAAAAGGCTATTTATGTTGAGATAAAGGTAAGATTGGTCTGGTGTCACCTCATGATGGCAGCTCACTGCACTTTGCCACGGACACACATCCAAAATCCCACAAGGGATCCCTTCAACGAGCCTCACCAGCCTCTGAAGGACAGAAGTCAAAGCTATTGCACAAGGCCAGGACTGAACGAACATTAGGGCAGCTCTTCTATTTTTGTTTCCAAATGGTGCTCTTTTTGTGGCTTATGGAAATCACTCAGCTCCCAATTAACTCTCCTGACCTGTAACTTCATTTCTTACAGAAGATATGAAGCGCGTCAGTAGGAAACAGAACAGGAGCATCCCTGCACGATGGGCAGAGGAAAGGGAAGTGGCTGCATTAAAAAATATTATTGAACAGGGTTCTGTGATGAGTTGGCAGAATCTGCAGCCTGTCCCTACCTCTAGCAAATGAATAACATTTATCTTCCCTTTGTGCTCTTCAAGAAGCTTTTTCGCTGGTGAATGAATCGGCAAAACCAGCAACTTGCCGGTGTTTTCACAGTAAGGAACCTTTTCTGTTGTGTATATTGAGAGAGGCAATGAGCTTTAACTTCTGTGGTGTGAGGAGCAAAATGAAATCCCCACCAAGGACACCTCACACCTTGTGCATTTTCAGTATCTGGTGCTCAGCACTCTGTTACTTTGTGGAGATACCAAATTCCTCAGCACCTCCAAAGGGACTGTTCTTCCCTCTTTTAATAATGACATCCTGATAGAAACAATGAAAGTCAGCAATACTTAAGCTTGGTGTTAAAGTAAAACAATTTGGGTTAAAGTACTGAGATTTATTATAGGGTAGGATAAAGATATTCCCCCTTTTTAGTGATGGAGCCCTGTGGCACTGAAAGTAAGGCTGGAGGGAGCCCACTGGGGAGCACAGCAATGGAATGGCAGGCTCTAAACTCTGCCCACAGACTGTTCTTTATCCTAAAATGGGATTAGTCTGTAGTTCTGCAGAGCAGGTGCACACTCTGCACTAATCCCAGCTGTGCACCTTATGTTAGGATGAAACAGAACGTTAATTTACACAAATATCCCGAACAGAGAGACGTCAGCTCCTTGCAGGGTCTGCTCAGCACACCCTCCTTACAAAGCACGGGTGATGTGCAGGGCTGGGCTGGGCTGGACCAAAGCAACACAGTCCTTCTGGAATGTGCAGAATTCCATTGCCCAGGGGACCACGGCCCTGGGATGGGATGAGATCCTTCACCAAGAGTTAAGTTAGAATTCTTCAGGCATTTGACATCTTCATTACAGCCAGAAATGCTTTATTTTTCACATAATATCACAGAATATTCTGAGTTGGAAGGGACCCACAAGGATCATCAAGTCCAACTCTTAAGTGAATGGCCCATATGGGGATCAAACCATGACCTTGTTGTTATTAGCTCTAACCTATTTATTTAATTAGACAGATTAATTTTAACTTGCCAGCTGGTAAACCCTGTCTTAGGTAGTAATAAGGGATAGTTTGATTTGCCACTGAAGGAAACTTCTAGAAAACATAAAAATCATCCTCAAACCCCCAACCAGGGCTCAGCCTGTGCAGTTCCAGGGCTCAGTTTTAAGGATACCACAGGCCATGGACTCATTTGTTTCAAGCTGTAGTTGGTGGCGTGGAGCTCTCAAACCATGTGTACAGACTGTCAAATCTGTAATTGCCTCTAAAAAATTACACCCTCTGGGCAGTGAGTTATTAATGGAACTGTCCAGAGAGAACAGAAAATAGGAATCTTGTCAGCAATTTGTCCTGACACCTGAAAACATATCCTAGACCCAGAAGTTTCCAAAGTTAGAGGCTCCCAAAATCATTTCAGCTTTTCTAAATGCTGGAAATACTCAGAGCAGATCAGTTCACTTTGTGTCCACAATCAGTTTGCTGATTGCTTGATGAATCCCTGGAGCTTTACAGAACCAATTCCTTGGGCTGGAGCTCTTACTCTTCCCAGTGTGGGCTCCAACTCCACTTTACAGACACTCAGCTTTACATCCAAGTGTATTAAAACATGCACATCGTTTGCTTGGGCTCTGCTGACCAAACCATCCCAAAGCTGTCATCACACTCCATTTATTTGTGTCATCTACAGATTTAACAATTATTTCTGTACCAAAATACTAACATTTATGTAGTTTGATATCCTTAGGACTCCACTTAAAACTCAGCTGCTCTGCAAGAATTCCAATTTACAGCCACTTTTGGAGACCTATCAGAATTACACCTACTGAGAGGGTTTGGTGGTTCTCATTGCTTGGATCAGTGGGTCTCCAAAGGGTTTGCATCATGATTTCTTGGGGTGTGGGAAGATGGTCTTAGAACTTCAGTAGTACATGTATATAATTTCCACATACATTGACATACATTTTTTACTGATAGAGGCTCTCAATCAAAGAGTTTGGAGAGCAGTGCCTTGGAGAGACACAGGGCCTGGGGAGACACAAGTCGAGCCTGTTTTGATTTAAGGCAGTAAATGGCACATCTACTAAAGACCAAGGACAGCAGAATTAAGTTGCATATCGGCTGTTCTATAATTCTGTCAAAAATCAGCAGCAGGCTCCCACACACTATCAGTTGTCTAAATCATCCCTTTCTTCCCAAACATGGATATTACATTAACGTGCATTGCTCTGGCTTCTGTTTTCCTCATCCCCACAAAACAATTAATTATATGTTGGAGAGAACCCCTTGGCCAACTCTCCTAAAAGCATTTGGATTCGGTGTATCCAGATGTGCTGCCTGGACAGGCGCTCCTCATATTGTGGAAACACAAACTAGAAAATAATACTTTGTAAGATGTGAAAACATTTCCTCCTTTGGCTTCCAAACCACAATAAATAAGCTGAATTCCCTTTTTTTCTGCCTTTATTGACAAATTGACCAGCTGTAATTAATACCATTCGAATTGGTTTTGTTTTAATAATTAAAACATTGCCCCCTAACTGTGGTGGCATAAATTTGCCCTCCTCTGCTCATCATTCTGAGCAGGTTTTTGGATAATACATTCAGCAGTCACCTGCCTTTTCTCCATGTGCGTGCACATAGATTTTTATAAGTACTTGCGTCACCCTGAGCCACTCAGGTAACAAAACAGCCCCAGAAACAGCACAGCCTTTTACTTGATCAGAATGGAGCCTCTGCTGCTCAGAAATTAATAATTACCATTGCCCACCCCAGGTTCTACCCCAACCAAAGCAACACAGCTCACAAACCACCTGCCTGGAATTTCAAACACCTCAACATGTTACTGTTCAGGTGCATCGAGGCTCCAGGACCAACCTTATCAGAGGAAACAAAACTCTCCTTACCCTGCTAAATCAACACCTATTTGGATCAAATGAAAAGAGAATCAAGACTTAAATTTTAAGCAAGTTAAACACTAAAAACAAAGGAAAGTGTGTTATCGTTTAAGTTCCTCCTATCCTTCAGCCCTGGTTAGGAGCAGAGCAGCTGGCAGTGCCCTGGAATCCAGAGGGTTTTCTGGGTCAATGGCACCACCTGCAGTCCCTCTGGCCGGGCTGGATGGATGCTGGGGTTGGACCGACAGACTTGCTGTTCCCAGAAACATCTCTCCTCTTTTATTCCCACTGGAACACACGTTCACCTTTCCACTAGCAAATAGGGGCATTTGCATTGTTTGTATATGACGGATATTTTACTGTTCAAACTATCTTCAGTCTTTTGCATGCGCGTTCAAAAAACGTATTTGCCGTGCATGTAACATCCTGAATGCAGTGCCATTTTAATTCTCCTGATTTTACACGTACATCAACACTAAAGAGAACCTACTTCAAGAATTAAGCCTATTCTGTAGTACTAAATCTTCAGGTTCTCAAGGTCTCTGGAGCGGGACCGTGTACAGAACGGAGGGTTTTACATCAGGCTGACAGAGCACTTTAATAGGAGTTTAAAAGCCTGAGTAATTCCCCCAGCCAGGAACACTGGGGGTGCTGTGCTGTCTGGAGCAGGGCTGACTGTCTCCTTCAATTACCTGTTGAGCTGTGGCATTTCACACTTAATATTCCTGCTAAATAAAGAATTTCCCTTTAGATGCTACAGCATCTTCCTTGAATGTTACAGCTGACCCACTCACAGCATTTATAAATAGAAACAGCCCTGACCCAACACTCAGCCCTCCTCAAACCTATCAAAGTTCACACCTGGGCAGCAGTTTTGGTCCTTAAAATTTTTCAAAGATCCTGCTTTATCTCAAGAATTTCAGCCTAAGTTATACATGAGGGTAAATGTCAAATATCCAGCCCTGAGATCAGGTACGAGACAGACTTTGCACTTCATCAGCTGGGGAGGTAATAAAAGCATGCAACTGAATAAATTTGATCTCACCTCGAAATAGCAAAACTTCCCTTTGGAGTCTTTAATATACTGTTTTATATGTAAATATACATATATATTGTAGCCAACACAGCGACACATGTGCACACAAACACAGCCTGTTCTCCCTTGCCTGGGGCAGGTAAATTGTTGTACTACAGGTTGTTTACAATATTTAAACTGCAAACATCTTTTAGATCTTCATACTTTTTTTGTATGTCCAGAATAAATTCCACTGGACTGATCTATAACTGCCTAAATACCTAAAACTCTGAAAAGCAGTATAATTGCTTCTGCCTCCTGTTACAGAGATGCAAATATTGGCCATCTAAAAACCACCAAAATATCCACATTAGGTGTCACTGCAACGTAGCCCAAAGGAAAAATGGCCTTTCGCAAAGCAGTGCAAGGCAAAGCAGCATAATTGGCTCAATAACAAAGACTTACATACTCCCTTCAGCTCCTCAAGAGGTTCAAGATCTCCCCAAACACCTCTTCCATTCCAGCTCCAGCCCCCCATTCTTTCCAGAGCCTTGTTCCAAGCTTGCATTGCCTCTCCCAGAAGCCACTACTTGGTTTTTCTTTCTTTTTTCCACCCCTTTGATTCAGTATTAAATCACAGTGGAGGAATAATGACCTGAATTACATGGCTGAAAACAATCTGACCCCCAGATTTACAATCAGCCCCTTCATTTGGTCTTGTTCCACCTGAAAATGTTGTGGAACATTTTTCAGAACTCCTGTTTAGAGGGGAAGAAGAAAGGTAGAGTAAAGAAATCGGTGTATTTCCCTGTGCTCTCCAGCACTCCCCACCCTGAGTTCCCCTCAGAACACACCAGGATGAGGGGGAAGGTTTTGGCACAATCCAATCAGACCATAATACACCAGATTTTATGCCCTTTAGTATCACACAAAACTCCCGTGAACCTCTCAAATGAAACCTGGCACAACAACTCCGAGTTTACTGCACCTACTCCCATGAGGGTTGACTGTTCCTAAAGGCTTGGAGAATCCACAGGTCTAAATTCCCACCACTCTGTTCATCAGCAGAGCTTTCCTGCCCTGCCCCACCATGCACTTCTCTAGTGTTCTGCTCTATCAAATCTACTTTTTGCTTTATTCAGCTGTTCAAAACTACCCCAAACCCAACAGAGACCAGTAGTTGATGAGGTTGTAGCAGAATCCAAAATTTCCATTCCTTTCAAAACATCTGCAGCTTCATTACATGAGGGTTTTGAAAGCTTGCTCACCACACTATAAAGAATTTAATGGCCACAGAAATCACATAAGATATACAATTACTGCTTTATTGTTGAGGTATAAACATGAATTCAGAGATTCTCCAGTCTCTAGCTGAACTCTGTGCAAGAAGATGATCATTTGCAACACATCCCGTATCCTTCTAACATCTGTAGCTGTGGGACTGAGGAGCTGCTGTGCCACGTGGTGACAGAACCTGACATTTAAATATCGCCTTGATAGACTTTCCAAACAGTGCTTTGGACACTCCAGCTGTGCTTGGGAATCCTGAAGGAGGAAGGAGGGACACTTTGAAGAGGAAAACATATAAAAGCTATGCAAGTTCATGGCAAGGGCTGGGAAAAGTAATTATCTCCATGTCTCTTCCAAAGTACCAGGAGTAATTTTTTCAGTGGGAAAGCATCATTAGGCACTGAGTAGGTTAAAAAGTAATGCTAGTGAATAGCACCAAAAAATCAAATAAAGGCAAGAAAGAAACATCTCTTGCAGTGTTACCTCAAAACATCCTGAATTTACAGCTCTTCACACAGTCGGTGCAGCCATGGGAGGTGCTGCATGAGGGAGCCACAATTGCGTACAACACCACAGCTTCGAGGGGAAGGTTTAGCATCTTTTGCTGCTCAAAATTGATCTCGGTTGAGAACACTCTCTATTGAACAGGGCTAATTTTCAGAAAATGTTTGTTCCCTCCTGAATTGCAGAACACAAAATGATGGGATGCATCCTTCTGCTTTCCTACTCTCTTTGTTCTCCACAACCCTTGCACTGTCTTATTACACAGCTAATCAGATGCTAAAACTGGTTTTAATTTAGCCTGGAAGACAGATTGCTGTGTGTGGAGCACTGAGGGGGAGAAGGGTTTAGCTTATATTAAAATGATGGAGTGGGCTCAGCAGCTGCCCAGGCAGCTTGTCAGGCCCCTCTGGTCCTGCAGGCAATCAGAAAGTTAAACACATGCATGGCTTTTGTTTTTACAGCCAAGCTAAAAAACCCAAGAAACAAACCCCCCAAACCAGGAGGCATCATGTGCAGAGCAGGCAGCTGATCCCATTCAGTGGGACAGCATTTGGGAAGGGTATTACCAGAGCACAGGGATCTGTTCACCTGTCAACAGGGCTCATCACTGCAAAGGCAACTGAAAATGTAAAATAAACTGGGCTGCTTGGCTTTCAAAAGGGAAAACAGGGAGGGGGGACAGGGAGAAATGGGGGAATAAAAACCAACAAGACTTCCAAAACTCACCCATTATTCCCTGCAGATCAGCAGAAGCCAAAGTGTTCCTGTGAGAGCTCTTTTTTCCATTCCTCTATCAAGTCTTAATATATTCACACTTAAATTTTTTTTTTTTTTAAATTCCTCCTTCAAAGCCAGTTTTTGGGTAAATAATTGAAAGGCTGTGAGCTGGAGGCTGTATGAGTGCAGACAGTCTTGGGCACTGGGATGGAAAGCTCCTTGGAACTGCCTGTCGGCTTTACACATCACTTGTGAAATTAAGCACGTTAACTATAATTAAAACAGATTATCAGCCACCTGTGCTCAGGGCTTTAGCAAGGTGCTTGGCCAGGGCACTAGTCCTGTTAGAGCAGGCAGTGGAGTGAACCCACATCCATGGGAACTGCGGATGGAGAGGGAACTCAACTGGCAGCACTTGGAAATGCTCAGAGAGCACAGGATTGTGGATACAGCGAAGCAGGAATGCAGCACAGCTCCTCACCTGCACACACAGCTCCTCAGGCTCACTGGGCTCCTCTTCATGGGAAAAGAACTCAAAGACATAACAGAACATTTAGTTTTGTAGCCTGCCTTATACACTATTTTTTAACCTCAACTTTGGATTTATTAGGGCTTAAAACACACTGTTCTTATGGCATGTTGAGGTGTTTCCTACAAAGTGATGGTTTGCTGAGCTCCCTGGAGCAGCACAGTTTCACTGACTGCCAATCTGCTTCAAGGGGCCTAAACCTACTTAGAAAAATGAAGCAAGATTGCACAAAATGAGGTTTGTCTCTCCATTAAAGTGGTCAGCTTTGAGGTTTGCTGTGGCATTTGGCACATCCCAAATCCAATTGCTTAAGCAGCTTTCTGTGGGAGCAGGTCTGCTGCAATCGCTGCTCCCCCTCCCCGAGCCACAGACACAGCAAGAGGGCACAGGAGGGAAGATGGAAAGGCCTTTCCTTGTGACAATCACCAAAATGCTCCTCTAGGGTAGCTGCTGCACACATTTAATTCAATCTACACCCATCATGTCTAAAGCTCAAAAAGACATGGCAAAATCATCAGAAAAGAGACACCACTACGTTGGCCAAATGAGTAGAAATTGTTACCTGTAGACAGTAAAGAGGCTTTTCTACACATCCTGTTGATCCAATTCCTTCAGCTTCAGACAGCACTTTGTTTCTGGTGGTACCTGCCAGTTCTGTCAGCACAGACCAGCTCACAAACTAAGGAAATATTTCATTGCTACTGGAGCAAGTTCCAAAGTTTGCTTTGTTTTGAAAATAAAGGAGGATAAGGATAACTGAAAAGACAGCAGAATTATTCCAAGAGCCGTCAGTGTGAGGGCACAAAGATCAGGCACCCTTTGTATGATTTTCCAAGTTCATTGGTTCCCTCCTGAGGGCAAACCTTGTGGAGGGAGTGGGAGTTTCCCCCTCTGACTTTCAGTGGCACCAGAGCAGTCCCCTGTGTAGAGCATTTTCATTCATTTGAACCACATGCAAATAACAGATTTATTTAGAGATAGATTCAACAGAAGAGTGATCACGGGACCTGACAGGATGAAGATTCCTCCTTGCTCTTAATTCCACAGGCAGCACACAAAGATCATGGACAGACGGTCACAGAGCATCTACAAACGTCCTGGCAGAACCCTCCAGCCTTAGGATAAATATTCAAGCCAAGTAAATTTAGGTAAATGTGTCTTCCAGGTTCATGGAAGTTTAAACTTTAGAAGTGTGGGTGGGGCTGGTTGGGTTTTTTCCCTGCTCGTGTTTGGCAGTTCTTTTCAGTGACAAAAGCAGAATACTGGACCTTTGCAACCCAAACCCACAAAAGATCTAAACAAGCATTTCCTCAAAAACATTTAATTCAGTTTCTAATCTAACTTTGATTTTGAACCTGAAGTTTTGAAGGTATTTTGAATACCAACCACAGATTGGGAATGTCATCCGTTTGACCTCTGTACCTCATGTCATGGAAAATAAGATTACATAAGAACAATAATGCAATACCCAGTTTCTGTCTGGTCAGAACGTCTTGCTACACTTTCTAGAGTTTAGAATCTCTTTCTTTCTTACTGTTTATATGTTAATGTCTGAACCACCCTGGGAAATTTCAGGAATTTGAACCAAGAGAAACTGTCACCTCCCACTAATCAGTCCTCCAAAACTCAAAAAGGCTCTAAACACCACAAATTGGAAACTCCAGTCCTCATCTCCACAAAAAAACTTGCTTTATAATACTGAAGATCTATTTTTAAAATAGACAATTCAATAAACACATCACCAAATTTATTATTATAGAGTCAGAGAATCCCAGAATGGTTTGGGTTGGAAGGGACCTCAAAGCCCATCCAGTGCCACCCCCTGCCATGGGCAGGGACACCTCCCATTAGAGCCCAGGGTGCTCCAAGCCCTGTCCAACCTGGCCTTGGACACTCCCAGGCTGTTTAACATTAGCATATAATGAAAATTCAACCCAAAGGCAGAGACTGCATTGCTGTATTTTTATATATCTACCAGTGATGATAAACTTTACAGCCAGGCTGTGCTTCACCAGTGGTAAACAGCCAAACTTCCTGAAATTTATATTGATTATCCTATTAAAACACCCAGGTTTTAACTATCCACAGAAACAGTAAAAATAAATATTAACATTAGCCCTGTTTCTCCTCTTCGTGTGCCTTTCATTCCTGTCCTTTTTTAGGGCAGCCTTGGAAAATCCAGCTGTAGAAACTAAGAGGAAGGGGCTGCAGCACAAAGCACCTCACAAGCAGCAGAACACGCTCAGGGGAAACTTCCCTCCCAGCTCAGGAATTCTAAGCAAAAGCCAATAGAGAAACCATATAAATATTTGATGGGAATATAACAAATTGCCTTAATACTGGAAGGGTGAGGGAAAAGAATAAAAAATCCAGGGGAACATCTGAACCTGTCTGGTAGACAAGTCATGTCCTGAGATCAACCATCTGGGATTTGAACTCTGGAGCTGACCCCCAGCTGGACAGCATTTGTTGCCATAGCTGGTTAATTAGAAGGATCTCCAGCCTGAAGAGGAGGAAACACTTGAAAAATATTTGCCAAAGAACAATATGCCTTCGTTTGAGATTTTTCCAGTGCCCGTCTTCTATTCAAGTACTAACACAGTTATATTTATTTGCATGTGAATTGATTATATTAAGCCTTTTGCAGCCTCTGCAAGGAATTACTTTGTGACACGTAGGTTGAGGGGGGGAAAAAAAGCTTCAGCAGCAGCAGCAGATTCCCCAGACATGCCACTGATTCATTCAACAAAAGTAATTGCTTTAGCAAATATTTGTGTATTTTAATGCCAAGAGGAGGATTCCAGGTATTTTTAAAGTTGGTTAGAGCTTGTCAGTCCGATACCCAGAAATACCTAGTCAGTGTGATGTAACATTGACACAGCTCTTAATCAGAAAAAGAGGATGTTTCTCCAACAAAAGGATTTTAACAAATGCTACATTTCATTTTCATTAATGTATTCAGAGCTGATGTCATGTGGTCCCTACATTTCCCCTGGAGATACAGATTTTCAGAGTCCAGAGGGAGATGATAATACCGTACACTGCTTTGTTGACATATGAGCTCTGAAATTACCATTGGAAAAAAATTCCAAGGTCTGCAAAGATAATTTCACAGCCCGGAGTGCATCCCAGCCCTGTGCTGAGCAGTTCTAAAAGCTTTTTTTGAAAGGAAAGTTATGAAGAATGAATGAACAGCGCACATTTGGGCCAGATTTTAAGGCAATTTTTTCAAGTGCTGTGCAAAATTCACCTCCGACGAACACCGACTGCTTGGACAAAATGTTTCCCCCCCTTCCCTCTGAGCAGAGTCAGACATGGTGAAATTCATCTTCTGTGCTCTGAGAGACATGAAAAATTAGAGACACTGAGGGAAAAGGCTGAGACTTCCTTCCGAGGGCTCTTGTTTTCTTACCAGTCCATCTGTTTTGGACACATATGGATGTCAGTACCCCAAGGACAACGAGGGCTTTTTTCTGCGTCTTCGATGAAAAATTAGGTACACAGCTCCTCTTATTAATAACATCATTAGCCACTGGCTTGGAGGAGGCACAGAGCACGTCCCTGACCTCAGCACTCCGAAAATGAGAGACAGCAGAGCCCCCTGAGCTAATGGCTGTGAGCAGGCACCAGCACACAGCAGGTCATCCCCTCGCCCAGAAGTGTCCCTTGGAAGGTTAGACAGGAGGGAAGGAAGTTAGCAGTCCTTTGTCATTCCCCAAAAGTATAACAAAGTCACGAAAGGTTGTCTTCTCCTCTTCTGAAGTTACTTATTTTCATTAGAAAACTCAGCTTTATGCTGGCCGAGAATTATTACTGCAGAAAACTGCAGAGTGCAGGGTACTCCACACTTTCAGACTCTGATCGCTGATCACTCACAGTCAACAACAATCAGATCAAAATCTCTACAGAATTATTGTATTAAGGTTCAGGACTCCCTATCTTGAGAGCTTTCTTAGTCCCCATTTCCAGGGTTTCCTAACATGACTCTATCTGAACTACTCCAGTAACAAACCCCACAACCAAACCAGTGACCCTTCAATAAACTTACAGATACCCACCAAGTGTCTTCCTCATCCTCAAAACAGCTTCACAATATTGACCACTTGTAGCTTTCCCAGGGTGCTCAGAGCTCTCCACCAGGCTCGTAAGTGCCTCAAAAATACTGTCTTTTCTTTAAAGTCAGAGGAAATGATCAAATACTGATACAAAATGCTACAAGCCAGTAAAGGTAATTTAACAGCTGAATACATACTATGAAATACAGAGTATCAGCTACAGAAATAACTTGCTAAAGGTTCTTTGTGTGCGTGTGTTTTGTGTTTGTTTGGGTTTTTTGGCTTAAAGAAGCAGATGAATAGCCTGGTACTAGTGCTGTTCAATGAGTCAGTCCTCTCTTGACTGCGCTGGGACTTGTATTAAACATTGAATCAGACTGGTTTGGGTGGGAAAGGATCTTAAAGCCCACCCAGTCTCACCTCCTGCCAGGGGCAGGGACACCTTCCACTAGCCCAGGTTGCTCCAAGCCCCATCCAACCTGGCCTTGGACACTACAAGTGTGTGAGTTTAATTCCGGATATCCTTGTATGATCACCCATCCCCACTGTTGTTTGAAATGGCACACACACTTTAAGGGAGTCCGCTCCTGATTTCTTTAAAAGCTCCAGTGTGTCCCTGTTTTGGAGGAAATCACACACCCCCAGCCTGTTTTTACCATGGATTCTTTTCCTTCTCTCTCCCCACGTCACATAATGGATTGTTACAGTCAAAACCAAGGTGTGGGGACAAGGGGATGAGAGGACTCAGGGCACAGGAGGCACTTACAAACTGTCATTTGCACCCCTTCCAGCATAATTACTCACTCTCCACCCCATTCTTATTCCGGGGAACACCAGCATTACGCCTGTTCCTGCAAGATGGGCATTAAATGGATCGGTTTCCCAAGGTTTGGATGTGAGCTACTGTGCAAGACTCAATCATCTGAGGAACAAATCTGCTCAAGTACTTAGAATGTGCAGGTGGAATAACCAGTAAAACACAATGATTGCAGAGCCTGAGAGAGGATAAGCAGCTTGGGACAAGTTTTTCAAGAGGTTGCTTTTAAGGTTCAGGTTCTTTTCCATGTGTTTGTTTTTAAAGAATTAACACTGGACGTTTGGCAAGAAGTCAAGTATTCATCTCCATTTCTATGGCCCCTTTCTGACATGAGTGTTTGTTACATTAACTTGAAAATATACAGACAGTGAAATTCTATCATCAGGGCTTTGTAGACATGGCCAGAAACACCCCACAGCTGAGCACACTGAGGACACAAGGCTGGAGGGTTACTGTTTGTGGAAAAGTGCTTTAACTCAGAGCTGTGTGCCTACAGCAGCACAATTAGGCTCTCCTGAATAGTCAGAATAAAAGTGTGCCTAGTTTTTACTCATTTTGAATTATCAAAAGGTCATTTCAAACAGACAATAAGCCCTTAAATAGATTAATTTGCCCTAATTTCATTGATTTGGTGGAATAGTTCATTATTCTTGATTTAAATATGAAAGGCAATTGAGCCATACAAACATCTGCTGATACAAAAGCATCTACCTGTGCAGAATTCCCGTGCAGCAGTTACAGGGCTGCAGGACTTTTGTGGACACCCAGGAGCTCCAAGAAAATTGGGACTTGGGCTTTAACTCTAAGCTGAGCACACAGGACTAAAAATATGCAATGCAACAAATGGTAACTGCTAATTTGGTTCTCAAACTTGTGTTAAATCATCTTCCATTTCCTTAGGAACATAATAAAACCCAACAATAGCAGCGTGGAGGCTGTTTTGATGGTTTTTATAGAGGCTTTTCTATAACCTTATCTGCCAGTGGCTATTGCTTCTGTTCCCTTCTTCCCAAAGGCAAGCAGGGCTCGCTCTTAGATAAGAGGATCCAAGGCAAAGTACAAACATGCCTTTTATCTTCCCAGAGGCATCAGAAGCTCAGCATGTCCTTCCCACAGCTTCCTCTGAAACTGCTTTACCCAGCATGGCTGTGGGACTGGATGCTCTTCCCAGGTGGACTCAGAGATAACCATGGAATCGTTTCAGAGAATCCCAGAAGGGCTTGGGTTGGAAGGGGTCTTAAAGCTCACTTCTCCTTCTACACCCTGCCATGGGCAGAGACACTCTCCACTGGAGCAGGCTGCTCCATAAACACCCTGTGTCTGTGGCAGGACTGACCACAGGGACAGCCTCCTCTCCAGGCTCTGAGAGAGGAGAGCCGGCCAAAGAGTCCTGTATGGTCAGAGGGGGAACAAACATTCAGAAAACATGAGCCAAAGAGATCCTCCTCCAAGGCTTTGGGCAACAATTGGGCGAGGTTGCAACCCCACCATCCCTTCAGCAGGAACTCGTGTTACTGCAACACATTCCCAAGGGTCCCGAGCAACAGAAGGGTCACATTTCCCTTCCCACCGGCCCACACTGGCTCTGTGTCCTGCCTGTTTGACAGAGCTATCACAACCTGCCCAGGGGTTTGGAAAGCCCTCCTGCTTTAACACAAAGAAGCATTCAGGCTGCAGGTGGAATGGCACGAGCAGCTCCCCTGCTAAAGGTCATGGCCAGATGCTCCTTGCCGTGGAAGTCACCAGCCCTGCTCCATGTGGCAGCACCAACAGAGATCCAGGCACTGCAGAGCACAGCAGCTCATGCTACCTCAATTCAGCAGCCAAAGTCTTTGGATGCTTGCTTAAATCCTAATTTCTTAAACCATAGATTCTAGGAAACCCCAATTTCCAGTTCTCCTCTGAAAGATTGCGTTTCTCGACACCTGAACAACGCAATGTGACGCTTGGGAGAGCCAGTGGTGACACAACTGTGCCTTGTGACGATAACCCAGCCCTCAGGAAGATGTGGTAAACTGGTGCCCAAGAGGACTCTCATATTAGAAAAACCAATTTATGTGAAAATAAGTAGCTTTCAGGAGAGCTGAAGCAGACTGTTTCCCGTCAGGGGTAATTCCCCTGTGTAACTCCCAGCCGTGGTGTTCTCCTCGCACACAACAGGCCCCATCAGACCATGAAAGTGGCCCCCTGATGCTGCCCCAGAATATTATTCATTGCTCTGATACCACGAACTAATGAGAATCCATTAAATGCAAAATACCATGCACATTGCTGAGACTTTTCCAGAAGCCCAAGGCAGGTGGGACGAGCTGCAGAGCACATTTAATTGTTAATTGATGAGCCTGCAGCTTCACACCCCGGTGCACTGAGCATGGCAATGCTCCACCAGGGCAGCAGCTCCGGCCGTGCTGCCTCACCCACCTCCAGCTCTGCTGAAATGTCGCTACCCAGCCAGTAAATATGAACGTGGTGAGCTCTGATTTTATTTTAATTTATCTCTCTGTTCCTGCAGTGGTCACGAGACCCTAATTAAGCAGCTCTGTCTCCCCACACACCAGTGGTGGGTACAGGAAAACCCCCAACAGCCTCATAACACTTCAGATGCCTCAGTCACTTGATACCTGTCAGGCAGTTAATTATAGCAGTGAATTATTGTCTCCTGCTACAAGATGACTGAACGCAGGACACTCTGCTTACTGCATGAATTCTTGCTGCTTTTATGATTATTGTCAAAGAAAATGATTAATAGGCAGATCCTGCATTGAGAACAGCAAAAACACAGCAACAGTTACATTTTACACTTGTATGGCAAAATGAATTCCTACTAGAAAAGAAATAAAACCTTTGCCAGGCATTTAAGCAGATCTATTTTTCCCTAAAATCATTTCAACATACCACGTTTTCCTACTATGATCAATCCACAGCACAGATGTTAATGACATGATTCATAAGCATTGCATTGAAACATACTCACCAATTTCTAAAATGTCATCTGAGTCCTCCTGGAAAATACCTGATCTTGTTAAAACCTGATAAGCTCAGAGCTTTATGTTCTCTCTACCTAATTTGCTTTACACTCCACTAGAAGATAAGTCTGTTCAAACCGAAGAGCAGGTATAGCTTCCATATAATTTCTCTGTATGTTCAGAGCAGAAAGACCCAAGCTGAAAGGCTGCTTTGGCAGTTTGGAAAAAGTAAAAAGTACAAACCACTGAGTAATTTAACAGCAGAGGTGGCATCCTTTCAGAGCAAAGCCTCAGTGCCACTTCCTAGGTATGTCTGAGAAGACACAGAGCAGCAGTGGGAGCAGTGAAACCTCAAACCACAGCTCTGTTCCAAAAGCTGCCACATGTATTTTTACCATATGCCTCACCCCCAGCAAGCCCTAAAGTACAAAAAGCTCCCTTAAACATAATGGAACTCCCCCACCACTAGACAAACAATTCTCCCAGCTCAGTAACCCATGGTTCTGCTTCAACAAGCTCTTTTGGAAGGTCTGCGTAAATAAATAATAAAACAGGCTGTTAACTTCTCTAGACTGCCTCGGATTAAGTTTCTGACTTCTAGGGTTTCAATGCATATCATTAGACCCTGCACCATGCAAGGACAGAGCCCTGGCAGAGCCTAAACCCAAGGCTGCTCTCAGCCCAAACGAAAAGCTTGAGCTCAACATCAGTGCAAGTTTTTCAAAGCAAAGACATTAAAACTCAAAAGAGGGCTAGAAGTTGAATCAATTTTTAGCTAAAAAAGGCCCTTTCATACCAGAACAGCTCAGTAGACTCAGCCTTTAAATAAAACAAAAAAACCTTTGAAAATGAAACTGGTGAGGGCAGTGACTAAAAGCAGCCTCCAGATCTCGCACTGTTTCGTCACACACACATTCACAGGCTGGCTGTGGTTAGCAGCGACCAGCAGAGACCATTTATTTACTCCAACCTCTCTGCTCAAGAATATCTTCTGCAATCATTTGACCTTCCTGAAGAAACACACAGTGAAGTTCGTAAGATACCTTGACCTTCTGCACAGGGCAGGCCCCCAGCAGCAGCAGTGCTGGCAGTGTCTGTGCCCTCCATGGCAGCTGACCCTCACCTCAGGGTTTTCTTCGCAAAGAAAGGCTTAATGATGTGCAAATATTGCAAACTAACACTCAGGTAAGGATAAAACTGTGGTCTCTAACAGTCCCTGACTATACAGTTAGAGCTTTTATCAATAATATAGAGTACAAGACAAAGAGAGCACACAAAAGTACGAAGTAGGAGCATTTTAATGAGTGCTCGTAACAAAAAAAGGGGAAAAGATGCTGGTGGGGTTCTGGTCCTCTGCTCTAAGCTGTAACCAGTTTCAAGCTCACTGAACTTAAACCACAAACCAGTCATTTCCATGAACAGTCAGGTTGGAATAATCCAGCCATGTAAACACCCAAACGCCCTACTTGAATGAACACAAGCAACATTTAAAGACACTTAAACGAGCTTTGAAAAATAACAACTCCAAAGAGAAGCAAAGGCACGTGTAATTCACCCCTTGACCAAGGGCAGCAAGACTGAGCTCAGAGGAATTAATGCCTCGATGACTCCCTCTCCAGAATGCACAGACCACAGTGGGAGAAACACGGACCAGTCACCCAAAGAATAGATTTTACTATGCAAAATGTACAGGACACACTCACAGAGGATTCCGGGGGGAACCAACTCCATCCCAGCCTCACCACGACTTGTTACACTCGCATTGAGAGCTTATTAAACACTAATTAAGCACCGTGTGGCTATTGGCACTGCCACACTGGGCAGATCTTGCAGCCCAAAGGAAGGCTTGCATGAGGATAATTACAGCTGCTCTGTACTGAACAGCAGATAAAGCTGCAGAAAGCCCTGCACTGGATGCAGATTAAAGCACCAACATGACTAATGATGACTTGCACTCGCCTTTGTCTCACAGCCTCTCAAGTGCAGTGTTCTGCAGATGACAAAGAAACCCACATAGAAACTGAATATAAAAATAAACACATGTTGGAGATAAATATGGAAATTTCTGGGGTTTTCTTTCTTTTTTTTTTTTTCTTTTTTTTTTTTTTTAATCTTAGAAGTGAATTTTTAGTGATTCTTGTTAGAGCTTAAACCATAAAATATCTACAGAAAAATCACATTGTTAATGTCTGATCTTAAATAGAGGTGCCAGCTCTATTTCTTACCATTGTAACAACACAGAACAGATTTCTCCTTGTCCAGATGAGTGTCACAAACACTGACCCTGTAGGTGCCAGCAGGAACAACTGAGCTGGGTGCTCTAGTTGCCATTTCTGGTGAAAACTGCCAAGCATAGATTAAATATCTGATTCTATACCCCACTGGCTCTGGTCACGTGTTAAACAGCCACAAAGAAGAGAACTCTGCTGATATTTGCCCGTGAATTACAGGACAAACTATGCCCAGCCTTGGCTCTCAGCCCTCTCCCTTCAGCCCACACTATTGCACTGATCATACTGTTATTTAGAGTAGCTGCAGTGGGAATGCTCAGAACATTTATCAATACTGCCCAAGTTACACCAAAGTGCCTCTGTGTGGTCCAGGCTTCCTCAACCATTCCTCCCCCTTCCCAGTTCCAGTAGCTTGTGCTGCCCCAAATGCCATCAAAGCCCAGCTGTGAGTCTTTCTCTGCTTGGGGTGTTGGTTTTCCTTGATGAACTCAGAGCACTGTTCTGTCAGTCTTCAGTAAAAAAAAAAGAAAAACAACAAAGCCAAAGCAGACAACTAAAAATAAAGTATGACTGAACCAAAATGGAAAATGTTTGTAGCAGAAGGAAAATAAGGGAAGAAACTCCCTGACAGCTCAGACTGAGGACTAATTCTTACTTTTTCCAGATGTGGAGAGCACTAGGAACCAACTATTGACTGCTTTCCTCCATTACTTGCAAGTGGAATTTTAAGATGCAAGCTGAAAACTATGTGTTACATTACTGTAAACCCTGTAATTACCCTCTGTGGGCTGGGGATCTGCTGATTCAGATGGCTCCAGTGTCCAACCACTAACCCCATCCTTGTGCTGGCTGGCACACAGGACATCCCCCAGGGACAAGTCACTCCCCACACAGCTGAGCTGCTCCCTGGCCTTCTCTGGCACATGTTCCTCTGCTTTGGCACTGCCAGAACCCTACAAATGTAAGGGCCAACATGAATATGTTGACAAATAACTTCCTAATTGTTTATTTGCCTATCCCACACCCATGGTGTGTTACTAAAACATAACTTTAACAGAAATAAATGACTACTGATGCTCTCCCCCCAGTTCTGCTTTCAGGCTTTGCCAACTCTCTGATCTTGGGAAAGTTTTCCACCTGCAAATATCGTCACAAAGGGAGATTCCCCAGCAGAGGAAAGCAATGTTATTTAGAGCAACATTCCCTCACAGTGACCTCCAGAGGAGTGGGAAGGGCACTGTTCACGCTCCACACACACACACTGGGATGGCAGCAGGGTCAGTGGGAAGGGCGAGTGACTCGAATGCAGTTGTGGTGACAGCACAGCCAGTGACTGTGCCCCTCACTCAGGAACAGGGCTGGTGACAAACACCATTATTCCTATTTCCAGAAACATCAGAGACAATGCACAGTGCTGTGGGAAGGAGCACTTCACACCTCCTGTGCAGGTGGGGACACCAAGGAGAGCCAAAAACATGAGGTGTGGCACGAGCCGCTGCTGATCAGGGAAAGAGCATCATTGTCCTGTGTCCCATAAGGTGGAAACACAACGTAGACCGGACAGGAATGACAACTCTCCCCCTCCCTGGATACCTGGGAACAACAGCTCTGGGTGGGCACTGTCCTGGCACGTGGGAATTATCTTCCTGCTTGTTCTGTGCTGGGGGGTATAGCCAGACCCTGCCTCACTTGCCCAGAGAAGCTGTGGCTGCCCCATCCCTGGAAGTGCCCAAGATCAGGTTGGACAGGGCTTGGAGCAGCCTGGGCTAGTGGAAGGTGTCCCTGCCCATGGCAGGGGGTGGCACTGGATGAGTTTTAAGGTCCTTTCCAGCCCAAACCACTGCATGATTCTCTCCTGCTGTGCCTTGGGAGATCACCTGGCAATAGTGAGGCTTCACCTGGCTCAGAGAAATGAGCTCTGGAAGGACACAAGTCTCATATTAAGTGCCCCAAGCTCAGCATTGGCACAATAGTGAAGAAATTACTTCATCTTTATAATTTTTGCAACTGTGCTCTAAGAGCGGGCCCACAGCAGAAAAAAACCCCCTTTTTTAGGCAGTGCAGCGTATTTCCACATCACACTGTCCTGCTCTCTGTAAACTTATTCCAGCACTACCTAAACCTCTCCCATGCTAAAAGTAAACTGCAGCATTTACTTCTACACACATATTTCCCTTTGCAAACAGTCATGACCCTACAGGTTTAGGGTCTAGTCATGTCCACTTAAAACACATGCCCGTGGATGTAGATGATCTCTGCCCACAAGGCAATTAAAACAGACAACAAAGACTCAGTCAAGTATGGTTTTTTTAAAGCTGTTGGAGTCCAGTGGAAACAAGACCAAACCTAAAACCTAGTTAATAATAATTTTCCTTTTGGAGCGGGGCTGTTTTCCCAGCGAGACATAAAACCCCTCATTGAGCCCGTGCATATTGAAGGGGCTGTGGGACAACTGGCCCAGTGTAGTCAGTGCCCTCACTGCTGCTTTCACCAGGGCAGGGGAAAAACACACTCACTCTGCTGGTACAGAGCACATTGAGGCTCATTGAAACCTCCAGCAAGGGCTGCATGGGCTGCAGAGCATTCCAAAAAGGAGAGATGGGGCAGGCAGGGAGAAGAACTGGGACAGCATCACACTTGATGGATAAAAAGCGAGCCTGACACTTACTGAAGTCTCCCAAAACACAGGGAGAGCCACGGGCTCTCTGAAGTAAGTCAAAAAAGCAACCTATGGTGGTAGAAATCTTTTTCCACAAAGGGAAAACTCATTTTTTTATAGCCTTAAACTTACTGGCATTGCTGACAAAGAAGACAGGATCTGTCAAAACTACCAAAACCATTAATTGAAAACCCTCCCAGTGCTGTAAAACCGGGGAATGTCACTTTGATTGCAGTGGCTGTGAGAGCCACCAACAGCTCTGTAAGGAAGCCCCGCTGTAAAAAACTCAGCTAATACTCCACCTACACAGCAGTGAGGTCACTGGTGAAATAAAGAAGTGACTGTTTCCAGGAGATCACGATTTGCATGTTAAACCTCAGAAAATCACCACACCCAAGGCCTCTGAGGAACCTTTAAAGTTTAGTCTCAGTAGGAACATCCACCCTCAGGACTTTTCTCAGCCAGTTCCAGCAGTACCAAGGTCAGGATGAGCATCTGGGCTGGAAGGACTGCACTGATGGGGTTTGTTTCAGGCTCTCCCTCTGCTCCTGGTTCTAAACCCAGATCACAAATAAAATTACTTCTATCTTAATTGAATCCTCTCGTGGGGATTCTTTCCAGTCTCTATTATATTGACTCACCCTCTGCTGGGAACTAAGGGACTTCTTGGCTTTATTTTGGTATCCTGATGATAAAAACCTTTCCACAGTCTTACTTGCAGTGAAAGTTCAGGCAGGAGTTCAGGCTCTCTAAACTATTTCCTCAGCGCAGAATAATTATGCAGTGTGAAATGCTTTAATTACTGAGATTCCATGATTTCTCCAGGGAATTCCTGTGACCAAAGGTACCATTTAACCCACACAACCGCGTCCCACGAAGAACCCACCGCATGGAAATGGCCAACTATTTTGAAGTGTATCAAATCGCTGTGAGAACACACAACCACCAAACATCCTTTATAACAGTACCATTCCTGGAATGAACTCTCCTGGAATCCACAGCAACTGCCCTTGGCAGGAGCAGCAGCGTGTCCAGCAGGAACCACGCCAAGAACGTGCCCAGCCCTGCTCAGCCCCCAGAGCCCCTCCTGGCATTAAGTCACCAGTGTTTTCACAGGTAAGGTTGGAGCATCACACCAGCTTAGACACACTGGAGACTCAACTCTGAGCTTCATCTGCCCTAAAAGCCACTTTCTTTCTTTCTTTCTTTCTTTCCCCCTTCCCCTTTGTCTGAAGCAAGTGATGCTTGCGGTGTGCTAAGCACAGGGAGATATAATAAAGTTATGACAGGGAAGCATTGAAAAGAAAATCAGAATTCTTGAATTTTCATTCACTAAAATAAAGTTCCTTTCACGTTCCTACTTTTTCCCGCTTGGAAATGAGACAGAGGCATTTCCAAGAGTAAATGAGACAGAAGTATCTCCAAACACTGAAATAATGAAAAGTCCACTTTCCCTGAAGAATTTTTTTTTTTGCATTATTCCTGTATTTGTCTTTTCACAGCTTTAGTGTAAGGACAAGCAAGAATCCAGCCTAATAATCCTCTCAGCCTGCCGAGAGTTAACTCTGCAGGGTGCAGAGCAATGGCCGGACACGGGGCTCAAACACATGCAGTTTTCAGACTTAGCCACAAAATGAAGTTTCCCATCCTCTCACTGTACCTGATGGTCCTGACCGAAATGCAGTATTTCCACATGAGGTTCCACACGGCGCTGCCATCCCCCTTCATGACCTCCCCGCGGCGTCTGCAGAGCGCCCACGGCACAGGCAGCGCTGGGCTCAGGCAGAGCCAAGCACTGAGTTTCCAAGGGATTCCTCCGACCTCCACTCAAATGAACTCAGAGAGAAGGCAGCTCTCCCATCCGAACTCTCGGCTTACTCCTTTCTTCATGATTTATAAGATTCGCTGTTTACATTGTTTGCAAGCCAGCAGAGATTATCAGAGGCAGTTTTCACAAAGCTCCTCGAACGCTGCTCCAAGTTGGCAAGTAAGAAATCCCTACCTATGCAGCACCTTGCACTAAGTTATTCTGATTTATTTCCTTTCAAAAGAAAAAACCCAGCCCAGTAACACTGCCCTAGAAAAGCCCTTACGAGCACTGTAAATGCTCACCAAATACACGCTACATCAAATGGTTTAGGCTGGATAAACTCTCAGCTGTTTGCAAAAATTTTTTGTGTACTGTAATAAACTTTTCGGTGCCAAAAAAAGTAATGAGTCATTTTCCAAAGCTGTATTTGAGCATAGACGATGTCATGGCTTTCAGTAGTGAGTATCAGCTGTGACACTCAGCCTGGGAATCACAGCAAAAATAAAATGGCAAGTTCTGATTAAAAAACACCCTCCAAAACAAAACAAACAAACCCCAAACAACTTATTGATTATGGACATGGAATCCTTTTGCTGTGCTGAATAAGCTGAAATGCACAGCATTTATTGCCAAAAGTTTCAATAGAATTTAAGCCCCGACACACACACTCACATGGCATCAACCTTAGAGAAAAGTCCTGTTGTTGTTGCTGTAGGGACGAGCCCTTTAAATCCTGCCCCGGTGTCTCCAAGACCACCCTGAAAGTCAGAGTTGCTGCTGTGATAGATGAAAGCTCCCTAAGCCCTTGCTCAGCCCACTGGACCACACGCTCTCCTCTGCAAAGAGGTCAACAGCACCATTATCAGGGGCTCTTCTGGATCAAAGACATCGGACACATGTTTATATTATAAAACTTAATTAAGCAAGAAACTAAATTTCTTCACAGAAGAGAACGATTTTATGATTAACTGTTTTCTGTTGCATAACTCCATTTTCTATAAGACCATTTTATCCAGGATCTCATGACTGCTCCCACTATGCTGAAATAGATTCTGCTTTGGGGGTTTCTGATAATTGTTCCTGGAGCAAGCTATTGATGGCTTGTTAAAAAAAAGTCAGAGCAAGCTCCAGAGCATATTGTACATTTTAAATCAACAGGCTAAATGAAGGAAAATTACATTAGAAACTTATACATCTGTTCTTAACCGCTGGAATACATTTCAGTGCTGGAAAAAGCTACGTCAGTTCGGGCAGAGCAGCTGAACCCTGTCCATACCTTCACCCCCTAATTTGAGGGATGAAGTGCCTACAAGAGAGGTTTTCTGGGCTTTGTACCATGTACACTTGGAATATTTCATCTGGCATAAACAAATCCATTATATAAAGGGTATAAAACTAGTAGTTTCTTTTCTGTGCAGCACAAAGGTATCAAACAGCACACTCAGTTGTGTCAACTCCATCTCTTTGAGCTCATACCTGAGGCTTCAAGGTAATTGATGTATTTAGATTATACACGTCTTGATTCCCCTGCAGTCGCAATATTTTGACAGTACCAACATCTGCAGGAATAGCATTTTTATCTGTCTCTAAAGATAGATTCAGGGGATGAGATCTGCAGGAGAACAGGACTTCAATCACCTTCTTCATCCACATTTCTAAAATCTGTGCACAACCAGCACCCAAATGGATTAAAACAATGTGAAAGCATCATGGGGCAGAAGTGAGATACTGCAGGGTGGTTTAGGGGGGTGTGTGTTTTGTGGGTTTTATGTTGTTTGGGTTTGTAAATCACTGCTACAGCATTTCCCATGAAAATGAGAATATTTATGAGATAGCGTAGAGACTGTTTCTGCTCTTGAGCTGTGTTTGTCCCCTGATTCCCAAAGAGACCTGGCCAAATCAAGGTGTCCCTCCTCTAAGCAAGCAGGGAATATTAAATTATTATATTATTACTGTTCTGCAGGGAATATATATTATTTGATATTCATCCAGAAACTCCTGCACACCATGCAAATCACATAATGAGCTAATATGACTCGTATTTCAGTTTTATGATCAGATCTCAGCTGTAAATAAATGCTGCTTATTCTCGTGCAAATCTGAAGAAGGGATTGCTGTGAAATGCAAATTGAGATGATATTTGAGGGGAATGTTGAAGCCCCAGGACCCTGCAGATCCTCAGGGGGGCAGAGGGAAATGCTGGATGTGCCTGAGCCTGGGCACCCAGCGCTCCAGGGAAGAGCTGATGATTCCTCTACGCACCCAGATGTGAGGAGCTAGTGATTAATCAAGCCCACTGCTAATTGTCTCCCATGCTGGGCTGCCTTCCCTAAAAACAGCTCCTCCATAATAAGATTACCAAGGAGCTAACAGAATGGATATCAAAGAGAAAATGGACAGATCAGCTATTTCTTGCTATTCAGAAAAGTGTTATTCAGGCCTAGAGGAGCACTAGGACAGTAAGTCCCTTTTGTCTTGGCTGTTTCTTTTCCTCCCCTTTGTTCCCAGTGACATCACTATGTCACCATTAGCATATCAAGTGATTTCCCTGTTTTGAAGCCCTCTTTGCTTTCCCTGTAGGACAAGTCAAGATGAGCCCCAGCACTGCAGGGGCTGTTTGGAGCCTTGTGTGTCTTCCCCATGGATTTTCCATTGCGTACATCCATCGTAACCTGCTGTCAGGACTCCAGTGACAGGCTTCCCCCACGCTCGGGTTTGGCCAAGAAACCCCAGGCCATGTGGGCTGGTACAGGGCTGGTGGAGCCACTGCTGCCTGCCTGGCTACTGCTCCTCTCTGGGTGTGGTGCTGAAAACTTCACTTATCTCTTCCCCTCGCAATAAAACAACAGATTCCATTCACAGGACATCACTGCACCCACCCAGCAGCACTGGGCCTGGGACTGTGCTCAACTCCCCACACAGAAATACTTATTTGCTGCGGGTTTTTCTCCCATTTTACTCCCTGGAAACTTTTATTAGCTCCTTCCCTGCTTGAAAGCACCTACAGCACAGCTCTCATGTGTGTCTGGACCCAGGGCACGGCCCTGCCCGTGGCTCTCTTAGTGCTCTCTTAGTGCTGCCAAGGTGCAAGGACAAAGTCCTGCCTCCTTCCAAAATTGCTTCCCACTTCAGTACAGTGGTTTGTCCAAATCCAACATCACTATGTCTCCCTAGGACACCAGGAGGGTGACACTGAGAGTGCTGATGCCCTGGCACAGGTTGCCAGAGAAGCTGTGGCTGCCCCATCCCTGGAAGTGCCCAAGGCCAGGTTGGACGGGGCTTGGAGCAACCTGGGCTAGTGGAAGGTGTCCCTGCCCCAGGGAACAAGATGATCTTTAAGGTCCCTTCCAACCCAAGCCATTCTGGGGTTCTATGACACTCAGTGACTGTTTTATTTTCATTGGATGCATTAATAGGCTCCATCACGAGTTGCTGTCCCTGCATCCAAAGGTCACATTTTCCTTACGTTTTCCCCATTTATTTCCGCATTTCTACGTTAAGTGGACACCCCAGATCTCCTGCTCTTGCATTTTACTGCCTGTAAAACAGGGAAAGTGACTCTCAACTTTGCAAAACATTCTTCATTTCTTTTAGGAGGAAATCTTTAATTGCAACAGCCACAATCACTAATCAAAGACGACTCCATGACACGGGCAGTCTGACATTGCTGATGGGAGCTGAGCACACAGCGGAGGCAGCTGAAGGTGGGGCCCCTCCAAGCTGTCCCTGCCTGAATTTCAGAGTCAGCAGAAAGGATTCAGAGTCTGCTGAGCTGCAGGGCAGCACAGGCTGCAGCTGCTGATGCAGGTGAGTTTGGGAGTCTTCACCAAGGCAGCCCGAAATGCCTGAGACAGACACACAGGTTTCGTTCTGCTGGCTCTTCACAGGAGCTGCTGCAGGGCAGGAAAAACCATTGGAGGAATCAACAGCACAAAAATGCTGGAAAAAAAATTCACCAGAAGCTTGTCAGAGCCCTCAGCTTGGCCACTGCCAAGCACAGACCACCTGTTTTAGTAACAATAATAGGATTCTCCCAATGGTTTTGATTGCTAAGAGAACCCAGAGCAACTACAGCCCACTATGTGATGGATTTAAGGAATCCTTAAAAAGTATGTTGGAGGGGAAGGTAGAGAGGTAACGGCAGAGAAGAATCATAGAATCACAGAATCATAAAAGCTGGAAAAGCCCTCTGAGATCATCAAGTCCAGCCACTCCCCAGCACTGGCAAGGCCATCATTGACCATGTCCCCAAATGCCACATCCACAAGGCTTTTAAGTCCCTCCAGGGATGGTGACCCCACCCCTGCTCTGGGCAGCTGTGCCACTGCCTGACCACCCTTTCAGTGAAGAAATTTTTCCTAATATCCAACCTAAACCTCTCCTGGCACAGCTTGAGGGCACTTCTGGAGGAATTGGAGGCTTTTAACCTATGTTCTATTTTTTACACTGGAAACAAAGCTGCTGCAGGCAAAGACATTACGAGGGACATAAATCACTCTAAGTATTTAAAAATGCTACAGCTGAGGTTCCTTTACAAGCTGTAGGTGGTGTGTTACTTTGAAATTATATTAATAGAAAGGCAGTGCTTAATTTGGAGTCTCACACTCTATTACTCTCCCCCCTCTGGAGATTCATTCCTATTTGGCAGGACAGCCTTCAGGATGATAAAGCAGAGGGTTCAGAGGGGAGAGGAGCCCAGAGTGTCACCAGAGTTAGGATGAGGTGGCTCAGAGAAAACCAGCAGCCAGGACACCTTATCTGATTTGGGTTTTGATAAAGCCCTGTGCTCTGGATGGTGCATCACTTCACACATGGCATGTTCTGCAGCTCAGATAGTCTGAGTGCTCTAACTGTGCCTAGGCTCAGCCTAAATCAGGTCAGTGTACCATTCCTGCCAGAGGGAGGGCCTGCTGCAGCCTTAAGGGTGAACAACACACTGCGCCTATTTTCCTGATGTTTTTACCAGGATGAAATGGTCACAAACCAGATTTTAACAGCCCTTCTGTTCTGATGTACATTATTTTTAAAGTCACTTGACAAAAGGAAAAGGTGACTGCTGGAGTTAGCCTGGTTTGGGTTGTCAGTGCAGGCCCAGACCTATTTTTAACTTAGGTAGCATTCCCCTTATACAACAGCTATTACCAATTAAGGATTGAAAGAAGTCTTCCAAAGAGATGGAGTTTAAATTTTTAGCTTGAAAAGCACTTGGCTCTTTGGACAACTTAGGGCATCTTTAAACCTTCAATTTGCAACAAGCCAACATTTTGACTTAGATGGGAGAAGGGGTTCAAATAAAACATCTTCACCACACGTTTTTTCCTCAGCCTTCACTGTATTCTCTTTTCTTCCCCTTTAAACTTCCTTTTCTGATTTCTCACAAACATTGCTAAGAATATGCAAACCACAGTGTTTCCTGGGAGTTGACAGCAGTGACATGCACATCTCACTCCTTCTGCTGAACAAACCCAGCCTGAACTTGGCATTTCGATAAAGGGCATCCCCCTCATCCCCAACAGGCTGGAGAGTTTGGGATCCTTCACAGAGGCCCCTCCAGCACCCTTCCAGCTGCAGCTTCTCCTCGGATGTCTCCAGGCCACCACTGCGCTCCCTGACTCCCTTTTCTGTGACTCAGTCTTGGATGACTATCAAAGGAAAGTCAGAAAGCTTCCAATTCCCCTCTGCAGGGCACTGAGCCAGAGGCACAATTAAAATGTGACTGCTCCAGGGGCTGCCCATCAGCAGCATCCAAATACAGGAGAGACTGGAGAGGGAAGGAAAAGCCTGGCAAGCACTGGGGATGCAGCTAAAGGGCAGGAACCCCCAGCCATAGGTACCCCACATCCTCACAATCCCAACATCAGTCTTCAGAGCTGTTTGTGGAAGGTTAAAATCTGTACCAGTGTGTAGAAGGGAGAACCTGAGGGCTCACAGAAGGTTCCTGGGTGAGAGGGAAGGGGTCGGGAAAAGGAAAGTTTCAGGAAGCCTGGAGAATTGATGTACTGAAGATTGCAGGGGAAAGGCAGGGAAAAGGCAGGAAAAGGCTGGGGAAAGGCAGGGGAAATGAAAGGGACAGGCAGGGGACAGGCTGGGGAAAGGAAGGGGAAAGGAAGGGGAAAGGCTGGGGGAAGGAAGAGGAAAGGCAGGGCAAAGGCTGGAGACAGGCAAGGGAAAGGCAAGAGAAAGACAGGGGAAAGGCAAGGGAAAGGCAGTGAAAATGCAAGGGAAAGGCAGGGGAAAAGCTGGGGAAAGGCTGGAGACAGGTGGGGGACGGCAGGGGACAGGCAGGGGATGGCAGTGGACAGGCAGGGAACAGCAGGGGACAGGCAGGGGATGGCAGTGGACAGGCAGGGAACAGCAGGGGACAGGCAGGGGACAGGCTGGCATACACACAAAGAACCCTCTCTGGTCTGGAAGCCAGTTTAACCCAGTTCCAGCACTGGTAAGGGCAGAGGCAACAGGCAGCCCCTTAGGTTTGTGCGGGGTCTTGGCTCAGCCATGCCCATGTCCCACGGCACAGCTCGGTTAACCAGGGGATGGAAAGCCAAGGGATGCCATAAAATGAGAGGAAAGGATCCCAGGCTGGGAGGAAGAACAGCCTGGGAAGTGGAGACAAAGCAGAAGTGAATTTAAGGCATTATGACAAGGCATTTTGAACACCTGCACAAAGACTCTCGGATACAGAGCACCACTAAGACATTACAAGGAAGGCTTCCACCAGCTTAGCAGGTATTTCGTGTATTTTCATTTAAACTTCTCAACTTGGAATTACTTCCCTGAGCAGCAAAATCCTCTGATGGCTTTTAAGGCATTTTGCTACTTCGTGTATTTATTTGAAGGTTTCCTCTTAATCATTTTTATGCTGACTGTGGGAATACTGCAGTGTGTGCTGTTTGCAGGTTGTGCTTCCAGAGGGTGGGGGATCTGGGAGGTGGGGGGAGCTCTCAGCTGCTCTGCAGTTGCATAAGCCTTGCCAAGAGGATCCTCTGGAGAGAGATCTGTACTCCAGGCCATGACTCAGCCCTGCTCTGGATGAAGTCACTGTCAAGTGAAAGCAAACTATTTGTTTCTAACAACATATATGGTGAACTCTCAATGCAAGTTCAAGGCAAAGCTCCAGTCATTTCTCCCACCCACTTTGCTCTTAAGATACTGCAAAGGAGCTCATCATTTAACCGACTGCAAGAAGAAACACAAACCCACTGACATCACTGCCCAGAAGCGTGCAAAAGAAGTTCCCTGCCCTCATGAACTAGAATTTAAGGAACTTTTTTGCCCCCACTTGCTGTTTCTGAGGTTTGTAACTAGTACACAGCCACTCCTCCAGGAATGTGGGATTATAGTATTGTATACTATCTTTCCCCCCCTTATTACGTCTGTTTTTAAATAATGAATTGAATTATGTAGTAATACGTGACCATTGAGTTCTTGGCATCTTTTTTTATGCTGCATTTCCCTTAAAGGAAGCAGCAGCACTGCCCTGTGCCTGTAACCCAGCTCATCTGAACGCACCTCACACAACCCCACAGCAGAGGCCATGCTGTTAACACCAGAAATGAGGAACAAAGACTTCCAAAGCACATTCTTTTTAACAAAGAGTTAACCTAGAGGACAGCCCTGACATAGACCATTTAAAGCCCATGTGCTGTCTTTGAAGCAGCATCTAAATTAAGCCTGGCAATTCCTTTAAGGGCTTCAAATGCTACAAATTTTTCTAGGATAAGAGAGTGGGAAAGAGGATGAGCTGCAGGTGCCCTGCAGAGTGCAATATCAGAGTGGCTTTAAGTAGCTTCTGACACTCAGATACTCTGTGATGTTCCAGGATGGCAGCAATAAGCTGCTCCTACCAAGCCAATTCATCAAAGCATCTTCATTTATAATCATCACTGAAACATCCTCATGGGAATGAATCATATACCAAAATATAGACCTATTTTGCCCAGAGATGGGCTTAAGCACATGATTCAACCTCTCCTGAATCACAGTGTTGGAATTGTGAGTCCCAGCTGAAGGTTGGCAAAAATAATTTCAACTAATCCCTGCTTTAAAAAACCAGTCATCTCTCACTTTGCTTATTCCATAGGGGTGGCTGGAATCACATGCTCATTAGAAATGGCCCTAATTGTTCTGTTGCTGCCTCCTTTTGAGAGACCAAAAGAAAAACTGAAAGTGAGAAGAAATAATTTAAGAATTGTTCTGTTTGTCAAGCAACGGATTCCAATAAAGTAGCCTTTGTGAACTTGGCATTTTCTTTATGTTTTTTAAAATACCCTTATTGTAGCAAGAAGAAAGAAGACATCCCAGGAGGAAAAATCTACAGATTACAGTGGCCCTCAGTGCCAGTCACACATTTCCTCACCTCATGCTTGATCTTTAATGCAATGCTAATGGTAACAATTTCTTGCTTGGGCTATTACACACCAGCTGGCAGCAGCACAGCACGATGCTTCACCCCCTGGCCAAGGAAAATCCTCACTTTCACATGCTAAACCTGAAGTCACATGGTTTTATAATGCTACTTGAAGTAAAGCACGAGACATTCATCCTCCCAACCCCACAGAAACCCTGCAGTGATTTGCTCATCTTACACTTTAATCTGGTACAGAAGCACATTCAGTGTCTGCACACAGGGGATACCAAAACCGGTCCTGACGAGGGTTCTGTAGCACTGACTAAAATGCCCTTTGGGGTTAATGACAACAGAGAAATCCCATTTTCAGGAATCAGTGAATTACCAAATATTTTTGAAGCAGGTTTCTACCCAAGCCCTCCCAGTTTGCTTTATGCAATTTGCTGCAACTTGAATAAATCAGGCTGTTGGTTTATATACACATTATTGGAGGCACCAGCATGATTCCCTTGCAGCAACTTTGTTTTGTGAATATACATGGGATGGGCAAAGTCCTGGTTAACTGAAGATGCTGCCAAACCCAAGGAATGGACCAAAAGTGCAGTTGGTGTATTTTGTCCTATTTCCCCCTTTCCCTTGCTGTGCTGAGAGAACAAACTCTAGAGAATCTCTGTCTCTAGGCTGGGTGTCTGCTCTGACCTGGGCTTCTTTTTAGGAATGCCACAGGCTCAGCTTGCTATTCTGGAACTGGGTTTTTACCTTGTACACATAAATACATAAAAAAACTGTCCTGGTTTTACTCTGTCCCATCATCCAGACTCCCTGTTTCCTGGCACTACAGCTACAGCCAGGGAGGGGGAGGGACTGGCTCATTTTCCCAGTCCCCCATCCTGCTCCCAGTCCCACAGCTCTGGGAGCAGGGCCAGGCCACTCCCCCAGTCCACCTGAGCCTCTCAGTGTCATGTTGTTCTCAAGGGTTTGAGAAAGAAGCCCCTTTCCCAAATGTGCCAGCCCTATCCCACCACTCCCTGTTTCCAGGGTGCATGTGTTGTGCAAGAGAAATTGCAAGACCCAACACACCCTGTAGGGACTTCGCTAGGATTTCAGTTCCATGGAAGTGGCTCCCAGTTCAAGATAAAATTACACATATATATATATACAATTATATACATATGTCAGCGCAGAATTAAATTATATATAAATCAGAGTTGTCCAGGTCAGGCAAGAGACAGAGAATCACTCAGGTTGGAAAAGTCTTCTAAGATTACTGAGTGCCGAGGCCAGCACTAAAGTATGTTCCCAAGTGCCACACCTATGTGTTTTTTGAACACTTGAGGCCATTCCCTCTCCTCCTGTCCCTGTTCCCTGGGAGCAGAGCCCGACCCCCCTCTGGCTCCCCCCTCCTGGCAGGGAGTTGCAGAGCCAGAAGGTTCCCCCTGAGCCTCCTTTTCTCCAGGCTGAGCCCTCCCAGCTCCCTCAGCCGCTCCTGCTGCTCCAGCCCCTTCCCCAGCTCCGTTCCCTTCTCTAGACACAAACCCACAAGAATTCCCTGAGTAACACGAGCTGAAAACCACAGCTTGATGTCCCCATGTGGAGCACAAAGTCACAGAGTTTGTGATGCAGCAAGAAACATTTGCCACAGTTCTGAGCACGGACTGCAACTGAAAAAAGTCAGACAGCTCTCACAAGGAAGGAGAACAGTCACATTTTATGTCACACAGGGCTTGCTAAGCCCTGCTAGGATGTTGAGGGCACGAGGGGTGATGAGCAGAGCGTTCATGGCCAACAAGGATTGTCTGAGTCACCCATGTGGCTTCAGTGGGAGCTGAGCAGCTTTTCCACAGCATCCCTGTGTCTGCCCTGGAGAGTCTGGGCTGCCTCAGGGGGTCGGTGCTGGTCCCGCCAGCCCTCCTTATTGCACCTCTTCACTCACAGCCTTGGCTGGTCACCAGGGAATGTGGTGGCACCAGGGGATGTCACACACGGCTGTCTGAAGTTTGGTCCTGCCCACGTCCTCTGACACATCTTCCCTCACCCCACGGAGGTGGAACAGAGGGCAGGCAGTAACCCTCATGATAAAACTAAAAATTCATGTGGCAAGACTGACCTAATGGAAGTGTTCCTCAAGTCCTGTTTTGGTTAACTCATCTCATACATAAAAAAAAGAAATACATATGTGGGGCACACACAAAACCTCTCCACAGCCTCTAGGCTCTTTTCCAAGAGCGTTTTAAACAATATACAATTACTAATAAAAAGTAATGGAAAGTAAGGTTTTTTTTCATTCTTTTTCATACGAACTTCCTTGCATTTAAGGTTTGTTATTCTGGAGCACCTGCTTTTCATGCTTGTTTGTCACTGTGCTTTAATTAGGTTGTTTCAAACGTGAGAAAGTCACAACTTTCCTTCAATTTTCCTTTTTCTCAAAAAGATGACAGAAAAGTGCTTCTGTATCCGACATTTAAAGCCTGTTTTTGCTTCTGTTCATACAAACACACTGCAGCATGAGGGTTCAAGTACATCCAGGTTTTGATGGCAAATAAATTAACTATCTGGAAGAAAATCCATGGACAGAGCTGAGCTATAGCAGAGGTTTCCATTAGGAGATGTGGAATAACTCTACAGTATTTCATTTGCCACCAAGCTGGGATTTCGCCAGGAATCCAAGACATAAAGCTCGGGTTTAGTTGTATTTATTTGTGTCAAAACAGTCTGGTTACATTTCTATTATTTTAGATGGTTTCACAGCAAGGAAAACATCACAATGGGCTGGGGCTAGGTTGGAAATTTTTTGGCTTGGAAATGGAATCTGTGAAAAGCTGCAAGAACAGGAGAATAAAGCTATCTTTTGAAACTTCACAAGCCAATGGTCACAGATGAGGGTCCTATATTACTCAATGCCAGAAAGTGCGGGGCACCCCTGAAACCTTGAAAAAGATTGGAACAGTTCCCTTTTCCAGCCTTCAGTCACTGCATGAAAAATTCAACTGCAATTAGCATTTAGTACAAAGCACTTTCTGTAGGCTGACAATAGGTAGCCAGACCAGAAAGTGTACAGAACAAGAACGGAATCCTGTTTTAAAGAATCGCCTGGTTTTTGTTAACAATGAAGGGATCCCCACTTTTCCCCCAGAAAATTCAAACACATCTAATTCCCTCTGCTTAGCTGCGTAAATCAAGGGCAAGAAAACCAAAGTTTAGATTAAAAAGCATCAGGGTAAGTTCAGGGACATGTTAAATGGAATTGCTTATTTTGCTGTTCCATTAAATAGGCAAGCTCAATGCATCTGACACCCAGACCTATTCTTTAGGATCACTATTCACCATCAATCATTTAAGCTGTGTGTCAGACCTGCCTAAGTGAAGTGCCCATTGCTCTGAATGACTCTGATGTGCACTTTGTGCTGGGAGGGACATGAACGATGAACTATTATATTACTAAATATCTCGGAGGAAAAAAAGGATCTTCTCTGCATTACATAAATTTCCATGACGTTTCAATTAATCTCCCAGTGCTGTTTACAGTCTGTACACTACACAGAAGAGCTACTGTGCCTAAGGATAAAATATCAGCAAAGACAAAGTACCGAGTCTTAGCTGAGATGACCTAAAGTAGATGTTAAAGCCAACAGCACCATCACCTTCACATCTGCATGCACAGAGACAACAGTGGTTGATAATTAATGCAATAAAAAAGCAGCTTTACAATCTTTCTCACAAGTTCTCCTTAATTCCCTACCACTCCCTTCTCCCCTGCATATCTGCCTTTCAGCAAGGCAGCAGAACAGCAGGGAAAGCACTGGTGGCATCATGTGCTGAAAAGCATTTCAGACTTAATGTTTTCTTACCTTTTATAGAAACCATGAAGAGGCTGGAGACATAAAAACTGCCAGTAATCCAAGCAGAAGGCCTTCAACTTCAGCATTTTCAAACACTTCTGCTGCAGCGCCCGTGCTCTGCAGTGGGGTTTTAGCAACACAAGACTTTTGTGTTATGATTTGAATGACTCAAATCCAGCCCAACACGCTGCTGTCCTTATTGCCGGGGTGTGTGTGTGTGTCGCTGCCCCCGGTGCCACCCGGCAGCCCCGCACATGGCTCGGCACCTGCAGCTCCCACTGCCCCGCTCATACAAAGAGGCAGGCGCACAAAGGAGACAAATTCATGGGCGCTCTTTGATCCTGCTCGCGGTTTATCTTCCCCCAAGTCCCCAATCCTACCGGGAGAGCTGCTCTTACACAGAAATCCCACTTCTCCTTTTGGCTATTTTAGGCCATTCTAAAAGCCCTTTGGACAAACAACGTGGATATATTCCAGCTCCGGGCTTTGACGGAGCTTTGGAAAGCATCCTTACAGCTCTCAGAACTTCGGGAAATGCAGGCAATGAGCTGGATGGGCTCTGTCCCCCCTGCCCGGTCCCCCAGCAGAGCTGGGATCCCAGCACACGGGGCTGCAAGCGTTTGCCCTTTTTCCTTTTTCTCCCCCTTTTAATCAGCTCCTCCCGTCCCAGCGCACTATCTCCATTGTCTGCGGCACCTCGGGAACTGGGGGGTTCCTTGTGCCGGGGAAGGGAAAAAAACGGAAAAAAGGAGAAAGGGGGAAAAAAAATAAAAAGGAAGAAGAAGAAGAAAAAAGAAGGCAGGCAGGAGCTCAGACCCTCCCGCTCACACACCAGATTGTGCTTATCTTGTTCCCAACGCGCCTTTCCAGGGAGCTCAGCGGGAAGGATAAACCAACCCCCGACTCGCGGGCGCGCAGCGGGGACCGCCGGGGACGGACGGACGGACAGAGGGACAGACACACACACAGCCGGCGGGGACGGACAGAGGGACAGACACAGACACAGCCGGCGGGGACGGACAGCCCCTCCGGGAGATGCCGGGGGAGCATCCCCGGGGGATCCCGGGCAGGCACAGACCCCCCGCCGCCGGGGCCATCCCCGCGCTGGGAGCCGCCGGAGAGGGGGAAATGTCAAAATTAGCAGCATCTGCTCTTCAAACCCCTGCCAGGCACGATAAAAGCGGGGCGCTTTTGTTCTGAGAAGACAGAAGCGCAAAATTATAAAAATGCCTATCTTTTATCATGGCCTAATTCCACCCGATTCTTTCCCTCCCCCCACCCCCCCACCCCCGCCGCTCCTCCCGCTTTTATTCTTTCCTCTCCATTCCAACGTGCACACGTCCTGTTAAGGAGTGAGAATCAGAGAATAGAACCACAAAGGGCACGTTTAGAGTAAGATTAGGAAGAAATCCTTCCCTGTGAGGGTGGGCAGGCCCTGGCACAGGGTGCCCAGAGAAGCTGTGGCTGCCCCATC
>JAWWEU010000023.1:19700385-19716904 GCA_035583155.1 Acropternis orthonyx
AACTCCAGGCCATTCCCTGGGTCTGTCCCTGCTCCCCACAGAGCAGAGATCAGTGCCTGCCCCTCCTCTGCCCCTCCTGAGGAAGTTGGACCTGCAAATGAGGTCTCCCCTCTTCTCCAGCTGAACACACCAAGTGCCCTCAGTGCCCTCACACGCTGCCCCTCCAGGCCCTTCCCCATCCCTGTTTCCCTCCTTTGGACACTCTCCAATGGCTCCATCTCTCCCTTCCATTGCAGCTGAGGCCGCCCCAGTGCAGAGCAGAGCGGGACAATCCCCTCCTGATCCCCCCCAGGCCAGGGATGTCCCTCCTGGCTCCAGGCACTGCTGACTTGTGGCCAACTGGCCACCCACCAGCACCCCCAGGGCCCTTTCCCGGCACAGCTTTCCAGCATCCTGGGTTGCTCAAAGAATAGGGCTAACTTGGATGCCAAAGGGTCTGGCAAACTGGTTTCCCCTCCTGTCCCTGTCAGGCATTTCTGGGTACCACCCCAGCAAACATCCCCTCCCCATCAGGGAAGAGGGAAGAGCTGTGATCAAACAGAGCCCTCGGCTCTGCTGCCCCACGGGGACAGCCCGGCGTGGTGGTGAGGGGCTCTGCAGAGATGGCCACACATGAGGGACATCAAACCACAACCCTCTCCCCTCTGTGTTTACTTGAAGGGAAGCTCTGCTACTTAGAAACACTCCAGTAACTCAAAACAAAGTTCCTTGGCTTCAAACATCTCTCAGATTTATGCACTCCCCCACATAATATTAATCATCATTTGATAGTATCTTTGGTTTTGGTTATTAAGCCTCTAAGCTGCCAAAGCATCCATGGAGTAGAATAGTAAGAAATCTGCAGTTCTCTTCATGCTGACTATCCTTTCTGCACAGCTGTTCTCTGAACTCACACAACCACTGGTTGATCAATTTGTTACAGAAGACGAAAAATCTGCCACAAGTATCTGCCAAGCTCAAACATTTAAATTTCAACATCATTTGAAACAGGTCTGGTAATTCAACACTCCAGAAGGCCAACATTAAGATTTAGATATTAGGAAACAAAATACTCAGATGCCAGCTCAAAGCTGACAGAGGCCAACTCAAAATATCCAGAATAAATACTGTGCAGGCTATGAAAGAAATCGTGTCAACCAAAATATAGATATCTAAAATATGCCAATTTCTACATACTTCCCCCTCTCTAATGGGCATGAGCAGATTTTTCATATTAACCCTTACTCTTTCCAAGACTGAGAACTAGAAGAGTGGGACAAACTTACTTTGTTGATGGGGACAGGAACGTTGTGAGCAGATGAAGAAGAGTAGCCTGATTAGGAAATACTAATGCCTTGACAGGACACTGGGTGTGTCCATATAAATTGGTACATCCCATTTTATGGAGCATTCAAAGATCAATTTGCTCAACAGGTTCCCGAGAAGATTCACTAACAAGAAGTCTTCTATTCTCTTTCATTTTACTTAAAAATAATGGCCTTAATTCTGTATAATTACAGCTCCAGAACAGGCTTATTTGGCCCCCTGAAGTTGACTACATGTCACATTTTCCTCAATAACTATTTAACGCTAAGAAAAACCTACATGTTTAGGTGATATAATATAAAAATTTCTTTAATGTCTCCTTTATGACTGTTTTACTCTGGAGTTTTTAAACCTCAGGAAATAGTTTCATTTGTAGTTAAAGAGTTCGAAACCTGTTTTTACACTCAGGGCAACTTAACCGCTTCAAAGAATATTCCCTTCTCCTTTCCCCCCCAAACACTAAAATTCAACCACTTCTAACATCTGTAAAATTCTTCCCTATCTTCCTCATTGATACCCTCCCATGGAAAAAAAAAGTCCACTGGAAGAAAAAACCTTGTAAGAACATCTATTTCCACAAAGATTTGGCCAGCCTGGAATAAAGGTGGCAGCAATACCTGGTAAATCACACACCAGATACATGATGCTCTTGCTAAAATAACTGTGCACAAAAGCAGGGAGAGGGAAAGTTGGGCTTGTTTCCTGCATTGTCCTCACAGACAAAGACACAGTGTCTGGTCACACTGGGAGATGGGAACAAAAATACTGCCCAAAACACAGAATGTTGTGCAGTGCTGAGGACAAAGAGAATATCACAACATAGGGGGTGGGTGCTTAGGAAATGGTAATAGGGCATATGCTTTACTTTCAGAAGACTTTACACTGGAAAATAATGGAAGATTAATTATAGAGGGCCTTTAACTTGAATAAGGTTAAACAGAACAGTTCCCACTGTTTTGTTCAAGCAAGGTTAAAATGACATAATGTGGGAAAAAGTCACATCCTCAACCCACAACATCTCCAGAGGAAGACTTGTACCAAAACAACTGTCAATATGAGAGGGAAGGACTCTGCCCCGACTTTATCAGAGGAAGTCTGTGCCTTTGATGCACTGCTCAGTGTGCAAGGATGAGAATAAAAGATGCAAGGAACCCATTTGATATGCAGTGTTAACAGGGCTAAGCATTTCTTTCTAAATGGAGTGATCAAAGTGAAATCCCAGTTACTGCAGTGACTCCTGTGACAGTGCTCTCTGAAGTTCATCCATGTGCTTTTATCAAAATGCTGAGCAACAGAAAGCAGCAGTGACATCTCACAGTCAGGACTGTTCACCCAAGGCTGCTCAGAGCTGCCAGGACAGGTCAGATGTTTTCAGCATCGAGGTTATAAAGGTCTGCACAAACACACCTTCCCTCCCTCCCCTTCGTGCTCCTCTGAGAGCAAACACGGTGTTTGAAGCTGGAACTGAATTTCACGTTGGAAATCCTGGAAAAGAGCAAAGTATCCACTCTTAGAAGAACCCAGTTATTCGGTCAATGCCTTTGCTGGCTGTGCCTGGCAAGATAAAGTTATGTGATGTACCCTGATACAGAATAAAGGTAATTTCTATCACTTCAAACCTAAAACTAACTTCTATTATTACCACAGTACCTGAGAGGATCAGTTGAGATGCTGCTTCCTGTTTCCAACGAAGTCCTGAGATGACAGCAAAAGAATAAAATTATAAGGTATTAAAGTATAAACTAAATTAGAAGTATAAACTATTAAAAATATTATATCCTTAATATTAATGTATAAGCTAAATTAAAAGTTTAAGCTATTCACAAATACTATGTCCTTAAACATCAAGTGCTCAACGACTTTACGTTTTCTTCCTTCTCATTTCAGAACACTTAGCATGCCATTAAACCTGAGTTTAAAAAAAATATCCAAACAAAAACCCCAACTGCCCTTTCCTAAACTAGAGAAAAGGCAATTAGAGAAACATTTATCTGAATAAGTCACAACATGATCAATTTTCAATATTCTTAAAGCACTCTGCCCTTCTGTATCCACTATGTGAGTGACAATACTTTGTTCTACGAGGGGCTGACACGAGTCCTGCTGTGAGCGCCGTTATCCTGAGCTTTTCCAGAGCCTGTCTCCTCCTTTCAGCCCTGCACTGTGTGCACTAGGCAGGAAAATCCCAGCTCACTTCACCTGGATTGGTGCAGGACCTGGGAATACACTGGTGCCAAAGGTGTCCCCGCTGGCAGAGCAGCACCAGGACAGGGCAGTGCACACCAACCAAACCACGGTCAGGATACACCAGCTCTGTGCAGCTCCCAAGGGCATCTTCCTGGCCAACACTGCTTTCATCCTTAGTATGCCCACTAAGGAAAAACAGCACGAAAAGGGGAGCTGGGCAAAACTCTTGTGCCAGAGCCTCGTGCAGTTCAACCCTCCCCTCTCCTTGGCTCTGCCCGCACTGGGCATCACATCTTATTTCTGCACCAACAGAACAGCCATCCTCACATTCTGTGGCTTTGTGTTCTCTACCCATAAAGGCAAGGACAGAGTTGTCCTGAGGAATTATTGCAGCAGAAAGTTCAGATAAAATACTGTAGGTCCTGAGGAAGTCCTGATGTTTGAGCAGCAATGTTTTAACATGCACTGTATTATTAATTAGACTTGCTCTCATTGAGCATGACTTCAAGTTTATTATATACATAATATAGAGTTACATTTTGAAGGTAAAGCCAGCTTTTCCTCAAGCTGTAATAAAACATCAGCCAAAGCCTCATTATGAAAACTTCATCATCATATTAGAAATAATTTTTAAATGGTTCATTTATAATGAACAACCCTTGCACAAACAGCCATAGATCAACCTTTGCTCATATAGCCAGAAACAGGCATGGGCTGTGGAGGTTAATAACATTCCCCATTAGAATTGCATTAATTATATTTACAGGGGGTATTCATGAAGCAATGGCAAATCTTTCCTTTTAACCCCAAGATTACTAACATGTTTACAAAAACAAACAGGGTGGAGGCCACAAACACAGCAAGAATCAGCTGCACAGGAATGGAAACAAACCATATTGTCCAAATAGCTTTTAACTAAAGCACTAAAGCTTCAAAATAGCTTTTGGGAGCTTATTCCACCCTGTAATTTGTTTGCTTCCACAGTTCAGGATTTGTGAATAGCGATGAATTTTGAGGGGGTGGCTCCCATATGTCGGCTTTGTGGCTGGTTGTTAGTTTAACAACTGAAAAGGGTGAACTTAATTTACTTATAATTAAGTTTCCTGCTTAACGCCGTGTGCTGTGGAGGTGCCAGGCTGGCTCACTCGGCGTGACTTTCTGCCTTGCTTCTAACACAGATTTTAAACAAAAATCTCAACAGTTTTGGCCCTTCCTGCTATAAATAAACATTTCTCAGCCGCCGTCTTTGTGCAGCGGTGATGGGCTGTGCATGAAGAAGAGATGCTAATGAGCGGTAATTAGCCTGCACCCCGGCACAACCTTGATTGTGGTGCCTGCTGACACGGAGCACGTGGTGACCTCGGGGACTCCTTACCCAACCCCAAGGAGCAGGATTACAGCTTCATTAAAAAGCCTTCGTTTCCCTTCTGAATGCAGACACCCAAGGCATCCCCAGTTCCAAACCCTTCCGCCAGGAGAGGCATAAATCTGTTAAACACACAGGGAAAAGCACAGTTCCCCCAGCAGAAATAGCCATCTTAGAGTCATAAATCACAAAATCATTAAGGGTGGGAAAGACCTCCAGGATCATCGAGTCCAACCATCAACCTGACACCTCCAGGTCCAGCACTAACCGGTGTCTCTCAGCACCACATCCACACGTCTTCTGAACATTTCCAGGCATGGTGACTCCACCACTGCCCTGGGCAGCCTGTGCCAGTGCTTGACAATCCTTTCAGTGCAGAATTTTTTCCTAATATCCAATCTATACCTCCCCTGGTGCAACATGGGGCTGTGGCATGGCTGAGGATTTGTTTCTACCAAGACAGTTTTCTAGAAACTGCTTTGCTGCTGCTGAAGGCAGTTCAGGGTGTGATTAGTGACTGTTTGTGTACTTGGGAACTGCAGCGGAAGAGCCCAAACACAGGAAGCCACAGATCTAATCGATTTGGTAGCTGGCAGCACGGTGCCACCACAGCTGCCAGCGTGCCCTGCGAGTCCCACGGGCACTGTGGCGGTGGAAAGGCTCCAAGAGTTCATCTGCTGTGTGTGGTGGGCACCCACGGGTGGGCTGAGACACAGAGGGACCCCACTGCAGCTTTGGCTGTGCCACCAGGAGCCTTGGAGTCCAGTCCATCCCTCAAAATAAGTGTCTGTGTTAGAAACTCCCCATCCTTGCACAGTTTCTGCCATCAAATACAAGAGTGAAGAACTGATTTCAGAGACTGTTCTGAGCTGGAAGGGACCCACGAGGATCATCGAGTCCAGCTCTCACTCTCCCAGACAAGGACTGACTCAAAGCAGCCCTGTGGAGGAAGGATTGTAACTGGTTTTCTTACATGAAGGTCAAAGATAGGAAAAGCCACATGAGCTGAACTGGAGAAATCCCCTGGATGAGATTCCCACACAGATCACTGGGGAGAAAGATGGAAAACAAGCCCTGCTCTAGGGAGGGTTACACCCCCAGAAATGCTATAGCCCAGCCTTTTTTACCTGGCTACCCTCCCCCACACTCAACCTGTCTCTGTGGAAAACCTCAGGAGAGGTCTGACAACATGCAAACCAAGGTTTAGTGGCCAAGAAAAGAAGCCAGGAGAAATCAAGTTTAAAATCTACTGAAAGATCGGGATTGGGGGTACAGAAAGTCAGTTTGTTATTGAATTTACAGAGTAATTTTAGTATAATCACATAATCACTCCCCTTCTTTCTTTCCAGCTAAAGCCTCATTTAAATATTTTGGTTTCTTTCCAAACTGCTCAGAGATGGAAAGTTAATTTAAAACATAAAAATAACCCAGATTCTGAACACAATGTCATTAAACTACAGCAAACAAAATACCTCATTGTACACAGAGTCACTTAATGAATATCAGGAAAAATGAAAATATATCTCTTTTAGGTTACTTCAAAAGAAGGTTTGTTTGTTTTGCTTTGCTTTGTAACAAATTAACTGGACAGGAAAATAAAATACTGCACTAAAGAAAGTTTTCTGATGAAAGCGAGCAGGAAAAATTGACAATCCTGTTTGTTCCTAATGGGCACTGACTCAGGACGTTTGTAGCCCAGAAAGAAGTGCATACACTAGCTAATGATAAAGCTATTAAAAAGACACTATTAAAAACATAATAGACTTGTGTACATATAGATATGTACAATTTCCATTGGTATTAATAAAGATATTAAGAAACCCCCAAAGAACTGTGCCCAAGGCTTTGCGTGAAAACTGAGCTCAGGCAGAGCTCGATGCAGAGAACACAAACTGCACAACGGACCTGTATTACCAGGGAATGCTCCAAAGCACCCCGGGGGCTGTTTTGTATCTCCAGTTGGTTTCCATGGAGTTTGCAAGGTCCTTCTAGGTGAGGAGTTGAGGAAAGCTGTCCCAGTTTCACTCATGAGTCAGTTGAATGACATCTCCTTGTCATGTGAATTCCTGACGTTTTAGAGGAACGGCAGAGGAATCGTGGCATGAACTGTAACTAAATTGGGCACACAGGGCTGCACCCAGTGGGATTATTTACTGCTACTGTGGTCAGCATGAAACTTGGAGAATGTGTGTAATTGTGGGTAATAACAACTGCTTTCAAGGCTAAAAGGATTATACAAAGTATGAATAAACAACTCCTAGATGAGCTTGCCTAGAGCTGTCATCTATGTCCATCAGTCACACAGGAATCATAACCAGCCCACTTCTGCAGGAGAAAATACAAATATTACTAAGAAATCATTGGCCTAAAATTCAGACAGTTGCTGGCTTCTTCAGTAGGCTTTGGGTATCCACAAACAGAAAGAATAAACACAATTCTAGTCAAGAGTTCTGCCCTGAAGCACAAAACAAGGCCACGGGCTCCAACTTCTGTTCTTGGCACTGTGTGGTGAGCAAAGCTGAGGGTACAGGATTCCTGGAAACTGGGTATCTAAAAGATCTTATTCCACAATGTTTTAGCCACTTCAAATGAAACTCACCATTAGTTCTTGGTGCCTTGGCAATGATATAAAATTCTGCTTTATTTTGCTTTTCTTGTGATAAAAGAAACGGTTTTTCACAAATGAAAAAATCAGTATAATTGAAGATTGTTTTGGAAAGAGTCTAAGAGGGAGTTCCATATATTGTATGGACATAGAGGGGTAGGGAATGAATACTGTGCAGAACTGACAGCCTCAAATGGTGCTTTGCTCAGCTGTGATAACAGATGAGGAGGGTTATTGATCTGGGAGACAGACAGACTTTAAACTCCTCTGTCTGTCAGTGTGGAGCAGCGACAGTGAGAATCACGGAGATATCTGGAAGATGTCAGTGTGACTGCAGCAAGCCCCAGTGCAACGGAACCACACAGAACCCATGGATAAACAGGCAAAGTCATTCTCTAGTCCAGCACCATGTCCACGCTATGAACCTTTCTTGATGGAGGGCAGAGTCATAAGGAGGTTCTTACTGGGCTGAGTGGGTGATGCTGTGAGAGCCCCCTCAGTGGGGTGGCTCAGCACAGCTGCCTCCCCCTCTCAGGGTCCCCTGGGCAGCCTCCAACCCTCCGGGCTCAGTCTGAGTGAAGGATGCTGAGCCGGGGCAGGAACAGTCCATTGCCATCAGTGCAGATGGCTGTGACTGCTTCATTAGCTGCTAAGCAGAGGATAGAGGAGAGCCCAGCACTGCCCAGCTCCTGCTGGCAGAGGCTACAAATCAGCACACGGCACATGCAGACATCGTGCGAGCAGCCAGAAAAACAGCCACTTTGAGAAAAGCCAGGATATTTCTTCTGGCACGAAAACGCACAGTGGTGACAGATGAAATAATTGCAGTTGAAGCAAACCCCCAGCTTGATCCCAAATAAAGGCTGCTTAAATATATCATCTTTTGGCTAAGAAGTGAAATTCACTCGGAGCATCAGAGTTACAAAGATATTCTGTCTGCAAACAGCAACTCAAGAGTGTTGTGTGTGAGGGGAAAAGGCAATTCTGAGCTCTGTCAGGCCTTTGGTGAGAGCAGCAGCATCTTTCTCAGACTGAGGGAAGGAAGGCAGAATAATATATTAAATATTTATAACACTGTGCAGGGTATTGCTCAGTGAATAATTGCTGCTTGGCACAGTTTCTTCCCATGAACTGCCAGCACACAGAAGAAAGGGAAACCTGTCCAGTGCAGGTTGATGCTGTGACACTCCACGTGTTCACACACAAAGGAGGACCAAATGATTTCTTTATATTCCAAAGGGCAGCTTCACTAAATGGAAATATTTACCCTTCCTTGAGGATGGTCTGACACAGGCTTTGGATCCCAATTCCTGTTTGGAAAGTAAGCCCTAATCATGTAATCCCAACAGGCAAAAAGGTGATGGAAGGATCACACTCAGCCAGGAAACCCCCTCCCTCAGAAACAAAACTGGAAATTATATTCCAGCCATTACATTGGCCATCAAAGAAAATCATCCCTTCACATCCCTTGGCAGAGATGTGCCAAGCCATCAGGGAGGGCACATTCCCAAAGGACCCCAGAAGGAACCCAGTGACTGCCACTGCAGCATTTGTTCTGTCACACAGTCCCGATCTCACAAACAAATGGCCCCAAGGAAACAAGCTGTGGGAAATTCCAATTTGAATATCATGGACCAGGAACTAATGAAGAGATTGGTCTCCTCCCAGAAAGCAGGAGGAATCTCATGGATATGTGGCTGGAAGCCCTGCTGTAATGTCTGGAGCATCATTTATCAGACGTGCAGCCGTGTCCTGCATTAATTAGTACAATCAAGGCACCATCAAGCACTGAAGGCAGAGCAGCAGCACGTCATTCCTTGCTCCTACTCCCATGGCCTTGGCACTGCCAAGGAGCAGTGCCAGGCAAGGAGCTTGCCGGGAAGGCACACGGCTGTCCTGCCTCACTGTCTCCACCAGGTCACTGCCGTGTCACCATTCCCTTCCCTGCAGTCCTGAAACAGGAATGCTGCAAGGGCTCCCAGGAAAGCTGGAATGCCTCTGGCAGCTGCATTCCCACATGGATTCCATTGAGGAAAACCTGTCTCGCCATAGATCTACAAGCAGAGCAGCCCCACTCCAGAGGTTCCCGCAGAATCGCGTGGGTAAGTGGGACAGAGGAAACGGCACTCACTTTATATTAGTCATTGGAACACAACCTGAAAATACCGTTCAGGTGAAGCCTTTCTTTTGGATAGACGATTTAATAGCTCTGCTGACAGAGCTGGCACAGCTCACCTGTGGAAAGGCACCTTCAGAGGGAAAGATCTTAAGGAATATCAAGGAAATTCTTGCTTCTAATTTTCTCTTTTCACACATTTTGTTCTAAATATTTTAATGAACCATTTAAACAAGAAAGTATTTAAGCATGTGTTTAATGCTGCTCTTGGAAACAAAAAGCTTTCCTTGCTTGGGGCTTGAGTGACTTGCATTCCCAATGGTGGGAATGCCCTATACCCTTTCTTGGGATCCAGCTGGCAAGCTCATGTTGCCTGTCCTCAGCACACAGCTCCTGTTCCCAGGTTGCTAACACGGAAGAGTGCCCAAACACTTATTTTTACAACATGCTTTCATCAAATTAAAGCACAACCCCAGTAACTCAAAGAGATTTTTAACCTATAAGAAAAGCAATGTCTAGGAAACAAAAGCAGCCAACATGACCCTACAAACCAGACTAGCACACTCAGCTGGCTTTGTTAATTTCAGAAGACTGTGCAAAAATAAAATTGAATTTCTGTGCAGAATTACCTTAAATAAAACCCAGTTTGTGTTTCCAAAGTTGGGGTCTGCATTCCTAGAGCAGCCTGCAGGAGTAACAACGTGGGGACTTGGAGAAGTTTCCTTTTAAAGAAATGATCTAATTTCTGTGAAAAAATGTTACTAGACAAATTCATTTCAAAAAACTGCCACCAGCTCGATTATCTCCAGCAGTAACACCTGAAGGTTAATGGCCCTGCTGTCTGAGATTTCACCACTATGGCTTACACTTCATGCCCATTGTGTCTGCCTTGCCCAGCCTTCTACTGGGTTGTCCAAAGGAGCTGCAAGTCCCCAAGCCCTGAACTCTGAGAAAAATTATCTTTATGAGGGACCCACCCCCGTGACAACAACAACTTAGAGTTTATTATCTGCTGGCCATCTAATCAGCACTGCTTTTCAAGGTGCTATCTTGCCAGAGGAACTGATTTCATATTGAATTATTGCAGTGATGTCGTTTTGGCTTTGTTAGAAGCAAAGCCCATCATTTAAATTACTCTTATTCCCAGAGTTACACAAAGGTCAGATGTTTATTAACAAGCTTCACTCCTATTTGCAGCTCAAGTTTAGAGCCATGAAAACAAAACCAACTCGTACATGCAATGTGGGAATTGAGGTTTTCCAAAGAAGGAAGAGAAGGCCTGATGTGATACAGCAGCCAATTGTATATAACTCAATTTGGAGCCATTAAATCTTCCAGATCCCTGTTTAATCCCCTATGAGGCCAAGGTCCAGCCTGCTAATGTAATCTGAGAACTGAAGTGTTTGAAAATGTCTTGTAAAACAACATGGTTGGACAAACTTACTCTCCACTGAAGTTGTCACTGGTGCCCCTGGCCAGGAGCAGTCACCTTTCCCTCTTTAGTTTGTGTATCATCTGCAAAGAAAGTGATGTTTCTGAGAGCCATAAATCTGAAAACACTCTGACATTATGGGTGAGGTGCCCTGATTACTGTGAATGAAGCACTTACAGTACCCAGTCAGGCTAACTGCTCTCTTCTGTGTGACTGCTCCCCTGCAGAGGAAGCAAAATCAAACACTTCCAACACAGCCCAGCAGCCTCAGGACAGACAGAGGGACACTCTGCGCAGGTATCCATCCAGGGCCACACAGATCCCAGTTCTCCAAGGATCCCTGCATGGCATTTGAGATCACCTGACTGAAAAATAACAGAAAACTAAGGCTGTTGAGTAAACCTAAAATAAACGTGTAATTTAAAACAGGTTTGAATATCACGTGTCCTTCTGCAAGCTCCAGTGTTACCACTGTCCTCTGAAACAGCTGGCAGCAACTCTGTGCAACTGATGGAGCAGAGGATAAAAACCTCATCAAGCTGAGTATGAAAATGAGCACACACAAAACATTATAGCCTGAAAGCAGAGACTTACGACTTCCTAGTTTAAAACTGAGACCATTTCTGTTGGGTGTACCTGCTGCATGTGTATTTAAGAGCATTCTGACAGCTCACAGCCTGGCACACCTGCTGGCACAGGCTGGAGGGGCTCAGGGATGGGCTTCACTCCACTGTTCCTGCCAGTTTACAGGCTAAGGTTTGGTTCTCACCTTCGCATCAGCAGCCCTCACATGCCCAGTTCAGAACCAGTGCTGAGCCACTCCCAGGCATCATCATGTGCTGCAGTCTGCACCCTGCAAGTGCACACAGGGGCAGGGAAACCAGGGGCTGGAAGAGGAGACTTATTCCCCTTGCACAGATCCAGGGGCTGGAAGAGGAGCCTTATTCCCCTTGCACAGATCCAGGGGCTGGAAGAGGAGCCTTATTCCCCTTGCACAGATCCCCAGGCAGCAGGAGCCCCAGCCTGCACTGCCAGAAGCCCATTTATCACGTACCGTGACAAAGCCATTCATTCCTGCAGCTCTCCAGAACCATCAGCATTACAATTTCAGAATTCATCTGACTTTCAGCTTATTTCAATACATCCACTTCCAATCAATGACTATTTCCCTGCGTGTCGCTGGTATTTTTCTGTGATAACCCAGCATCTCACAGAAGCAGCAGATTACAGGATACTATGGATCAATGAGCATCACCTTTTGTTTCCCAGGAAATGTACAGAATTACACATGCTGTTAAGTGGATTCAAAGACCTGCAATCCATATGCTGTTTCCCTATTATTCAGTAAAGCTGCATCTATTATCTTAATTCCGTCATTTCTGAAAAGGAAAATTGACATTTCAGATAAGCAGATTCAATGATTTAAATTCTAGTTCACTGTATCAGTCTGTCAGAGGTTTTGATGCTTCTTTTCAACATGGAAAACCACCTTTTTATCACTACACATGCACAGTCAATGTTTCAGTGATCCTACTCCTCTGTAGGCTCAAACCTACCGACTGAAAACAGGGTTAGATTTTCTAAAAGCATCATTGTTTTCTGGGAGCAAAGGCTTACAAACCTGAGTTAAATAACATCCAATTAGCAAACTAGCACAGAATCTGAAAACAAACCCAACTGGAGCTACATCAGCAGGTCTGACACAACAACAAAAAGTGGGGTTAGTGGTGTGTGTGCTGAGAGCAGGATGGGGAACGACACAGAACCTCCTCCACAGAAAGGAAACAGGATTTTCCACCTAACTGGCAGTTTACTTTTATCAGTTTACTGTAATAATAATTTTAATCTCCCTGACTTTTCACACTGAAAGGAGTTGAAACCATAGTAAGATGACCACATGCATTACATAACTTCAGAGTTCACGAGTGGTTCCCATATTCACCCCACGCTCCAAACAGTATTTACAGCAGAACAGTTCAGGGAGCCTTGGTACCCATGGGAACCTGGACGGCTTCAGTGTAAACCCAGACACCAGAATATGCAGTCCCAAAGAGGGCCAAAGGTTCTGGCTGCCCTTTGGATGCAGCTGGATGTGTTTGGAGACCAGTCATACCTGGAAACTGCTGTATCTGTGTGTATATATGTATATATGGCTATGTGTATATTGATATATACACACTCAACACTGAAATTGTTTGGAAAAGCCCTCAGAACACAAAGAACATGGAGGGAAAATGTCAAAGTAAACTTCAAATTAGTCTTCCCCTTTCTTCAATTTTACCCAAAGGCCATTTCACCATTTAACTCTTCCACACCAGAGGATGAGATGGAACAATCACCTGGCAGGAACTTGCACACCTGGCTGGAGGGAGGCACCACTTAGTCCACTTTTAGCCTCCACAGCTCCAAAGTTTACCAGTCCAGGTTTTGGCAGATAAAGCATCTTACATGGAGATTAACATAAACTGCCTCCCATATTTTCCTACCCCTGGCTAAGCTTTCTGCAGGTGGACTGAGTGTTGTGGCTGAGACAAGTGCCTAATGAAACATGAAATCAAAGCTCAGAGTTCATTTGGCCTCATCTGGAAGAAGGTGATGGGTTTCCTGCTGCTCCACTACACACCTAAACCTTTGCCTCCTCTCTTGGCTCTTTGATCATCCTTAAGTCTTTGATGAAAAACATCAAATGAGCTGACAATGCCTATTACTCAGTTGTTTTCTGTTCTGGTTTTAAAAGCAGTGGCTCTTTCCTTGCCTCAGCACTGGCCATTTTCTTTCCTCGAAGCACTGAAGGAACTTAATGAAGGACTACGACTGTCCGTGTCTCCCTTGGAATCCAGGGTGGATATATTTTCACTGAGCTGCCCCAAATCAATAATAAAGACAACAATTCTAAAAGATCCTTCACTAATAAAGTCTGGTTAGAAAGCAGAAGACGTGTCCTGGTGGGCTTTTGAAGAGCTCAGCGTGGAGAGCACCTCAGTTCCATGGTGGAGGCACCACCAGCACTCTGGTGGCTTCCAGGGGCCGCTGGCAGTGGTGGGCACAGCTGAGAGCTGAGAGCTCACCCACTAACAAAGGACAAAGCAAATGGCTTTAATCAGACACCCCGTGACCCACAGCAAACAAACTTGTTTGTCAGGAACATCTGCTCCGTGCAAGAGACCGAGGGGTGGGCGAGCTGCCCGTGCTCCCCAGTGTCAGACACGTCACCTGATTAATAACACTCTTGTAGGGTGACAAGGGAAAATTATTTAAGTAACATTTCCTGATCGAGATTAATTGTCTTACTAGACCAGCCCCTGGCACAATCTTGTCACAAAATAGCAATTACAACTAATTGAATTCTCCATAAAGATGAATTTAATTGAAGAGAGCAAGATGGATTTCAGTACCATCTCATTTTCAGGTGTGCAATGCTCCAGTGATTGGCTTGGGAAAAAAAATTCAGAGGTGAATGAAACGTGACATAATTTCTTTAGGAAAAAAATTATTACATTAATGGGTCATAAATTGGGTTGATTTTATGCATTTGTTCTATGAATGCATCAGCCAAACATCAGTAAAGGCCAAAGAGCATAGAAGTAACATAGGGGGGAAAAAAAAAGTGAAATATTTGACAAAAAGGACTTGCTTGAAACACTAGAAATTAGAAAGGGACATATTTTTCATTTTATTGTGTACAAATTTTCACTTGAATATGGAAAGGAAACATAAAGAAATGGTCTTTGGTTATTTGAACTTTCAGCTGCCAGCTTGTTCAGCAAATACAGATAAATATTTTCACATTTCCTCAAGTCTCATCCCCAGCTCTAAAGGGAAAACAGCACCAGGAATGTATTTTACAGAAATGACCAAGGTGACCCAGAGCAGGGTGTTGGCTGGGCACAAAGCAGGGGCCATACCCATCGGGGTCTTTGAAACTCCCACCTGTATGAGCATGTTTATTTCAGAGAAGCTTTAATGAGCCCCTCCCGGTCTGCTGGGCACTTACTGTGTAAACCAAAACACTGGGATTGGGATTGGAGCGACCTGGTCTAATAAAAGCTGTCGCTGCCAATGGCTGGGGGTAGGACTGGATGATTTTAGAGTCCCTTCCAACTCAAACCACTCTGTGATTCTGCATTTCATCCTGTTAGCTGCACAGCTACCCTTTCCTCCTGACTCTGTAGCTGAAACCAAACATAACTCGCTCTGACGAGTCCCTGCCACCCCCAAGAAGGTCCCCGAGGTCTCTTTGGAGAGTCAGTGCCCGGACGGCTCTGGGTCACAGGGAAGGAGCAGCAGGGCTGAGTTACAAAAGGTCAGCCAGCAGCCCAGAGCAGGAGGCTGGACTGGATCCAGCCACAGCCAGGAAAACTCGCCCTGAACTCATTAATGGCATTTCTGCTCCTGGATGGGCTCAGCAAAGTTCCGTCTCTCTTTATCTCTCCATTTCTGGCAGCTCATCAGAATGAGCGATCCCTCATCCCAGCGAGGGACTGGGGGTTCCCTGGGGCAACCCTGCCCTCAGCAGAGCCCCTTCCCCTTTGCCAGGAGGGCAAAGTGTCCTTCCTGGAGCAGCAGGGGAGGGAAGGGGGATAAACCCCCCACTGCTGGGGGCTCTGATTGTGCCATGATACAGCCCCTGCACAGCTTGTGGAGTCCACAGAACATGGGAAACCCACCAAAGCACAGAATCATTGCAGTAGGAAAAGTCCTCCAAGATCATCAAGTCCAACCTTTGAATCCCCCCATGCCCACTAAACCACACCATGAAAAATGTGAAACAAGGTTCAGAAACCCTGGTAAATACAGGTGTGATACCCTTAACTATTACAAATTACTTCAGTAGAGGCAGAATAGTAAAAGTAGAATTTCTGCTGCTCTGACAGCAGGAACATCTATCTAGCAATATTGATACCCATAGAATCAGAGTTTCATGCCTTTCTAAAACAGTAATTACCAACTTCTTTATTTGAAAACCTACTAGACATCACTGATGGATCAGCTTCTTGCCAAAACCTGCTGGAGCCTGGTAGAGGTGTTGCTGTATGTTTGCCTTGTTCTCATCCTCCTTCCTAGACAACCATCAGACAGTGGGATGTAAAACACCCACCGTGGCTTTCATGGATTGTTAAACACACACCCCTCTTCCCTGGAACATACTGTGCATTACAGCTCGGGAAAGGTGGAGGCAGAGCAAACTGCACCAGCAGCCTGCTTATAATGGCAAAATTTATGAACAACAGTTAGGATAATAATTATAAAATATATAGACTGTAGGGATGCTGGCATATATACCCATATATCCATACATCCCATCTCCGGAGCCCGGAGAGTGCAAAAGTACATCCGGCTGCTTTCCTCCCTCCCTTCCATCTGCAGCTTCACGGGCTGCAGCGGGCCGTGGCTGCAGGGAGGGATTTACGGGGAAAGCTTTGGCTCCGGCAGCCTTGGAGCTCCCTCTAGCCACCGCGGCGGGACACAGCCCGTCCCTGCGGCACCCCCAGCCCTGCCACGGCTCAC
>JAWWEU010000023.1:19717637-19752798 GCA_035583155.1 Acropternis orthonyx
GGGGGGGGGGGGGGGGGGGTGGGGGGGGCAAGAGCCGCACGTTTCTGGCTATACAGTTTTGGAGTTGTATTTTTGGAATTCGAGGCGGGGAGGTGGGGGGGGGGGAGGGAAGCACTTAGTGCTGCACTTCAAAACGGTCCGTTTGGAAATCAGCGTTCCATAAGGTGCAGCGTGTGCCCCTTGCAGAGCTGTGGGTGGGGGTTTCAGAGGGGACTCAGCCTGGTCAGGCAGTGACAAGTCCCCACCTCTGGCCAATGACCCCAAATGCTATTTCAGTGCTGCTTCGTTCCCATGACATTGCCATCCCCAGGCACCTGCTCAAGGAAGGAGCTTCCTCAGCCACAAATTATTATATAATGCAAACTCACTATGAATCTTGAGTTACTTGGAATGGTGGCAACCCATATCCCATGGCACAGCTGATGGCTTGGCTAAGGGAACATCTTAAAACCTTGATTGCAGTCGTGCTTGAGATCTACACCCTACTACATTTTTCAGGGTGTTATTTCTACTCCTCACCTTACACAATATTTTCCTTGAGCTACTTCGAGTCTACTTTGGGATATGAATCTCTTAATTTATCACAGTTGAACTGGTTTAGTTTTTTTTCTTTCCCCTTCCATCTAGCGGTGCATAAAAATCCATCCTGGTCCAGCCCAAAGTGTCCACACACGCTGCTCTGAGCTGTTTCAATGACTTCCCACAATCAGTTACAGAGAGAAAATAATACCATGTGCAGAAGAGAACAGCAACACTGAAGTCTCATCCACCTATTTTAGGCAAAACCACGTAAGAGCTGAATGTGTTTAAAAAGGAGAACTCCCCATTGCGGAGGAAAACCAAAACAGCCTGATCTGAAATGCTGCAAGTGCCTAGAGGTGCCAAAGGATAAATTCCCCAACTGAATTCCCCCAAAGCAACTGCTTTTCTTCAGCCCTTTGAAAGGGAAGAAGAAAACAGGTCTATAAAAATAAGAAAAATGCCATTTCGACTTCACCTTCCATACCAAAATGCACAATGAGAGACTTCACTCTTCGCAAAAACAGTGCAAATTCCTTGAGGAATCAGAAGGAGAAGGGAATTTTCCTCCTGGTACCTTTGTGTTTTATAATAACATGCAACATTTAGGTCATTACTCCTAACTCTGGTTAACTAAGAGAGCTCCTGCCAGGCTCGGCTGCTAAACCCTGAGATCCACAGCATGTTTTATTTAGCCAGCCATGATTTATTCAAACAGGAGAATGTTTACTCCTGCATTTCTGACTTCCAGTGCCTCAGAGAAGGTCAGCTTCTCTCTGTGCTCCACCAAGAGTAAATGCCACAATTTAATGATACTGTGGCTACCGACTCAAAAGTGTTTCAAATGCCAGCGACTCCTAATGACACTATTTACCCTTAATTGGAAAACTGCTGGATGGAAAACACCCCGCGATAGTGTCCTGTAACAGTGGTCAGGCTTTGACTTCATTTTCTCCTGAGACGTATCATTAACTGCAGCCACATTCAGGACAATCAGCTGCTTCTCTGGGAGGAGAAAGGGCTGGAACCCGGGGTTGGGAGTTTAATCTGCACGGTTAAATAGCAGTCTTGCTTCTTTGTTTGCCTTTACACATATAGATAATACACAGTTATTGAAACACTGGGCAAATCTTCCCCTCTGGAAGGGAATAATTATAGTGCTCCAGAGTGCAGTACACTGAGGAGAGAGAGTTAATCACTGTTTACATCTGGGAAGGAGATAAGCAAGTCAAAATATCAGAAATTCCTACTCTTTCTGTCTTTGGGAAGCAACTTGGAGAAACTCCTAATTATAGAGTGAAAGACCCAAATTGTGAGAAACATTCAACCATTTCAATGTTTACACCCTGCTTAGTAAACATCAGCTCACTCCCAAGGATATAATAAACTACAGCATTTTTTGCGTATATTATTTTAACATTTTACAGTGAGAATGAGCATTATTTGTATATATTGTAATAAAAAGTGATGAAGAAACACGTGAAACTAAGGAATATTCAATACCAAAGAACAGCAGCAGCCACGTAGTGTCTGCAGTCCACAGTGAGCATGAAGGACGTAGAGAAACCTGAAAAATCAGGAAGGCAGATTATCCTTCTGCAAGGAAATCCTTCCCAGGCCTGGCACACTGCACAGTCACAGCCAAGGCAAGCCCAAGAAAACATTTCACAGCAAGGACAGAGACAGAAGATCAAATCTAACACAAAAGCAAATAACCTGTATTCTGTTTTTATATGGATTCCTTTGGGGGTGGGAAGCACATTATACAGGATAAGAGTGAGCCTGAAGCTGCCTTCACAGATCTTCCCTCCTTGATCCTGATGATTCTTCTTTTATCCCATCCTCAAAGCCACACACAACTACAAATAAATACCTGCTTTTCACCCTACATCAAGGCACCTCTGCCTTTACAGGAGCACCAGACAGTGTGGAGCAATATTGTGACTCATGATAGCAACAAAGACTTCACAGCCTTCCCCCCCCTCTCCCAGCCTTTCCTTGTTGCAATCTTCAGGGTAGCAAATGCCCCTGCACAGAAACTCTGTTCCCTGGTATGTCCACTTGGACTCTTTCAGTTTGGACGATCCAACCAGCAGAAACTCTCCAGTTATTTTAGAGCCACAGGATGTGTCTGGAAAGATGTAATCCATGAAGTGGCTTTTGGGCAGTGGGGACATGGCCACCCATGGATGGACACGCTCTCATTTCTCCAGTCATGCTCCCTGGCTGCTCAATTCCAAGTTCATTCTCTCAATGACAACCTCGTGCAGAGCTTTTTTTTTGTCACTGGTTAGGCAGCAGAAGTACCTGAGCAATGGTCTTGGACTTTGCCAATGCTTGGTACAGACTTGCACCAACCCAGGCACGGGGAACGAGGAGACAGAGCTTCGGGTGTGATCAGTCATGGGGACAGGATCTGCTGCTACAGAAATGTGCTGGTTCCTCAGAACAGTCAGAAAGGAAGGAAAGAAGGGTTAATCTCTATACAGTAATATCCATAAAATGGCACATGTTGGTGTCTGTCCAACCTTGAAATAAACTTCCAGGACTGTTAAAACAGCCTAATAAAGACCTGAGAACAGCTGCCCTCCCACCCCACATCCTCAGCATTCTGGGGGAAGGAACCCCGTTAGTTTGTGCCCCTCACACCACGCAGCCACCTACAGACAGGAACAAAACTCACAGTGCACTTCAAGACTTACGGTACTGTTTATTTTAGTTCAAAATAAACTGTGCATTTTAGGTACTTGTTTACAGTTTGCTTGTGTTTTCAGCACTGGGCGGGAGAAGAGCTGTAGAAAGGCATGGAGAGGAGATCACTGAGGGCACAAAGGCACAGCTGTGCCTTCTGCATTACCAGAGTGACAGGACAGAATCCTGTGGCATCCATGCAAGTGCCAGTCCATACACACCAGTAAAGAGGAGAGGAGAGGTGGGCTATACAGGTGGAGCACTGCCTGCACACTCAGCAGCGGCGCTGTTATCTTGAGGATGGGCTACTAGACCCCGAAGGTGGACAGCAGAACTGGTGCAGAACATTATCTTCCCTGCCAAGGAAGGGAGGGGGGGGGCAAGAAAGAAGAGAGACAGAGGAACAGAATCACAGGGAACAGCATTAGGAAAGTTAAGCTTGAGATTTTTGTTTTGTTTTGTTTTTAAATGCACGCATACTGAATTTTTTTTGCAAGCACCACCCCACAAACCCATTTCCATGGGAAGAACAGCCCAGCGAGCCTGGCCAACGCTGACGAGTTAAACTCTGAGGCAAAAGCTGCTTTGAAAGGGCAATTTCTGGTTTACCCATAAGAAAACTTGCATTAAGTAGTGATATACATACCCAGCCTACAAGGCCACGGCTCCTTTCTTTCTAACATGCTTAAACTTTTCCACAGGTATTTTCACTGCACTGAAAATGCAGAACATTCCCCTTCTGTGGGTGATTTACACACAGAAATCTTCATTAAGAAGTCTGCACTTCAGTCCTCCCCCCACCCTCTTTCCAGGCAGAAGGGAGAGCTCTGTCTCCACGAGGAGTTGCCAGCATCATGAATGGTGCTACAAAGCAGGAGCAGTTTGGAATACCTACATCTGTAATGCTATAATGTGCTTTATGGCAGGTGGAAGGAGGGATGCCGGCTTGGCGGGAGGCTGCAGCGAGGCCACTTCTGTACCAGAACAACCACGAGGGGCCATTTCCTTTAAACTAAAGAACAAGCTAAAGGAGGAGGATGGAAAGGAACACAATGAAGGAAGAAAAACAAGAAAATCCAAAAAACAAATAGTAAGTTCCATGCTATTCTGGCAGCTCCCGATTGTGTTCAAACAGCTTGTTGTGCAGGGACACAATTCCCCCTTTGTACATCCCTACATCACGTAGGCATCAAGTGGAAAATTACAGGTATTGCAAAATTATGCCAGCTTTCCTTTGCCATGGGGTGTGAGCACAGATGCTTTACATAATCAGCTGAACCTCATACTGACTCAGGGTGGGATTTGGGCACAGTTTGGATCTGCTTTGCTCTGTCCATCTGTATATTGCCTCTCTGTGCCGTGGTCTGAGTGATGCTGCTCTCAGTCCTTTGCTCAGTTTGAAAAAACTGTTGTCAAGCTTTTAAATCTCTGAATGTTCTAAGGGAAGGCTCAAGGGCTTAAATGTGCTGAGTTGTATAGGTAGGCAATTGCTGTTCAGTCAGCAATTAGATTCCTGTTCAACCTGGGGGGTTTTTGGTACACAATGCCAATAAATAATCATATCAATAGTACAAAGGATTCTGAAGTTCAGCTCGTGCAACTCCAGATTCACCTGTTACTAATCCATGGGAAGCTCCCACAGGACCAGGGATTCTGCTGCATGGTGTGGGATGTCTCTAGAGATGCTTCTATGGAGGACATAGGACGTATTTCCTTTGTGTCTAAGCCTGGGCAAGAGTGCAGTGCTCATCAGCAGGAAAAAAAATAAACGGAGCATTTCCAAGCACCACATTTATCTGTAAAGAGGGATTTTTCATTTCAGGAATCTAAGCCAAAAGTTCTCCCAGTTTTTCCTGGCTGTGCCTGGTGTGCAAGAATTCTTGCTGTGCTCTTGGGAAGGCTAAAGAAAAACCGAACCACTCTAATACAAGACAGTAGCCTCTGTCAGCTCGGGATCTTTGTAGGATAAGCCTCTGTGTTAACCAGTTATTGTGGCAAAACAGCTCCAGGGGCTCAGACAAAAAGAAATAGCACAATCAATCCTTCTATCATTGTCCATGCAGTGGTTTGTTGCATGTAAGCCAACATTACCTGGTGAAACAAAGATTCCACATTAAAATTTCACACAAGTACAGTATTTTCAGAATGATGGTTTTACCTCCCAGAGGTGCTGATTAAACATTAAGCAGGCAGAGACTGCAAGAAAATGATGGGATTTCTTTGGTACTATAACATCCTTTGCATTATCTTTTTGTTTTCACAGGTATCACTGGGGGGAAAAAAAAAGAAAAGAAAAATCTCTAGCTTCACGATTTAAAAAATGGTCTTTGGACATGATAAAGGCATCTAATTTGAAATTAGAAGGATGGAAGGTAAAGCAGATGGAGAAAAGAATGAGTGACAGCCAACACTTCATGCAGATCAGAATGAGGAAATCATAGTTACAAATAAACACATCAGATGAAAAGATGCTCAGACATCAGTGGTAAGCAAATCTGTCCACAGTTGGAGTTGCATTTATCAGCCTATTCCATATCCATCCTCAGAATACAGCTAGGAATGACCGTGTATCCCCAAGCATGGGCACTTTCCTTATGAAATCCCACTGTGTGGATTCCTGCTGGAACGCTCACCACCCCAACACCCACCACCTACTACAGCAGCATTAGGGCTGCAGGGCACCAAACCCCAAACCAATCAAACCAAAAACCCCACCCCCCCAAATTTCAGCAGAGCAGGGCCCATCTCCAAGGGTGGGCTGAGCTGTCCTCAGACTGCAGGTGAGCCCTCAGGAGGGTGTGAGCAGCTGAGGAGCTGGAAGAAGGTTCAGGTGACTCTCCAAACCTCAGGTGCCCAGAGGGCTGGGTGTGTTTATGGGATAAGGTACCTCCCACTGCACCGATGGGCTGAAGTTCTGGCTGAAGGTTGTTTAAAGGTGTGTCTTGAACCACAGAATGGTTTGTGTTGGAAAGGACCTTAAAGCTCATCCAGTGCCACCACCTGCCACGGGCAGGGACACCTCCCACTATCCCAGGCTGCTCCAAGCCCTGTCCAGCCTGGCCTTGGACACTCCCAGGGATGGGGCAACCACAGCTTCTCTGGGCAAGCTGTGCCAGGGCCTGCCCACCCTCCCAGCCAAGAATATCTTCCTACTCTCTAACCTGAACCTACTGTTTTCCAGTCTAAAGCCATAGGAGATGTGGTTAGAAAATGCTGGGAACAGACTGTCCTTCAAACAAGAAGCTGAGGTGTTTAAATGCCCTTCCTCTGGACGCCATTACATTGCTGGGCTTTGCTTTGCTCCCATTCCAGCTGTGAGGCCACTGAGATGGATCAAGCAAGAGGCTCAGCAACTGAAGTACAGCACTACATCCACGGATTTCTACTTCTGGAAGCCTCTCCAGGGTGTAGCACCATTTGCCTTCCTTTGCCCTTCCCACCAGAGGCAAAACCTCTACTCCAAGGATCCCTACCAAATCCAGAGCAGCTCATGGAATCTGCAGCCTCAGACTGGAGGACATTTTTAAGGCTTTGCTTCAGGAGGCAGGAAGGGAAAGGGACTCAGAGAAGCCGAGTTACAGACATTACTGGGTATAGCTTTTAATTTCCAAACAAAAATAACCCAAAAACAGCAAGCAGAGGAGGCATATGGGCTAACTGGAACCCAGACAAATATCTAGCTGGAAGTATGCTCAGGCTTCCCAGGACTTTTCTTGTAATAGGAGAATGCAAGATAACTTGTATGATTTCTATTTTGAACGTTGTAAAATGAGCAAGTGAGGGATTACTGCGATAGCTGCAGTTATTAAAAATGCATTATTTCCCTATTAACAATTCAAAACAGATGCCAAAGATCGTCTCGACTAGAAATAAAACTGCTGGAGTGACTAAAACATCCAGCAATTAGCTAACAGCAAATCAGAGACACTCCACATTTCACTGTAGTGCATTCATTAATTGCTTCTTTCAGAGCAAATTTAATTTTTAATTCTGGACTATGAAATTAATCCCTCTGCGTATTTTCTAAATAAAGCCTCAAAACTGAAGCTCGACCAAAGCATCCACGTCTGTTAGTTTTGTTTCTAATGATTTCTATTTATAAATTGATAAATGGGAAGACTAAAAGCTAAATTTAATACTATTAAGTGGACGTGGAAACGCAAAGCCCAATCTCGTTAGTGCTCTAGGAGCTCGTTTTCATTCGCAGCAACAGGATCCCCATATGCAGGTCCTGTACAAAAACAGCTGCATGATTTGCACTTGCCTCAGAGATTCCAGTTGCAGGGATGTCACTTTGGGTAGAACAGCCTCTGCAATTTAAATTAGGCATAAACTAAGCCAATTGTTCTGTGAGAAACAGCCTGGCTTTAACACAGCACCACATTTGGGAGCAGGATGCTACCTGGGACGGCACTGACATCACTGTAGAACTCGAAATTAAATTCTATAAAATAAACTTGCAGCTCTTTTTTTCTCCTTGCCAAGAAGAACAGAATGCTTCAGGATGTTGGATCATCTGTGTTAGAAAGGACTTCTGGAGGTATCTACGGGCCAGGCCCTGCTCAGAGCAGGGCTCACCACAGCAAGTTGCTCAGGCTGTGCCCAGCTGGACCGAGCATTGCTGAAGACACAGACAGCACTTCCTCTCCTGGCCTCTGTTCCAGTGCATGACCACGATCATGGTCAAAGTCCCCTCTCCCCCTGCCCTGTATCTAACTGGAATTTTCCTTACTGCAATCTGGTTTGGTTGCCTCTTGTCCCACCCTCTCCTGGAAGAGACTGGCTGCACCTTTTCCATATTCTCCTATTCCCAGAATCATGGAATGGTTTGGGCTGGTTTGGAAGGGAACTTAAAGCCCATCTTGTTCCACCCCCCTGCCATGGGCAGGGACACCTTCCACTAGCCCAGGTTGCTCCAATCCCCATCCAACCTGGTCTTGGACACTCCCAGGGATGGGGCAACAACAGCTTCTCTGGGCAAGCTGTGCCAGGGCCTGCCCACCCTCCCAGCCAAGAATACCTTCCTAATCTCTAACCTAAACCTGCTCTCCTTCATTTTGATGCCATTCCTGTGTCCTACCAAGGACACCTCCTATTAAGGAGTTGAAGTCAGCATGAGCCCTTCTCCAGGGACTTCTCCTCTCCAGGGATCAGCCCCCATTCCCTCAGCTCTCCTCCCTTGTCAGATGCTCTGCCCACAGACACTCTGGTGCCCTTTGCTGGCCTTGCTCCAGTACCCTGATGTCCTCCAAAAAGCCAGCTGCTCCAGGGGAGGTTTCATGAGTGGTGACAGGAGGAGGCACTAATAGAATCACAGAATCATTTAGGTTGGAAAAGCCTCCCAAGATCAAGTCCAACCCTTCCCCCAGCACTGCCAAGGCCACCACTAACCCATGTCCCCAAGTGTCACATCCACCTGGCATTTAAAAAATCCCTCCAGGGAAGCGGACTCCAACCCTGCCCTGGGCAGCTCTGTCAGGGCTGGACAGCCCTTTCCATGAAGGAATTTTCCCTAAAATCCAACCTAAACCTCCCTTGGTTATCCTATCACTTGTTACGTGGGAGCAGAGCCCGACCCCACCCTGGTCCGCCCTCATGGCAGGAGTTGTAGGGAGTGAGCAGGTCCCCCTGAATCTAAACTTCCTTGAGAGCAAACAAGGCCAAGAATCACTTTCTTCCTGCACCTCAATCCTGAAAAAACAGCTGGAGATCTCATGGCATATATTTGGACACCCTAAAAATTGCATGTGCTTTACACATCCAGCCACACTCAGGGCATTTGTGTTTCCCTGCACAAAGACAGACAAAGAGAGCTAGAGAAGTCTAGGATTCTTTAAGCACAAAGTTATGCTGCTATAGACTTTAATTCCAAATATTGTTGATAAAAATAATACCCTACACGGAGCAAGATATCAAGACATTCAAGAAACAGCTGGTTTTCTCATCAACATCCCTGTAGGAAGATGCTTAAAATTAAAGCACTAGAAGGTAAGGATAAAGGAAAACTAAAAGCCTCACTAAAAAACAAGCTGAGAATCTAACAGTGTTCAGACCCTGCTCCTCACCAAAGGAATATTAAGTTGTCTCACAACTCAGCTATGGATTCACTACCACCAAATAAACCAGGAGCTCTGATGGGAGGAAAAAACCAAACACACAAACAGATGCTGCAACATAAAACACCAGGATGAGTCCAAAGCATGCATGGTTAGAGATAACTAAGGGATGAAATATTCAAACCAGCAATATGTTTATGCATTTACAGATTTAGGATTCATTGTTTGTTTTTGTCTTTCCTTGTTAGCAGTGCAAAGCAATTGGATTTTTCAGCACCAGGCTTCCAATATTTTGATACTAATATGATTCATGAGCTGGCAATTAGCACTAAGTTAATCACTAATAGCAAAAGTAAAAACTTAAAGACAATGCTTTCCATGGCATGCACAATTTCTTAACAGTTTTCACATTTCTAGTCAGATTAGCTGCCCTTTGATGCTTCTCTAAGATGTTAAAATAAACACTGGCACTGCCAATGAATTGTACTACGAGATGTAATTGCTGCTCTCCACATTTGATCAAAGACAACACAGAGTAAAGGCATCTGTGTTAAAAGAAGCATTATGAGCTGAAAAAGATATATTTTTGATCTATTCAGGGCAGACTCTGCTTGGCATCAAGGGCATGTGTTTAAAAGCCCTTGCTTCATTCAAATCAAAGGGCAGTGATGAGCCCTGTGCAGGTTTGTGCCCTTAACCTTCAGAGTGCCACAACACATGGATTCTGGCAGGGAATACTCAGGGGATAAATAAAAAGTGTTGCTCAGAACAACATCAATATCCTCCATAAATTATATAAATATTTCCATATATTTGTTAGGTGAGAACTAAACCTACAACTACCTTCTCCCTACCCTTCCTAGTGCAGGGGGATGTGCCTCTGAAAGCACAAGACACTCATTTTACTGTGTAATTCCAGAGTGCCTGAGGGAAGGATTCACTACAGTGACAGTTCAATTCAGAACTGCCCTACAAGACGTTAAAAATATTGGATTTTTTCCCCAATACTCTTCTTTTTTTTTTTCCTCTTTTAAAACTTAAAATACTATTCTTTGTCTCATGTGAAATGGTAACATTAGATCTCTCTTCCAAAATCAGAAGTGGGTGGTCCATGTCTACTCTTACCTGTACTCTGAGTGTGTGGCAGGGACAGCTAGCTGGGAATGGTACAATGGAGCTGGACAGCAAAACTGGTGCAGAGTATTTAAAGACCTACGACACAAGGAAAAACACAAAGTCAAACCACCAAGTGTTTAGAAAGGGGCTTTTGAGGGAAAGGCAGGTGCTAACAGGTGTATTGGAAACTCATGGTAAGGTTGAATGGAATTTGATGTTCAGCTGTGGATTGTGAATCCCAGGAAATAGAGGGAAGTAGTGCCATGTTTTAAACACACACACCAAAGGGACGGGGATGAACTGTCGCAATGAAGAATCCAAGGTTGGTTGCAAGATTAAGATAAAATGCCAATTGAAGACTTTGGTTTTGCCTTGCCACAGCAACAAAGGCAAAAGCTAAACACAGAGTCACAGAATAGTCCGAGTTGGAAGGGACCCACGAGGATCATGGAGTCCAACTCTTCAGTGCGTGGCTCATACAGGGAGCAAACCCAGCACTGAAGGTGGGAATTCCCATGGAAATGAAACTCTAGACTTCCTTACTCTGCACCAGTCAAGCTGTTCCTCTGGTAATGGAATTACAAACACAGGGCTCTGACATGAGGAGGGAGAATGCAATGGACATGGACACAAGCTTTCTTCAAGCCCAGCAATTACAAACATATTGCAATACACCTCGTGCAAATGGGAAAGAATCCAAGTTTCACCCACGTTTTAAACAATATTCTGAACTGTGCAATACTAGTTTAATTGCTGTCATTTGTTCAAAGCATGGAGAAAACAAATAAAAGCTTTACAACATACAGATATGCTGCACCCCAGATCATTAGGTTTGTGTTGTTTCATTGAGAATAAACAAGACAAGGCATTGCATCTGAAGGAGAGCTCAGAAGATCATTAAGCAGCACGCAGCTCACGTCTCTGCATTGCTGGTGTTGGTGCCAGGAAACTCTAAACAAGGGTTTAGCACAGTAAGGGCCTCCATGATAATTCCACCTAATCAAATTTCTTAAGACACAGCATTCTTCTAGGAAATCATAAAAAATAAATCAATATCTCCTTGCTCTTTGAGTGGGGACCTATGGAAGAAATACCACTACAGTGAAAATCCTCATTTAACTTGCAAGCATCCAAGCTGACTGTTAGCAGAGGATGTGTGTGTGTGCACATAAATGCACCTGTCCCCCCTCATCTTTTGCTTGGTATCTTGACAGAGGCTCCAGAAGATTGATTTTGATTCTTCTGCATCCCTGAGGCTTACAGTGAATCCTGTAAGGTCACTTTCTTATAAGATCACACAGAGTGGTTAAGCAAAAAGAAGCCAGGCTTTGTTCAGGAAGGAGTCAGTTATTAATCCTTTGGAAACAAAGACAAGGTCAGCCTGTTCTGATTCCTGTTGCCAACAGTGTGTCAGCACCTGCATGGCCAGGGTGAGTTGGATTTTCCGTTTATAGAGAGCAATTGCTGGTAACCCCTGGAAAGTACTTGAGCTTCTGGAAATGGCAACACAATTCAGTGAGGAGGCACCTCCCCATGGTGGGACATGCCCTGCCAATGCCTCGTGGGGCACAACCACTAATGGTGGCACCTTCAAACCAACCAGCGGGAAAGACGACCAGAACAACTCAAAAGAAAGATGGAGAATGTTACTTGAAGGCATTGATGGACCATGATAAAAGCAGCCAGAACACGCAAAAGCTGGATTTTCTGACAGGAAAAACACACAAAATCCACACAAGTTGCTCCACACAATGCACAGAGCTGGGGTAGAACACTGGAAATGAGCACAGCACGAGTCTCACGTTGGGCAGGGAAACTTCACACGGGCGAAATCGCTGCTTTGCGATACCTGATTTTTTCCAGAAGCAAAAGGAGGAAATTAGTAGGAGAGTGCCCCAAACTCCCTTCCCACCACTCTTTTTCTTTTTCTGTACAAATCTCTCTCTTCCTTTAGAGAATAAACCAGTGAACATATGAAAGAACCTTTCTGGATTCAGTTCTGCTCCACAAAGCTTTTTGAACAGAGTTTGCTCCCGGCTTTTCAGAAAAAAAAATCTGCCCACAAGGCTCCATAAATCTGTCCTGCTCTGACTTTCCTGGGTTCCAATAGAGCCTGAATAAAGCAGGAAGCTCTCCCTCTCAACTTGGTTAAGGTTTGTACTCACCTATTGCACAGGACTGGGATTAGGAGCTCAACTGCTCTGAGTTTCTGTTTGAAGGTGCAGCAGAAACACAACAGTCCCGTCACCTTGACAGCAAATGAGAAGTGCCAGAGGTTTGCCAGGTGGTAAATACACTGACCCTCAGGAGTGCCAAGGGCCAGGGCAGTTGTGGAGGAGGAGGAGATGACAAGATTCAGCTGCAGGCTGTGATCAGGGTACCACACGTCATCGCTGTGCTCCAGCGTGAGCATCTCAGGTGCCAAAGGCGTTGGTTCAACACACCAGGTTGGGTTTCAGGCGTTTCTGAGGCTGCTCAAAGACAGGCTCTTTGTCTGAGCAGAGACAGAGGCAAACACGAGGGCTGGACTCTGCTCTGGATTTTAACAGTCAGGGATCTCTTGACTCAGTGTTTGGGTTCCTCTGGGTTTCACTGACTGATGTCCCATCAGCCTGACAAACAATGAGGCTCCGGCTTTACAGCCTCTGACTAATACTAATTTTACCCAAAGCAATTGGGTAAATCTGCTGGTGCAACTTGAGATTCATCTGTGGCATTTTGTGCCTTCAATCACCTGCTAATGCAGTACTTGCATTCATTTACTGCTCTGCAACAGACCAGAAAAATGCCAAGATTCCAGTGATAATTTTTTGGTTTGTTTTGGTTGCTTGGTTTTAATTTTTAGTCCTTTTTAAATGTTATAGCTAGGTTTTGCAGTCAGCCTTCAACACAAGTTTGCATTCAAACTAGAATTCATGTACTCATTTTTAACACCTAAAGACATCAGAAGAAATATATTTCAGTGATCTGGAGGAGAATTAATCACTCCTGTTCACAGTCTCACAGATATTCAGCCCTATTAAGTTCAGTTTCTACATCTCTAGTGGATGTTCTTCAAAAGAACATTTAGGATTATAAATGAGGCACACGTACTCCAGCAGCAACACAAGACTAATGACTGAGGTGCTGAATGTTTCTTCTGGTAATTTCAGTTTCTGAACCATTACTGCAACATCCCAGTGGACATGGAAACTTGGCAACTTCCCACTTCCAGGGCAGGTTCCTCCCAGCTCTCCCCAGGTACTCACAGACAGGCAACCACTCGTGAATTCTTAAACAAAGTTCTTGTGAGAACAGCTGGAATAGTAAAACCAGAACCAAATCTAACCCAAAGCCTTGGCATCACACCCCCCTCAGGACAGCACCAGAGCAGGAAACATCCAGCACACAGAGCCAGAGTGGCTCTGACTGTTCCTCTCACTTCTGGAGAACTCCCATCACATTTGCCATTAGAAACCACTCATTTTAACAGCACTTTCCTGTCCATCAGCAAACAGAAATGACCATTCTTTTTAATCTTTCAGGTCTAGAACTTTGCTCAGCTGTACAAATAGAAAGAAAGCGATTACTGGTCATCACATAAAGTCACAACTGTATTTTTTTTTCATTTCCTCTCACAATGCCCAACAAGGCTCCCAAACTCAGCAGGCAATTTTCTTACCATTGGTTTTTAAACAACCTGGGAGAAGAGAGCACGAGGCTGTTGACCTGGAATTACTTTGGCTTTAACAGGTTATCCTCTGCTTGCCCAGTGTCCTCTCAGCTGGGACCTGCTCCTGGCAGGATGCTGCTGGGCCCCTGGGCATGGGGAGCCCCAGAGAAGTGTTGGGAGCCTGGAGGCACCTTGTCCCCCTCCCTCTGAGCAGCACAGCCTGGGTGCCACAGGATAGGATTTCCACCCCTTGTTTGTTTTGCTGCTGTTTCATTTTCAGCATGTGTAAACCTGTGAGTAGGCTGACAGAATTATTACTGGAACTTCTTCCTACACAATGATTAGCTTCCAAACAGGGTAAGCTGAGACTGTTGTCTCACAGACACTCAGTGAAACTGGTCCAGGAGCACAGCTGAAGAAATGTTGTCTTTTATAAAGTTTCTGATGACAGGGGCCTCCTCAGCACGCGTGTTCACCTCAGCTGCTGCACTTTCCACAACCATATGACTTCATACACTATTCCTCCTCTTTGTCTCAAGTGACAATCTGTTCATCTCCATCTGCCACGACTCTTCCCTTTCTCCTGGTGCATTTTTCCGTAAGGTGCATGTTCCAAAGAGGATATGGAAAAAGCAGTACCAGCACAGCCTGTATACCTGGGGTGTAGCTGAACCTTTCTAAAATTAGCTTTGAAGTAGAAGGGGCAGGCAAGTTCATTCCCTACATAAGCCCATTCACTCCAATGCCACCTGAGGTAGCTAAGAATGCTTATTTGATGGGATTCCTGCCTACAAGCTCATCAAAGGGATGCTTCCATTTCTCAGTATTTTATCCTGTTGAAGAATAACAGTATTCTACAAGTTGAAATTTTCTTTCTCATGTCAATCCAGAGTTATGGCTACAGCTGAGATTAGAAAAGATTATAGTTAAAAACTAGTAAAGTCTGCCCTGTTTGTTTTAATAAATCTAACCATTTCTTCAATGAGGAGCAAAATTTGAAATATAATAGGTGATGAAAGTCCTAATGACACAGTCTCACATGGACTCCAGCTAAATGCTTGCTAATTAACATGTTAGAAAGCTTGCAGGATCAACACACTTAGCCCACAGGATAACTTGCTTTTTGGGAGGCAGAGGAAACAGCAGGAAGTTCTACATGGCAGCTCATGTTGTCTCCTCCCAGCCCAGGTTTGGCTGTGGCTGCCTGTGGATGTGCCCACTATGAGGGGATTTAGCAGATTAGGCCCAGTCAAATGTGCAGGGACAAATTCCTACTGTTCTGCCACCAAAGATCTTTCCCCCCTCAGATCTTCACCCAAGATACACAGGGCAGTCTGATTGTGGCTCTTGGAGGAGCACTGAAAAACCTTCTTTTTTTCCCCATTCAGTTCATCCCATTTTATGTCCCTCAGTCTGCAGCCAAAAATGTCGAAGCAAGGCTGTGGTGGCACAGAGCAAATACTGTGTTTTTTCACAATGTTCTTAGTAGTGACAGTAGTTTTCCAACACAGCAACTATATAAAAGAAATGCCCTCATTGCTTTTGTGGTTGCATATGCAAAACCCTTACAGCTCTTGGCAGGGCTCAACACACACCGAAGGAGACCCCAACTCACGCCTCTGTTCCTCTCGTTTCCCTTACACGAGATGGCTCTTTGTACAAAGCTGCTTGGACAACAAATCACAGGAAGGCATCGAGACAACTCAGGGCAAGTGAACACCAGTGCAATTCCCTTGCACTGCAGCGTGAGAGTGGAGAAAATCCCCCAGAGATCATAAACCAGCACGACCGTATGGCAGAGACCCGCTATGGTGGCATCTCCCTCCTTCCATTTCTGTCTCCCCTTCCATGCAATAGTTACAACTAGTGAAAAGCACTACGGAATGCATTTTTTTCCTAATAGAAATTAAAGATAGATATAAATACATATAAATAGAGATAGAAAAAACCCCTAAATGATCAGCACACGTAGGCTGGAGCACAGACCACTGAATTTAGTCCCGGAATACATAAAATTTTCTTGTCATCAAAATGACTAAATATCAGCATTTGTATGTATTACAGTATAAAGTCAGACTGAGAGTTCTTGTTTTCAATAATACTTCCCTTTGTGTAATCCCAACTCAAGTGCCCACAGCTGGATTTGTCAATGGAATCATTAGACACACTCTCACTGACCTTCCCTCCATCAAAAGGGCCTGAAAATAATTATCATCTCTTGGGAGAAGAAAACCAGTGCAGTCACAGAATACTAACCAAGGAACAGCTGTTATTTGGGCCCCTCCTGGACCACAAGGCTCATTAGCATTAGAGATAATCATAAATCATTATTATAAGGTTTTTTTTGTTTCATGAAAATGCACTAATAGCCTACACAAACAGGCAAGATCCCTTTGCATCCTTGCACAGTTTTCCTCATCCTGCCTTAGCTTTAACAAGGGTGAATGTAATTAAAACTGTTCATATGTAGATGCTTATAATTAAAAACATTTATTTCCCTTTTGAATAAGTCTTACTACAAACCCCTCTCTGATGAAGGGTGATGTACAATAATTTAGAGGGCACAAAATGCACTTGGATCAATTGTGCTCACTGGGCACTTTCAAAACCTGCAGAACCCCGCCCCCCCCAACACAGCCCAAAAGCAGAAATGAAGAGCAAAGACACTGCATGTGATAGAAGGCAAATATCTCTGAGATGAAATCAGAAAATGGGTCTATTCCCCACATCTTTGCTGCATTTCCCACGTCCCTGAATTAGGTCCCAGGATCTCTCAGGAACTCCAACTCCCCTTCCAACCCACAGCACATTTCCAATCTCCCCATGCAATAACCAGAGCAAAGGCAAAGCTGAGAGTGTCAGTTGTACATATTGGATTTGCAGCTGATGAAAGAGGACAAAGAGCAAAGCACAAAGAATGAAATTACCCAGATCCAGCGTGAGAGATTTACAGGCAGGCAGATCCTGTTACTCAACACAAGGTGCAGGGACACTGGTTCAGTTCAGTGCAGCTGCTGAAAAAAGCTTTCACTGCTCCCAGTGAAAGGGGTGACACTGTTGGTCAGCTTTTCTTAGAACAGCAACAGCCCAGCTTTTTACTTTTTAAGATGTAAAAAGGTATTTTTATCTTAAAAAAGGGACTTTTAATGACAAAAGGCTTTAGCATATACATCATAAGAACATTGGCAGATCTATTATATATAAGCTTTCATCTCAAAACGTACTTATGCATTGAAAAACTGGGGTATTTAATGTCTAACACATTTTCAGGATTCAGAACACATTAGAGTTTCAAAGAACATGAAGATTTTCTAGATGTGTGTGTTCTTAAGAGTTAGTTCTTAAAAACCCCTCCCTGCTTACATTTTCCTCTTGCCAACAATCAGCACCAACTCTCTTAAGCAGGAGTTAAAATACAGAGTAAGAGAAGTCAAAGCCCAGATCTGATTTTCACAGCAATGTCCTGAGGTCGGTACAAGGTATTGAATGTGTAAGAAGTAAAAGAGGAAAATACAGCACAAGATGGTTCTATAAATAAGATTTCAACCTCCCTGTTAAAGAAAGCAACACCCAGGGATTAAATATCCCTTCACACCACATGATAAGCACTATATGAAATTCCATCCCCTGCTGAGAGTTACAGAATCCCCAAATCCCAGAACCCAAACTAAAATGGAGTCCAACACAAGCAGAACTGTTCTCCCAGGTATAAACACACAGCATTCCTTTGAAAGCTGCTCCATGGATACCTGGAAGGCTGCAACCTGTTTTCCAAGTTTACTTTCCTTATTTCAACTTCCTACGGACAGTTGCAGGTTTGTTTTGGTTTTTAAACATTTCAACATTAACCATTCATCCTTTCAGCACAGCACAAAAGGTTAAGGAAACTTGAGGGGCAGGTTTCAATATTCTGTCATTCTTCTCTTGGACTAGCTTGTTTGAATGGTTGAATTTGCTCTGCCTGTGTGTGGATGATGCTCCAGAACACAGAGCAGAATTCCCCAAAGCAGGACCCTCAGAGGCACTGCTGAAATAACCAGGAAAGCTCTAGCTGACAATTTCAGCTGCTTTAATTTAATCCTAAAGGGAGCAGATCTTCAGCCAGGGGTCAGAAATGCAAACAGCAGGTACTGCCATTTCAAGCCCCTGGATTTCTCCAGCCCCTGGACTGGGAGGGAGCTGGGAGAGGACAAGTCCAAGGCACGTCCTGCCTGGTTTGTTCCCGTTTTTTGAGGGAACCACCTGTGTGGTTTCCATCCAAACCCCAGCACAAACAGGACGTGGATGAGCTCTGAGCTCTGTGCAAACGTGACAGCTCAGGCAGGAGCTGCTGAACAGCATCAAACCCATGGAATATTTAACTCCTGCGACTGGAATCCTTGAGAAACTGCTCAAATAAATAATAACAAGCAATTAATGCACCTTTAGTTTCTGATCAAGCACATATAAACCAACAAAACCACAGCAATATTCTGCTTTATCAATATTATATTGCTTGAAACTGCATTGCATATCCTACTATTAGTATTTCTGTATTTAAAAGACAGATTACACTTTAATATGACAAAGCATTCAAACAAAATGGAAGAGAGAGACCCTTGACTCATCACAGACAGAATTCCTGGCATCCTGCATTGCTTCCTGGATGCAAAGTGGAGGGTTTTCTCATTTTTTTCACTGCTACACACAGAGCACTCACTTTATTACGTTATATTTTTAAATTGCCCATATGCACAAACACAACCATCAGCTAAACATTTCTAATACACAGACCATTCATCTGCCAAAAAAGGTGACACCCTAAAAATGGTTCATGGAAAGAAACCTACCAAACAATAAACTGATCACTACTCCCACTTCTGGAATCCTCAACACAGATATCAGAGACGTGACGACAGATGAAGAAGGAAAAGGTACTCACAAATAACACCTTCTGCAAGCCATCCTTGAATGGGGGGTGGATTTGGGGTTTGTATTTTCTTTCACGCAACCTGAGGTAGAAAAGCTCTTTCTTAAGGGGGAGGGGGAAAAATAATTGAAACAAAAAATAAAAATCACATTCACAGCTTTTGCCGGCTCAGGGAGGATCAGCCACGGCGGAACATCACGGAGAAGTGAGCTGGTGATGTAACCAGCATCAAACACTGCATCAGATAAACCCAAAGGCTCTACAGGGTTATATTTTGCAAAGCCAAAAGGTTTTTCCCAGAGAGGAGGTTTAGCAAGCATAAACCAGCCACGCTGTGCTCACATTCCCGGTGGGCTTGCTTTCTGCTTCCCCAAAAAGTCCCAAAGCTGTATTTATTATTCAACTTCATCACCAAGAAAAAACAATATGCTTTCTCATTTGATATTTAGCCTGAAATATCAAAGCACCAAATGTTGCATTTTCAAATGCACCATCTCTGCCTGCTCACTGTAGTACAGTCCAAACCAAGAAAAGGCCATTGGTCCTTTTATCTCCATGGAAACAGCAGCATCTGTGAAGACGAACGTATTCCCTCTTCCCTGCAAAGTCAATTTATAGTCACATACTATGACATAAACTGATAAGACAGCAAAGCTAATCAGCAAGTAGGAGAAACAGGGACCCAAGCATGAGATTAAGCTCCTGCTCAAGAGAATGTTCTTGTGTACACAGCATTTCTCATGTGAAAATGGCAAAATTAATAACCAAAGCAAGCTGTTCCTGCGAGCTGATCCAGGTTGGGGATTTGTGAACTTCCCAGTTTAGCGAACACGGAGAGCTGCTGAATATTTTATAGAATTAGCTACTAGTTTAAATCTCCAGTTATATCCTATTAAATGGGGAGAGATTTAAACAAAGTTGTTTTTTGCAAAACAATTTACTGAAGAACTACTGCTTAAATATTATGTTTTTCCTGCACAAGGCCTGTCATCTTGAATAGCAACAGCGGAGTGAGGAGTTTCACAACTCTACAAAGGTGCTGCCTCCCCATCTCCCCCCTTTTTAGCACCATCAGTGGTGCAAATACTTTAGCAGCATCCTGCTTGTGCACTGACAGTCCCAGTCTGCAGGGAACTGACCACATGGACAGGCCTGAGGAGTCACCTAAACCTGCTTTGATTGTAGTCCTTTGTAAAAAAGAAAATAAAAAAAAAACTAAGAGAAGCAAAGAAACAAAACCCACACAGTGCAAAAATGTCCTTTTCCCCTCTCCTTCCCTGCATCCTGCCCCACTCCGATGCTCAGCCTGACATTACCGAGCCAGCCAAGCTTCCTCCCTTCCTTCATGAATCAATATAATGACCATCTGCTCGCATTATTAAGTTAAATATATACCAGAACACACTGATGAGGGCAGCTCATTTGCCATGGTCAAGTGATCAGTTCAGAGCTGTTCCATGGCCAGTTGTAGTATTTCCAGACTGAGGGGCAGCAGGTGGCCAGCCAAATGCTCCTCACACAGCACACCTCTGCAGCTCCCAGGCTAAAGGGAAGCAGGAGCTGTCAAAGATGCTGCAAAACAAAAAACAATGGGTGAAGAGGGAGTTCTGAGGATGATCTTTGATCCAAATGAATTGCAAATGAATTAGGGTGACCCAATTGTGGCCATCCAGTCCCTGAAGGGAGCCTGCAGGGAAGATGGAGAGGGACTTTTGACAAGGGTTGGAGGGACAGGACAAGGGGAATGGCTTCCCACTGCCAGAGGGCAGGGCTAGATGGGATACTGAGATGAAATTGTTCCCTGTGAGGGTGGGCAGGCCCTGGCACAGGGTGCCCAGAGAAGCTGTGGCTGCCCCATGCCTGGAAGTGTCCAAGGCCAGTTTGAATTTGGAGCAACCTGGGCTAGTGGAAGGTGTCCCTGCCCATGGCAGTGGGTGGGACCGTATGGGCTTTGAGGTCCCTTCCAACCCAGACCATTCCACGATTCCATCTAGCAGAGATGCACTTTGGGTTACTCATTCAGCTTAACCCCCATCCTGACAAAAGGAAAGTTGCAAATGTGCAGAACTGTCACGGCAGCCACAGGCTCATAGCCACATGTCCATCATCCCCATCACCACGTGCTGGTGCCACGGCAGTGCAATAGGAAACCATAACTTGTAGGGAGGCAAAAGTCCAATGTTACCCATTCCCTCACATAATTGGCCTTGATATGGTGCCAACAAGTACTTCAGCAACATCCACTGGAAGAAAACGAGATCCAAATATACATTGCTTTGGTGCTGCCCCACACAGCAGAGTGAGCTTCACAGAATCCGGCCTGATGTGGCAATTCCCAGGTATGTTGGTTGATGTGATCCACAAAACCTTCCCTGGGAGCTCCGTCCTGTAACTGCAGCTCACAGGGGCTCATGGCACGGATCAGGCACCTGAGCAAAACGTGCCCGTGCCACAGTGCAGGGCTGGTGTGAGGCAGCCACACCCTGAAACACAGACATGCAACACTGCGAGGCGCTGACATGATTACAGGGTATCTGTTAACTTTGGAAGTTGAATTATCTTTTCCCCAAATTAAGATAATTCAGAGAAATGCAGATTTAGACAAGTGGGTTTTCTGTGGCAAAGCCTGAAGGTATCTTGCCTTACAAAGCAGCTTTATTGTGATGCAAATATTGCCTTGTATTTAGCAGATACCAAACACAGAGCACTGGAAAAGTACACTTCTCAAAGCTGCTTGTGGGTTCTGAACTTGCACATCACAGCCCAAACCCCTTCACAACCATCAATACGTCACATAAATGATAAATTTCTGCTAAGAGAACAACACCATTCCATAAAGAGTCCCATAAAACAGCTTTCCAACCTATTGCAAGGTCAAGTAGCTCAATCACCACTGGTGTATGAGGGAGAGAATATACAGCCTTGTCAACTTGGTCCCATTCTCCTGGGTTTAATTGCAGCTTCTGCAGATGTCTGGCAGGGCAGGGCACAGGCTGAATGGGAAGTGAGGGATGAGTTACACAGGTGTTCAGAAAGGTGCTCTCTGGCTGATGATCAATCCAGATCAAGGAGGAGAGGATGTCAGTCATGAAACTTTTACAATTGTTTCCTAGGTTTGGTACAAGCTTTCAGTTTGGTTCTAGTTTTTGTTTTGATGTGCCCAGATAAAATAATGGAGAAAACAATGATCTGGTTCTAAAGTCATCTGAGGTCTCGCAGTTTAATTCAAGATAACAGACTAACTTGCATAAATTCTGTTAACCACTGGTTCAGCCAACATATCTTTAGTTCCCCACCTCCCTCAGCTGTCCCCTAAAACAAAAGGAGTTGGGCTGATGAGTAAGTGTGGGATAAAGTGTGCCCACGTTTGTATCTCAGCAGAATGATTTCAAATGTTTTACAATTGATTGAATACTACAAAGGGAAAAGTTAGTAACTGCACAGGCTATTTAGCCTTGGCTTTGAACTTAGGAAAAGGCTTTCCTTTACAAGAAAATACAGTAAGTAGGGCAGAACTGGGGACACAGGGCTGAGTTCTCCCAGCACTACAAAGTCAACTCAGCAAGACTCTTGTACAGTGTGTGACTTGATGTCACTGCTTGAAAAGACCTGGACGTGAAATGCCCAAGTCATTGTCCAGACAAATCTGCAACCTGAAAGTATAAAATACAGAGACTCTGATCCCACTGAAGTGTGTAGGAAGAACTCCCATGGGCTTCAGCAGGGACAGGTTGTCCAATAAATGTCCAGTCCAAGTCCTCCCAAAATTAATAACCTGCCACATCAGTGACCTGCACAGCCAGAGAACTGTGTGTTCCCAAAACCCAGTTTTCTCTGCTCAGATTCCTGTTCTGTGTGTTACTGCAAGGAACAAACAGATCAGCTCAGTAATATCAGACATTCTGGTGGAGCAGAGCTTCTTCTGTGGGATCAAATGTTCTGCAGAATAATGACTTGGGCATCTCATGTCCAGGTCCCTTCACACAGTGGCATCAAGTCACACACTGTACGATTGTCTTGCTGAGTTGCCTTTGTGGTGCTGGGGACACACACGCAACACAAGGCTGCCCACCATGCTGTTTATAAAAGCAACTTGTCATCTGAGAGATCACACATGCTATTTTTATAGGAAAAATATCCATTGCTGGCTAAAAACCTCCCGCATATTCCATTCTCCCACCTGAGACTGAACTGTGTCGAGTGGGAGGTGTCCCTGCCCATGCCAGGGGGTTGGAATTGGATGATCTTTAAGGAACCTTCCAACCTAAACCATTCCATGACTGCAGGTCTGAAAGCCTGTGCCTGTGGAGCCTCCCTCCAGAGGGGCATTGCTGGGACAGGGATCCAAACCACATCTCAGGATGCCATGGATAAGACAGGCAGCCATCCCACAAGGATGGGAACAGCCCCAGCAGCCAAACCCAACCCTGGGCACGGAGCTTGAGGGTCCACATCATGGATCAGTGAGGGAGGAGGAGGGGGAGAGTGAAGGACAGGGGTGTGTCAGCCCCCAGCCCTTCCCAGCCCCCACATCTGACCCCTCCACAGGCACAGGGCTCTGGGAGGGGGGATCCCAGGCATCCCCTGCCTGTCACAGCTGGTTCCAGTGCCCACCCCTCCAGCCCCTCGGGGAGGCTGGACCACCGCAGGAATGTTAATGATAAACTGCTTATTTCGCTGTGCACTTGGGCTTTTAACATATAAAATGTGTTCTCAAAGTGACAGTGGGAAACTCCTGGGCTTCGACAGAGACACCGTGCTTGGGATGTGAAGGGAAGGACACAGCTCCATGTTCTCCTTCCTGCAGGCACATGTGGCCCTCCAGGAAACATCGACTGACTGTTACTGCACTGCTAAAATATTGAAGCTCCAAGCAAAAAGAAACAGTTGTAAAAGAACTGCCAAAACCCTCTCGGGTCGGAGTATTTTCATTTTCAATCACATTTTGAAATATTTCTCATGAATATAGTAGCTCTGTCTGAAGCCTCTGAATAATTTTTCCCTACTATTTATTTTAGCAAGATGCCCCAAAGCTTTCTCTGCAAGATGCTTCTAATTTTCAGCTTGGTTTTTGCTGATGAGTTGATGCACATTTGCTTGGGTTGAATCTTCTTTGGAATACTAATTTTATCCCTGTATGTTCTGAGCTTTATATAAATGCTGAATGCATTTATCTATTGTATTTTACATGCTTTCCATTTACCCTTAATATAATTAGAAGCAGATATTAAATCTACTTCTTCAGAAAAAGGAAGCCTCACTTAAACACCATTTCAGTAGCTGTTGAATTAATTTTACTGTCTCTCATCACAAAAACCCCCTCAAGTATTAAGCAATACTGGCAGCAGTTGTGGAAAATCTGCATGTTATCACTCACAATAAATCTTTTTTCTACTTTTACCCTGACTTTACTAATAAAATTATCACTGTTTTCCACTAAGCAACTTAAGCCCCAAGTAATAAACGGCTTCCCTTTGAGCTGTGCTTAAGAACTCTGCTGAAACAAGGGGTGAAATAACTATTTTTATCTCCTCCCACTATGCAAAACAACTGCTTTTAAAAGGAAGCCTTTAAAAGTAAAATATTTCCCACCCAAATTAGAATAATTTTGCAGCCTTTCATCAGGCCTAACACAGACTTCCACTGAAAGGGTTAAAATGCTTTGTTTAAATCCATCACCTTAAAAAAGTTCTCTCTTAAGACTTTCTGTGACTGCAGACAGATGCTAAGCAGCTCTCAAGAGCTTTATTCTCTGGCCCCTCTTTGGAATCTCTGCTTTGGGCCAGTTTTGCCCTGTTCCTTCTCAGCCCAGCTATTCAAGCTCCCTTGCACAGCATGTGAAGTAACCCGAGCTCTCAGTTAATAAATTGGTGCATTTTATGTTTAAGATTTAAAACCTCAAGTTCTGTAGGCCCTGAGTAGGCCCCCAAAGGATTACAAACAACATTTCAGCTGCCATTCTCCGCCCTGTTTTTTCCTGCTTACCTTTTCCAGTGTTTTAACCCATAAAGGAAAAGGAGAAGTTTGTGCATATGCTCAACACCTGATTTTTCCTGGGCACAGACATACATTTGATCCATTTTCATTGTATGATTCCATTTCTTTCACTGCAGACAACACATTTCAGTGCCCAAGGCCAGGCTGGACAACCTTGGAGCAACCTGGACTAGTGGAAGGTGTCACTGCCCATGGCAGGGGGTGAAATGAGATGGACTTTGAGGTCCTTCTCAACCCAGACCATTCTGGGCTTCTCTGAAGTGTGAAAGAACCAGGACACCATGGAAGAAGGGGAATCAGGAATATCCTCCCCTCGGGAACAACTTTGGCAGAGTAGGACTACCCCAGGCACAGTTCTTGACAAGGGGAGAAAGCTCCAGTCTGGCACCTGTAATTCCAGCTCAAGGTGACACAGAAAGGGATCTGCTGAAGAGCAAGAGGAGGAACAGCATCTCCAAAACACTAATTAGCCAGAAAAAAAATCCAGATGAGCAGACAACAGCCTCTGGGCTGCTTCTGTCCACTCCTGACAAACATAACCATTCTTGAACTACACAGCAAAAGATGTATTAAAACTACAAAAGCTTCAAACATCTCGATGACAACCTGTGCCCCTAAAATAACTCTATGTAGTTTTCATTAGAACATTTCACTTTGGAAGTGGAATCCATAGAAATGCTATTATGGAGTGTTGGCAACAGATCCAATCGATTTGAAAATTGGTTTTCATGTAATCCTGTGTTGGCACAAATTGGTGATGAAGGAATTCAGATGGGAATCTGCTGTGCTTAAATGTGCCACCAGGATTGCTTTTCTGTCCATAGAAGGGATGTATGCACAACTCTCCTTAGCCTTCATATGAGATGCCCTAAGTCAGCTTATTGAGGTAACATCCCTATTTTAAATATTAGTTGTCCTCTTCCATCAGCTGAGGTGTTTTCAAATCTGTGTACCATGAAACACAAATTCACCCCAGGACCTTCCCGGGCAGCACAGCCCTCTCAGTGATGCACATTTCAGCCACTGTGGTTTGGGGGCTTTTAGCTGGTTTTGGTATCCGAACTTTAACACACTTTTGAACATCATTACACATTTAATCACCAGGAACTTCATGGGCTCTGACAGAAAAACCACAGCTTTAGAGTACGGATTTTTAACAGCCAGGGAATACCCCATGGTAAGTATTTATGTGACAAATTAGTGATGAAAAATTCTCCTGCCAAATGGAACCACTAAAATGCCATTAAGGAACATTTTGTACCATCCTGAAGATTTGATTACTCCCAGTACACTGAAGGTGAGATTAATGCTGGGTTTACTCAATTTTATATGCAAAGTTATTGGAGCAGCCCAGAGCTTCTCCACAGCCTTTGGGCCACATGTCCAGAGCAGAACTCAGAGCACAAGAGCTGGTTGATATTTTCAGTGTTGAAAACACATTTTAACTGGGGAGAATTAGAATGGCTTGGTGAGAGTTTTTAAAATTCAGATTATATAGTTCCACAATTACAGCCACACATTCTCTTCTGCTTCCCCATCCACCTTTTCATGTTATATATCTATTTTTGAAACACACGGCAAGAACTACACCAACTGATTTTTCAGCAAGAACAAATTCCCATCCAAAAATCAGACTTAGACTCTACTTGATTGCCCATAATGAGAATTGTCAGGATGAGAAGCAACTTGGAGACACAACAGACCCTCCCAGTGTTTCCACAGCTGTGTGTCCCAGCTAAAATTACTGCTTTAAAAACGAAACAAAGCACTCTCAGGCAATTTCTGTAGAACTGCCAACATTTCACTTGGGATTACATTTCTGATTTTGTCTCCTCTCTTCACCATTAAGAAAATGTCAGAGCCTGCAAAATGCTGGAAGAATTCTCTATAATCATGGAAATACTTACCCTGACTCTTCACTGGACAATACTTCAACTGTCCTAAACTTAAAGACATTAAATGTATTTGTTTTCTCCAATGTATTTGGTTCCATGCCCATGGCAGGGGATTGGAACAAGATGAGCTTTAAGGTCCCTTCTGATCCAAACTACTCTGTGATTCTATGAATCTGCCAAGAATGGAGAACAAATACCAAAGAAAGTCTGTAAAGCTGAAGGTTTGAGCAAGACTGAGCAACAAAACACGGAGGAAAAAGTCCAGGACTGAACTATTGCAGACACATAAAATCCAAGCAGAATGTAATTAACTCCTGCTTATCTTCTGGTCTCGAGGTAAGGCCGTATCTGCCACCAGGAGATGTTTTACAAACATCAGCAAACTAATGGGCAGTGTAATCATTAATCATGTGAGATTAGATAAGAGGGACAAGTGCCTGTCTACAGCTCAGGGTATCACAGATGGGTTTATTCTTTGATATATATTTATTCTTTAATATATATTTCTGACCTAGCCCATAATTACAAAGTCATTTACCCCACAGTTAGCTCATCCAGGGTATCTTCTCAGAAAAGCATCCAACTGGGCTACAAATCAATTAAAAAAAAAAAGTTCTGAAGTGTTTCCTCCATCCTTTGTGCATATTAATCATGTATTTTATTACTGGTTTAAACTCGGACTGCAGCTGCTGTTCAAAGGATCTTATATAACACAGTGACATTAACATTATTTATTTCATCTTTTCAACATAAAAATAAGCTGGGATTTCATTATTATTTCTTAGCATTCATTAACTGTGAAGGAATTTTAAATATATTGTCCTTAATTGTTTTAATAAAAAGAAGCTTAAGTATTTTTAATTCAGGAAAAATTGCAAATTAACAGCCATTTAATTATTTTGGCAACCAGACCCATGGCAGATTCCACGATAAGGGTCTCAAACTCAGTTTTAGTAACAAGACCAGTTAGAATATTTGCCCCAGAATTACTCGTTAGATGTTCAGCAGATCAATTATATTAATTAAACAGGCAAGACTGAAGACAACTGATGTCAATAAATCTGTCAATATATTAACAGAGACACCAGTGGCACCTCTTTCCCCAGGGGAAATATAACCAAAACCTAGTTGGGTATTCCATGGATGCTCTGCTGGCTGGAGCAGGGAGTTATCACAGCTACAACAGCAAGCACAGAACTGAAATTCCCTACAAGCTTCGAGGGGAAAATAAGGAAATCCCAGCTGAGCTCCTGAGTCAGAGGTCGGGCTGATCTCTTGGTGCTCTAAAGTGAGCTGGGGCAGGCTCTGGCACCTGGTTCCGATGCCCCAAGGGACATGCTGTCCATGACACCTCCAAGTCATGCATTTTATGGATTTGTTTTTAAATTGTGTTTTAAGCTCAGACAAGGCCAGCAAAGGGGTTTTTCTAAACATTCAGCAGTTTTGAGAAGGTGGAAGCGACACCAATTTGATGCTGTTTGCTGATGTAGGGTCATCAACTCAGCAATATCAAATAAGAATTTCAGTGAAATGATCACAGAAGCCTTGCCTGGTTTGGGTTGGAAGGGACCTCAAAGCCCACCCAGTGCCACCCCCTGCCATGGGTAGGGACACCTCCCACTAGCCCAGGTTGCTCCAAGTTTATCCAACCTGGCCTTGGACACTCCCACAGATGGGGCAGCCACAGCTGCTCTGAGCAATGATGATTGATAGTGAAGAAATGGAGGAAGAGAACAGTTCACAGCAAGTCTGTACTTGAAATTATAACTTACAGAAGGGGAGGAATGAGATATCCAAAGGGGATTTCTTGGGAGAAAAGCCCTGTCAATCCATACCCAGCTTGCACACGGAGCCTGTGAGATGGGCAATAAAACCTCTACAGAAACTGCACATGAAAAGCACCCGTAATAGTCTCCTCATGTGTCACCTGCAGGCAAAGCAAGGGGGGACAGACATTTCAGGAGCTTCACAGCCGCATCTGCAGGATTATGGCAAATTTAAGGCAGGAACTTTGTGACAGTTTTAAGATGAAGGAAGTTTAAAACTACCCACATGCACTGCCTAAAACCCTCCAAAGCACCGACATTCAGTTTATGTTCCTGCTCCTTGTGCTCTCCTGCAGCCAGAGTGGGTTGAGATGAGTCAACATCACCACGAGGATCCAAACAACATGTGCCTCAGCACGTGCTGCTCAGAGGCTTCAGTGACAAACCCACAGGTCTGTGGTTTGCAACATCACTCACAACACCTTCCTCCCAACAGGCAACCCCACATCCCACAGCACCCAACGGGCAACACTCCCTCCTCTTCCTCCCCACTCAGCAATTGCTCTTCTGATCAGTATATACCTGCACTTGGCACAACAGAGAACTCCTTCAAGGCTTCCATAGGGAGTGTGGAGACAATTAAAGCCAGTACTTAATACAGGAGCTCAAACTGAGAGGCTGTCAGGTCTCCAAAACTTCTTTCCACAAGCATTGCACTAGTACACACTAAAATACTTTTTATTTATTTAAAGTCACTAACACCCTTTTACCCCAAACTGGGTCACATTACTCAGAACTGTGGACAGTGGCAACTATTTGCAGTATTCTGTTTTCCCGACTGCAACACCATTCTGGCAGAGGATTCCTTTTGCCACCTTTCTCACTCTTCCCCCGCTTTTGTTCATTTTTACAGTGCAAGTTACGATTTGGACACTCACCAGGTAAACCACAACTCCCAGCACTACCTGAACCAAGATTCGTTTTCCCACCACAACTCTTCAGTTTAGTTCTAAACCGAGCACGTAGCCGTGTGTGCTGGTTCTTTGTCCCTTCTGACACAGAATCATTAAGGCATGAAAACCCCCAAGATCAAGTCCACCCTTTGACCAAGCACCCCCTTGCCCATGAAACCATACAGTGAAATGCTGCATCTGGTCATTTTGGAACATTCCAGGGATGGTGACTCCACCACTTCCCCAGGGAGCCTGTCCCAGTGAGGAGACATTTCCCAACATCCAGCCTCAGCTCCCACTGGTGCAACTTGAGGCTGTTTCCTCTTGTCCCATCACTTGTTCCCTGGGAGAAGAGACCGACCCCCAGCTGGCCACAACCTCCTTTCAGGGGGCTCTAGAGAGCAGCAAGTCTCCTTTTCTGCACATCAGACAACTCCAGAATGTCTACAGGCACAGTATTAAGTTTAGTGCATTAAGAGTAAATAAAAACTCAGGTCTCCATCCTCTCAAGGTCCTTCTGCAAACGCCTGAACAAATAAACCGCTCCTGTGCACCGAGCTCAGAGCACGAAGAACAACTGCACTCAGTTTGCACACAGAAGATTCTTTAGCTCACAAGGACTACAGAATATGTACTTGTAGACACAAAAAAACCCCTCGAGTGCCATTTGCCAGCTCTTTTTGCTGGCAGCAGAGCTGGGGCCTTGGCCAGGTTCCTCAATGCAGCAGAGTCATTGGGCTGGTGGAACAGCTGCTCGTGACAGTGGAACAGCAGCACCCAGCCAGCTTCTCCTCCTGGAGCCTTTGGAATGCAGCCACCTCCGAGCGTGGGGAGCAGCCACACTGGGCACTCGTGACCTTGGGCACACACAGCATTGAAGCTGGGCTCTGCCAGAAGAATCCTAAATCCCTCCACACGTTGCTTTTATAAGACCTAATCTATTGCATCTGGTTTTTTTCACATCTCTCTTTAGTTATAAATATTAAAATCAGGTATTTAAGCAATTTAAATGACCTTTCAGACCAACACAGACAAATAAGACAGCTGCTAGCAAGGGTCAGTTGTTAAATGCACAGAAATGGGACAGATTCAGCAGACTTTCGCATTTCAAGTTGAAATTTGATATATTGAGCAGTTCAATCAAGGGCAACCTCTTTGAAAGTTTGCGGGTACAGGGTTGAGCTGTGGAACATTTTGTTGTTATTATTTTATACGCAGAAATGGCTTCAGACAATTTCAGAAATTCCAGTCCTACCATTCAGAAGCAATCCTTTCTGTTTATCCCACTGCAATTCTCCTCCACCTACAGCAGCCACCAGCTTGTTTTGATCAGTACACGTAATATAAAAGCAAGATGATGCACTCTTTGTAGTTGCTTATTAACTAGACCAGATTAAAAAGAGTCATAAAAGCCCAGAGTGGTTTGGGTTGGGAGGGACTTTAAAGATCACTCAGTTCAAACCCCCACCATGGGCAGGGATGTCACCACTAAATCAGCCTGCTCAGGGCCCCATCCAACACTTCCAGATATCAGAAGAATGTCCAAAAAATTACCTTTTTCTCCCTATTTTTCTTTTCCTGCCAGGTAAAACGCCAGCCACACTAAGCTACAGCAGTGAAGCCGTGTTTCCCCCCTCTGTATTTCACTACATTTCAGAGAAAGGTGCATTTACAGCAATAGTTGAACATTTCCAAGGCCAAGCTTTAGTTAGACTCAGGCAGGTGATGTGATGGAATCCTTTACAGTGCCTCTGATTTGCTGAGGATATTTCTGGCAGACACATTAAAGGGAAGTGTTTGTGCTGGTGTTTTAGCCTGGGGACGAAGGTGTCAGGATGAATTCACACTTGGATGTGGCTCCCAGAGCAGTCTGGCAGGCAGGGAAGCAGCGCTGCAACCCAGTTTTCTTGGCACACACACAAATGCAGGAGCCAGAGAGCAGCTTTGTCCGTAGTGCTCAGTGTGTTCATTGCAGCAAGAATGAAAACCACCAAACCAAACCCCAACAACCAAGCAGTTTGTCAGTTTTTAAAGATACTGAGAGTTACGATTATACAAGTTTATAGATTGTAAGGCATAATTAATAGGGCATAATTAATAACACAATTAGACTGTATTACTGTGATGTTTATTCAGCTCGTCACAAAATTCAAAACAAGAACAGTTTCAAAGCCATTTTCATATATACTATGCAATTCTATAGGGGTAGAAACCATAGAAATATTATAATGAATTCAAACCACATGCTTCTTGAACAGAAGTTTGTCTGAAGCAATTAGTCTCTTTCCCATGCAAATAGCTGAAAATAGAACAGCAGATTATGAAATAATTTGTTGTCTATTTGTGCAACTGCTGTGGATCACTAGAGAACACCCTCAACAGGAACCACACTGTGGGGACACACTGCAGCTTGGGGTTTGGAAAACCACCACAAGATATCATGATCCAACATTATTTGAAAGAAAAAAAAGAAAGATAAAAAAACCAACAGTCAAATAACACCCCCCCCCCCCCAAGAACTTTAACAAATAAATAAAAACTAAAGAGTAATGAACATTTTTAAACTTTGTTCCTGACATGGGCTATCAGAATAGAGGCCACGGCACCTGAGGAGGTCCCAGTTGTGCTTTACCAGCACAGCACTTGGCAAGGTCTGCTGTGTCCCCGTGGGAGTGGAAGGGACACAAACCTGTCCCAGAGCACCAACAGATGTGTGGAGAATGAGGCAAAAAGAAAGGCAACAGGGTGTGTTGAGCCTGGAGGCACAAGCAGCTTTCCAGGAGCTGGGAGGAGGTTACTGAGGATGAGGGAGCTCCTCTCTGTGGTGAGACAACTGTCCCACTGGAACAGGGAATTCCTGACTCCAAAGGCATTTTCCCCTGGAAGTGGAACTGGGCACTTGCACAGAGCACTTATGAAACCTCCCACCTTGCAGGGGTTCAGGATCTGCCTGGACAGAGCCTGAGCAAAGCCCTCCGGTGCCGGTGCTGATCCTGCTCTGAGCACAAGGCTGGGAGCACCCGATGCCCTGGGCCACTCATGGAACAATCCTGTGATTCCATCATAGTCTGACCCACCTCCAGTTTCCAAGAACTTTCAGTTCAGTGAGTCCCCAACCACAGGAGCATCTTAGAAGTCAACAAGCCTGGGTAAACTTTTCTTCCATGACTGTGCCTTTTAAATCTGGATGAATTCAGTATCAGCCGCATTCTCTGCCTCAGCATTGCAAAGTTTCATTATTTATCAGTATTTTTATTTTCTTAATCAGCTTTCATGGCAGGTTCAATGTGTGAGTGGGATCACTGAAGGCCTATTAATAAACGTGATGGAAGGAACTTTACAAGCAGATTATTGGGTTGAACTTCCAGACCTAATTGTCTTTGGGGGCTGTCAGTGCTCCTGTGGCCACGCAGAACAGCAGTGGGGACCAGGCAAGGTGCCACTGCCACCCGAAAGAGACAGACAGATGGCACTGGGGGCAGAGACCAAAGTGACAGTGGGTAAATGTGTTCAGCTTGCAGAACTGGGGACGCTGTGGGATGTCAGCTGAATCCCAGGCAAACATGCCCAGTGGTGCAGGGTTTTTTTGTTCTTTTCAAAAATATATCCAAAAATGTTTCAAAGAATATTTTTCTTGCTGGGAAAAAGTGTTAATTGGCTTCCATTTAACTAAATAATGAACTAGACATTTCCTGTGGCATTTGGTCCAGGAAAATGCTAATTTTAGGGTTACTTAAGATGCAATCAAAAATTAAAATGTAGAACTAACTGCACATTTGTCAGAGTAGCACTAATTCTGACAGTGCTAATGTTATTCTGACAGATTATCCAGCTACTTCCTTAGATATTTGACCTCTCAGCCTCACCAAAGAGCTACTTTTAGTGATATTTCCTATTTATGCTACATCTGATGCCCCCTAAAAATTAATGGGGAAAACAAACAAACAAAAGGATTGCTTATATTTAGGATTCTCTATCAGATAATAAAGTGAAATTGTGGCATTTTTTACCACAGGCTTGTCAGAGGAGCACATTCCTGTGCCTCTGGATGGGCCCAGACTGAGAGCTGTGGGAATGTTCAACTCAAAGAACTCTTGATGTCTGCAAGACAGTCGAAGTCTTTCAGTGCTGAAGATTACAAAGGTACAGGGGATTGCTTATCTAGGACAAACCAGCCCTTCCTGAGGCTGCTCAGAGGAGGCCACAGGCAGAACAAGGCCAGCAGCTCAGCAAGGTGAGAAATCCCACAAAAAGCCCTGTTCAGAGGGGGAGCAGGATGAAGGTCATGCCTTGAGAGGGAATGGCAAACAATGACAGAGGTCTGCCTTTTAACTCAGCTTGCCCTTCCTCTGAGGGGTCTGCATGAACTGGGACACAAACTTAAATACCAAAGAAACATGGAAAGAAAGTTTCATCAGCCAAGGCTAATGGGGTCAATTTAGGAATGATAAATGCCTTTAAATCTGGGAAACTGCTCAGGTCAGTTTGAAGTTGAATAGACATGGGCAACAAGGGTGTTTTGTTTTTAAAAGCGAACAGCTGAATATCTGTATCTATAGACTCAACACCAGTTCTCTTCTGCTGCAGGCAAGAAAAGCTTTCTGGAATGTTTGGTGCATAGTCCAATGTCTCACTGCTCAAATCCTGGCTTAGTATTCTGCCTTAATGGTTGGACTTGATCTTAGAGGTCTTTTCCAACCTTAATAATTGATTTTCTTCATGCTTTGGTCAGACTACCTCAGTACCATACTTAATGGGAAAAGTCTTTCCGGGGTTGGGATTAAATTCCCAATGTTTGTCCCCCAATCCATCCTGCCAAAGTCACACCAGGTTTTCCTCTGAGAGATCCAGAAGGGCAGCTGGATGGTGTGTGAAGCACAGGAAGAAAGTGCCACCTGGTCAGTTTGGGGAAGAAAGGCAGGAGCAGGCACAGAGGCAGTGCCATCAATCCTGACGTGGCTGTGAGCGTTCTGCCTACTTGAGTTTGGGCAAAGATGCTGTTGGCAAACTAAGAAACTTTAAATGCCAAGAGTGAGTCATCCCTGGTAAGCAGAACACAACAGACCTTCCAGCAGCTCTGAGCTGATCTCTGCTCTCTCAGTGTATGGTGAACTCTTTGTTACAAGTCTGTGTGGCTTCTGTGGAAGGTATAAGTAGAAGCAGGGATATAAGAGAGGCTTTTAAAAATAAAACAAGAAGGATGGGAAGTTATTAATGTAGGTGGTTCAGATTTTAGTCTTTAGTTTAAACTGAAGGTTAGTGTACGTAAAATAATAAATCTTGGAACTCCCTGAAGAGCTGTTGTTATTCCATGACAATAAGGTGGGAAAACCAGAAGGCTTTTTAATCCAGGGCAGTGTGTGCTCCAGTAATGGTCGTGCTGCAGTAATATATTTCAAGGTGCATTCGACAGGTGTTGAGTGAGCAGGTCTGCACAAAAAATGCAAGATTATTCAAAGTGAAATAGGCTCCCCAGGGCAGTGGGCACAACAAAAAGGCTGTGGTTGGATCTCAGGGAAAGGTTCTTCCTGCAGAGGGTGGTGGGCACTGAGCAGGCTCCCCAGGGCAGTGGGCACAGCCCCAAGGCTGCCAGAGCTCCAGGAGGGT
>JAWWEU010000023.1:19753122-19786000 GCA_035583155.1 Acropternis orthonyx
AAGGGAAAAGAGGAAAATGAAAAGGGAAAGGGAAAGGGAAGGGAAAAGAGGGACAGGAAGAGGGAAAGGGAAAGGGAAAGGGAAAGGGAAAGGGAAAGGGAAAGGGAAAGGGAAAGGGAAAGGAAGGGAAAGGGAAGGGGCACAGCACTGCAGCCCCAGCACACACCAGAGGCACTGCGAGCATCGCAGCCCGCACAGCCCGAGGCGCATGGAACTTACTCAGCACTACTTCGTCATGACATGGATTTTTCCTTGCTCAAGGCCACATCCTTTGATGTGTATTTAGATGACTTCAGATAAAACTTAAAGGTTTTCACTCTTTTCCTCACTCTCCAACCACACAGAGACCCAGCTATTGCCTGGAAGCATTATTGTGGCAGTACAATCTATTAAACCAGACCTGATTTAAGACCAGCCTCTATCCTGGTTTCTTGGAGGCAGGAAAGGTGCAAAACTAAATGAACAAAATGGGAATTTATAATCAGACATAGAAGAATGAGAATACACACACACAAGCCTTAGACAAGAGCTCATTCTCTTCCCTGAAATATCACAGCCCAGACTGATTTAAAAAGCTGATGGTAACACAACATCTCCCTGCATGGGCTTACAAAGCATTTTGATAAACAAATAACAAAAAGTGGAACTTGTTTGGCATCACTTTCTAGATTAAAGTAACACCTGTAAACTCCAAAAATACAGTTTAAAAATGGCTTCTAAATAAAAATTAACTACATAACATGCGTGTCTGTGTAAATCTTAAATATCCACCTAATTTATTAGACAACTTTAACACACAATATAGGGCAAGGTTCCAGAGTTTCCCGTGGCAATATCTTGGCTCATGGAACGAAGGAGCATTGATTCATGATGGACCTTGCCACAAGAGGTTAATGCAAACCTGTGACTCCATCTGGAGAAAGAATTGTTATAAATAAAACTGTGAAACAACAGAGAGTAAGAGGTGACTGAATTGTCTAGATCTAGAGAAATTCAGCATGATCAATGCTGCAACTGGCTGGCCAGTCCAAAAATACTGCTTTTAAGAAGTGCAGTCCCTGCCTGGTCCAAGGAAAGATATTTGCAGCAAAGGAAAGATATATAAAAGCTGTCAGGACACAAAGGTAGAAGGGATTGAGTTCAGCTTTTTTGTTGTTGTTTTCTGTGTTATTTTTCTGTTTAAATGACTTAGAGATGCCCAGTCCCAAACCTGGCTCACAGTATTCTCAGTGCTGCCTGAATCCAGCAGAACAGAGGCAATTTTAACAGTGGTTATTTTTGGTGGTCTTGAAATTAGAACTGTGGTTATGAAGGGGTTTTTTCTTCCCCTTGACTCCCACCTTCTTTTCTCCTGCTGCTTGGAGCAGGATGAGATGTGGAAGCATTTTGTTTTAACAGAACCAACTCATGTACTGAAGTGCTTTTGGAGGTTTTTGCTTTTCACTGCTTCAGAGAGTATGGAAATGTCAGATATTTTCAAATCAGAACAGAGCAAAGTGAAATCCCACTGTATCAGAGGAAACTTCTATAACTGATACCGAGATGCTGAACAAAACAGATGCAGCTCCTCAGGAGAGTCACGGAACTGCTGAAGTGCCTTTTCTTCCTTTTCAGTATAAAAAGCTGCTGTTAAAGCACTTATTTCTTTCAGCTGCTGATTGAAGGCTATTCACCAAGCCCATTCACTTCACAAGTTAAACAACCTGGCAAGTTTCAATAATAGATCTTTCAGAGAAATATTGTCATCATCTTTTAAGGACTGAAGTATAGCAGGTTTCTTTCCGCTCTACAGAAACAGATCTTAACACAGTCTATATCAAGTATTTTAGTCCACCAGTTAAAGGTCATTCTAAAAAAGAAAGCCAGGTATTTAGCAAAACATCCAAATGGAGAGTTTGAAGCCCCAGTGTGTTTAACTGAAGGGTATTTATAGTGCACATATGCTTCCCCACCCCAAGGATCTTACTCAACTTCTCAGAAGTTGACTATTCCCTCACAAGAAGCATCTGCTGAAAGGAGGCAGATGAACAGGCTGCTTTGTGCTAAAACCAATGTTGCTTGAAGCACCACTGCATTATAAATAACCCTTTTGGTGAGTCAGCAGGCGAGTCCCTTGTTTGCAGAACTTTTGCTACGACGACACTTCGAATGAAATCATTTTGTCACCAGACACGTTCCATTAAGGATTTGTATTTCATCAAAGCTTCAAAGTGACAAAGCCTTGCCAGATACAGGGATTAGATTTCATTTCCTGCGGCTGACACTCCCCACGTGCAGGGGGATCACGGTTCTCCATCCTTCGTGCAGGATCCAGAAGAGGGCAATGTCTGGCTTTGGAAAAGATTTCCTGCTCGATTCCCTCTGTGCAGAGCCACGGAAGCTGTGCAGGAGGGAAGAAATAGGAGCACTCTTAGGGAAATCACGAGCAAAGACTCTGATGGGAAGCGAGGATAACGTGACTCAGTTCGTTTTGCTCACTTCCAGCCAGCACTGGAGGGATCCAGAATATCGGCATTTCAACTTCCCACCACATGAGATAAACTGAAAAATTCACCCAGCAAGGAAGAATTTCATCATTTCTTCCAAGCAGAGACTGTCTACCAAGAGTTTCTGCATCCAAATGCGAGTTAACTCGATGCAAGACACTCTGGAAGTGCTGTTATCCCAAGTGTTATCCCAGCATTTCATTGAGCTCTTCTGGGAGTTTGAGGCTCTCACCAATGCACAGAGAAACTCAAGGAAATAATTCTTCCTCTTCATTCAGGACTAACAGAGAATGATCAACAGTATCTGCTTTAAAACTTGTACTTTTTAAAGAAGAGCAACAAGTCCTATAAACTCCTCCCGATCAGGCAGAACAAATCCAGAAAATCAACACAGAGGACCCAGTTAAATTAAGCACATTCATTCAACTCTCACCATTTTTCAGGACCAGTTTGGGCCTCCTCAGACACACAGAAATATTCTCAGCATGGTCAAAGTGGGTATATGAAACAATTGCTTAAGAGACAGTAAGATCTGACTGAGGGTTTTTTATTAACAATGGTTGGGAACATTTTAAGACTAGTTGGAAAATTCTGCTTGAAAATGCCATAAGAAAAAAAAACACGTGAGAAATTAAGGAAAACTACTCGAATATTTATGAAAACAACTAGAAATTTAATGCTTTTTGGAGGTTTTAAAGATCAAAATTCATATGACTACAGAATTCCACCAGTAAGTCTAAGACTGAAAATAGGAAAACCAAAAGGCAATGAAAAAACTCCTCATTTAGACCAGAACCAGCAGCTGGAGATCCACAGGGAACTGCCTAAACTTTCATTAAAACAAATAAGAGCAGAAGACCCAGTTTTGACTCACAGCTCCTGCTGGATGCCAAGAGCTGCACTGTTGGTCCAATTCATGATTAAGCTCTGAAAATTAACCCGTTTCCTTAGGGAAGAACAGTCCACACATTGATTTTATCAGCCAGGATGGTTTGTTTGGGGGTTTTGTGTGGTTTGGGGGGAGGTTTTTTGTTTTGTAGAGGTTTTTTGGTTGCTGTTGGTTTTTTTTTCTGTTGTTTTGTTTTTTAAAAGCATCAGAAATGAAAATTCTCCAATGTGTGGCTGCAACAGACTGCTGAGAGCTGCCTTGAGACCTCCCAATTGCTATAACCACATTATAAATATCGATCCCTTTTCACAGCACAATAAAGCACCTCTGGGGTGCCTTTGATACATTTCAAAGGCTGAAAAAAGTGTTGTAAAGAGTGATGAACTTCAACTCCTCGAGGTAATAAGTTGCTGAATGCAGCTACAATGTCCTAAAATGCAGCAAAGCTTCATGTTTCAAATATGTCAACTGCACATATATGAAACATCCATCCTCATCTTCACTCATTTATTTGTAAGGGTGCAAAATATTTCAGTGTGATTCTTAAAAATCTCTTTCCTGGGACAGAGAAAAAGCCATTGCAGTGGGAAAGCATTGCTTCATTGGAAGAAACAGGTACGAACTGGCAAAGGTAAATAAGGACTGGATGGAAACGGGGCAGGTTGAAGTTCTAAGACAGCCTTGGCACAAGCAAAGTGCCTTGTGAGTTCCAGCCAGGCTTTTGGAATGGGGAAATGGACTTCACTCTTCATCCTCAGGTTGAGCCCATGGATATGAAACGATCTGAGTGAGCCACAACTTGTCTCCTTTCTTTGGAATAAAATTCTTAATCCATTATTCATCTCCCACCTGCCTCCAGACACTGTGCAGCTGTGGGGGGCAGCACAAAAGGCTCACTGAAATGTATAGTGAGCATTCACTGCTGTTTTGGCAGAGGGACCTCACGGGTTTCTGCCTTGGGAATATGTTACCACAATTCAGGGTTCAGAAATTTACTGCTATTTTTTGGGGTCCTTCCCATTTTATTGTTCATTTCTACGCATGAAAAGGGAAACAAAATGCTGTTTTCCTTTTGGCTGCATTTAACCCACAGGGTTAGAAATCTGAGCAACCCAGTCTCGTGGAAGGTGTCCCTGCCTGTGGAACGAGTTGAACTTTAAGATCCCTTCCAACCCAAACAACTCTGGGATTCTGTAAGTCCCTATTAACCTTTGTGCTGCCTCTCCTCTTCCATAAACATCCACTTGTAATTGCTCTGCTGACAGCAGAGACCGAGACGAGGAGAAATCTGATCCTATCTCGAATTCTGGCTTCAACACCGTGTGTACAACTAATCTGTTCGAGATTCCAATATAGAATTTGGAGATAGAGGCACACTGGCAGCCAGCAGCTGGCACTCCCTGTCTTCCACCCAGCACACACAAGGCTCTCCATAGCCTAGGGATCCTTAGTTAATATATGGATCCAGTGCTGGATCAGAGCTGCACCAGCAGCACGCTGGGGATCGCTTTCCTTTTATATAACCTCACATAACTTCAATTTTCACGAAGTTGGTGTTTTTCTAATGCCTTCCCAGTTCTTAAAGCAAAACCAGCACAGAGAGATCACAATTGGATTTGGCATTTATAAGGGTAAGTGCACACATGTGCCTTTGCAGGTGTTTTATCTTGGAGAGCTCTGGATGCGTGTCTGGATCCCAGCCCGGAGGTCCCACCCACCACAGCCATGGTCTGTGCTTGAGAAAGCCCTGCTGGCAGTGCCCACGTGGGATCTCCAGGTTAACAGAGTCAGGGAATAGCTTGGATTGGAAGAAACCTTAAAGCCCATCCTGTTCCACCCCCCTGCCATGGGCAGGGACACCTTCCACTGCCCCAGGTTGCTCCAAGCCCCGTCCAACCTGGCCTTGGACACTCCCAGGGTTATTCTGCTATGGTCAGTTATGGCCGCAGTTCCTACCACCTGTATTGAGATTATGAAGATTACACCTCATATGTGGTCCATCCATGGGGGTCTCATGGGGGCACAGAAGAGTTTGGAGAGGACTGCTGGCCAGAAACACCACTGGATGAAGTGCCACCATCCTTGCAGGCAGGAAAGCAGGCAGCACAGAACCCCAGAGCCATGGAATGGGTCAGGTTGGAAGGGACCACAGTAGCTCATCTGGTCCCACCTCCCTGCTCCAGCAGGGTCACCCCAAGCACATGGCACAGGACTGTCTCCAGACAGTTCTGGAATCACAGTTCACTTCAGCTAATATTTGCACATCTGAAAGGATTAACACAAGACACAAAGTCCAGCACAAAGGGCACCAACCCATACACTGCTCAAAGCCTTGGGCCACCACAAGGTGTCTTTATCTCTGATTTGGGGCTCCAAACACTGAGGGACTCACAAGAACCCCATTAGGCCAGCACAACACACAAAATCCTGCATTGCCCTCACCCTGCTCATGCTCAGGACCTGAACTGTCATCTAAAAATATAAATAATCTTCCCTTTACTCTATGCACAGCAACCCAGGGCAACCAGCCAAAGCTGATGGATCATCTGAAAGATATCAGTTAAGGTTTTGCATAAAACACCATTTCTTGAACAGTAAATCGCTCCAGTCAGTGCCATCAACTTAAACTCCAGACCTATAAAATTTCAGTGAAGCTTCCATGTAACTGAACATAATTTAGAATCTTTCAGGAACTTCAAGTATTTAAATCAACTGAGTGAAAGTAATGAGGCTGAGGTGTTTACTTAAATGCCAAGTTAGACAATATGAATATTCCTTAGCAGGCTTTCTGTGCATGGAGATAAAAGATTGAGAGCAAACTGAAACAGGATTGACCTACAGTGCACAACATAAACACGTCCAAGGTGTTTCTGACATGCCTCAAATATGTAGAGCTTCCTGGAGTGCCATTTAGGGGGTGCAATAAGGAAAGGGAAAGAACAAGGAATTTAATTTCGTCAGCATTTTCACCACTTCATTTGGTACAGCTGTTGGAAGTCTGGAGTTCTGACCCAGCTCAGCATCCATCAGGAGACAGCAAAAGACAAATTACCATCAAAAATAAATGGATTTTGTATCATCTTTTGCCTCGGAGCCACACCCCAGCCCTCTCAGTCCAATGTGAGCAGTGGTTTTACTCCTCTCCAGTAACTCAGAACCTCGTCTTACAGGCTGGGACAAGAGGGAAAACACAAACACCAGGGAGAAAGCAAGACACAGCCAGTGTTTCTACAGAGCCTTTCCAAAGCAGAGCAAACCCTCCAATAACATGTGTTTCTGCCTATAGATAGGTATGTTTTATACACAGGATTACAAACTGCTTGGAAAAGGTTTGGGAGGTATGGGATCAATGACCTTCGTGTTTGCACACCCCACACTACGAAGTGCTGTGAGAAATATGGCTGATGCCACAAAACCTTTCTCCAGTGTTGAGTTTTACCCCAAACTACGCTGGATATGGCCCACTGGGGAAAAAAAAAATCCAAATATAGGCAAAAATTCCTTTATTCTTCTTTCCAGCCAATTCCTTTGGAGTGGGGCCACCTCCCTGTACTCAGAAAGCAGAGCTCAGTTTTGTGCATCCTCATCTCTCCAAGTGTGCTGCTGGGATGGGTGATTGACTTGAAATACCAATGCTGCCTCTAGCAAAAATTTCCATGGGTAAAAAATGGAGCTTTTAATTACTCACCTCTTGTATTACCAGTTTGTCACACTAGTTGGTATAACAATGAACTACATATAAATGCTGTGGTATGACACAGAAAGGCTGTATAAATAATTGTATTTCTATTTAGCATTAGAAATCAAAAGCCGCCTTAGAGGTTATGATGAGCTCAGCCTAATTAGGCACAAAATAACAAAGCATCAGGGACATTTCATTTCATGTTATAATTACTTACATTATGTTCTTTTCACGTGTGCTAATTTTTGCTGCCTTCACAAGTGTTTGCAGTGGGTTCTACAGTGGTTATAGTAATCAAACTTTAGGATCCAAACTTTTATCATTATGAAGTCTGGATGGCATCTTTTTTCATGCAGCCAATCGGCATAAAAATTACTGGTGTGGAAAATGGGCAATCAAGTGTCACGTTTGCCAAGGCACAACATGTAAGAAGCATCAAAGAAAGCACCAGGAATCCAGGCAAATCTATTGGGTTTTAGGACTTGTAAGCAGATGAATGAAGAACACTGGAATAAACCCACAGAGATAAAAGAATTGGAGGGGGGAAGATTGGAAATGGAGAAAAGGGACAGCAGGAAATGGAGAAAATATAGATACAGAGGAAAGGGAAAACACTGGGATTTCTCCCTCCTTAAAAATACTATGAAAATAAAAATATTTGGAAATCGGAGCACTTCATGTCTGTGCAAAGTCAGACTGAGGCTGACATTTGCAGAGCAGTAATTTTGCCTTTCAAAAGACAGCTCTTTTCATCTATTCCCTGTCTAATGGTTACAGGAAAGACTTTGGACACACACCCCCACTCCCTGGGCAGCAAACCGAGAGCAGCTCCTGAGGCAGCACCCACAGTCAGCCAGACTGCACTGTCATTAATATCCATCCTCAAGGTAACCCAACAACTTCTAAAAACACCCATGGAAAGAGGAATCAAGTGACTTTTCCCCAGGCAACCGTCTTTGCTCAGGCAAAAAACCCTGATGAGACTGACACTTTACGTTTGGAAACAACCAAAGCTACGGACACAGCCAGGGAGGGGAGAGGGGGAAAAAACAAAAGGCAAACTGAATTGCTTTTGATTAAATTCCCTTTCCTACCTCCTCTCATTTTCTATCACCCAGGAATCATTCTTCACATCTAGCAAGGTGGGAACTAAATTCTTATCAACAGACTCAATCTTAGTCACACAAACAGACCCATAAATGCACCAGAATTATTTTTATAAAGATAAATACAAGTGGTTTACAATTCTCTTGACATTCTGACTGCCTACTGCATCCTTGAATATGGAAACCAATAACTAGAAGGTTGGTACTAGAAGACCAAAGCATCAAATTCTGGACATGCCAGGGACAGAAAAGGTGCCCTGTGGCTGAGAACAAAGGGCAGAGCCACAAAGCACAGCCACAGAGCTGAAGATTTGCTCTAATATGTGCCAGCTTCACATTCCCTGTCATCAAACTTTGGGAATATTTATTTATTATTTTAATTAAAGGCCAATCCACCAAATAAATGGCCCACATCTCATTATTATTCTGTCCCCCACGCCTGATGCAAGCTGCCATTTTCCAGTGGGATCATTATCCTTCCTTCCAGGCAGCATCTTTAATACACCTGTCAAGCACCACCTTTCAGGTTTATCATTCCCTCATGAGTATAGCCAAAATTGTATTCTTGGCAGCAATTCCCCCTCAATCTTCATTAAGACTGCAGTTCTTTAATCCTTGCTGACCTGCCTTCATATTTTGTTCCCAACCCTACACCTTGTGGTTGTTAAATCCCATTCTCTGCTCGCTTTGCTCCCTGCTCCTGCTCCAGCTGCAGCAGTTTGTGTTTCTGCTCTCCCAGTTCAGCTGGTTCGCTGCACACCCACACTGCCCTGTCCTTGGGTGCTGAAGGAGAAGCCACTCTTTGGGATGGGCTAGATCTGTCCTGACTCATCAACAGACTGCAAGGACAGCACGCCACTAGAAAACACCACTGTCTTCCTAAAGCAGCCAATGTTACCCATTCCTTTGATGAGAATGTTGATCTTTGCCACAAAAATAAATCATCTGGTAGCTGGGAAGAAAGCAATCTGCAAAATTTAGAGCCCTACAGCCATCTGAGAGCTGGAAGGGAGCTTTGAAAGCAAAGCACGTGCTCTGAGTGTTTGAGACTTCCATGTGTAAATGGATTTAAAATAAAACAATAACATAGAGTCATGGAATGGTTTGGGTTGGAAGGGACCTCAAAGCTCATCTTGTTCCACCCCCTGCCATGGGCAGGGACACCTTCCACTGGCCCAGGTTGCTCCAGGTTTATCCACCCTAGCCTTGGACACTTCCAGGGATGGGGCAGCCACAGCTTCTCTGGGAATTCTGTGCCAGGGCCTGCCCACCCTCCCAGGGAAGGATTTCTTCCCAATATCTCATCTAGCCCTGCCCTCTGGTAGTGGGAAGCCATTCCCCTTGTCCTTGGAAACAGTCTCTCTCTCCATCTTCCCTGTGTCTCCTTCAGGCACTGGAAGACCACAGTGAGGTCACCCCAAAGCTTCCCTTCTCCAGGCTGAACAATCCCAACTTTCCCAGCCTTCCCTCTCAGCAGAGCTGCTCCAGCCCTCTGACCAGCCTGGTGCCTCCTCTGGACTCTGTCCAGCAGCTCCATGCCCAGGGCTGGGGGCAGCTCTGCAGGTGGGGTCTCACCTGAGCAGAGTGAAGGGACACAATCCCTTCCCTCGACCTGCTGTCCCAAAAAGGCAGGTGCTTGGGAAGGCTCCCTGTAATTGTTTTTATTCTAAAATTCCTAACCAATCACATGAACATTGACACCCCTCCCATCTGCCTCATACTGAGTGTTCCACTGTCCCCTGTCATGGTAACACCCCAGAACATGAAACAACAAGGCATTATTGGCCACCAGGACTATAATTCTGTTGTAATATGATGATGGCTGCTCTGCTCCCCATCCCCCCTATTTAAGAAAGCATTGTAATCAGAATTTCAAAATCACTAAAGAGCCACAAGTTTACTGATGTGTTCCTTTATTACCCAGACATTTCCTCATGGGACAGGAGTCCCCATGATCTGCAGATGGCTAAGGCAGCAGCGTTTCATGGTCTGTGGCTCACCATCCATATGGACCAAGCTCCAGTTGTCTTCCCTGCTTGCCCTGGGTCACTGCTCTGACAGCTTCAAAGTGTTAAGCTCTTAATGCCTCTTTTCTTAATCAAAGTGTTCCTGCATTGTTGGGATTTCCAATGACTTTAATTATCTCACGTAGTGCTCCAAATTACACTTTTCTACAGGAATATTCCTTACAAATAGGGGTTTTACTGCCTTCCCCCTGGAAATGAGCTAGTTGGGTAACAGCTCTTACAATACTTCAGCAGTGCGTGGGCCTCCTACTGCTCTTTTAGCCCAGTTTCCCTAAGCCAAGTATACTGGGAATCCAGCACTCTTTTGGAGGTGTGGAAGACATGACCCCCCTTCAGACTTTTGTCACACCATTGGGGAGCTGATACTGTGATCCAGGGCTACACGGCATTTTTCAAAATCAGCATGAGATATGCATTTCTCCAGATCCATTCCTCGGCCAAGACTGGCACGATCAGGGGCTGGAAGTGGAAGTCTTTGATCCACACTCCCTCTGGGGTCAGTAGGACAATGTACCACCAAAAATACTGTCGTGATCACCACCTTTTATCTGCTTCTCCCTCCAAATAAATCCAATACCCTGGAACAGGAGAGGGATGTAGTCCCTGTCCTGGGTCAGCAGGACAGGACCCAGTGCCTGAGGGGCTTTCTCTGCTGTCACTGAAACCCCTCCCTGTTAATGCTCTTAATTAGGTGACTCCTTCAAGTGAAGATGGATCTAGTTCACCCAGACAAAAAGCTGCTCTGAGCAAATTATCTGAAGGCAGATTTGTTACAGACCAGTGTTTGACTGTTGTACCCCAGCTCATTAGCAGATGCTGATCCCACTAAGTAATTAGCAGGTTTCTTTAGCTCTTAATCCTCCCCTGACACATAGCAGAGGGAAGCATCCATGGGAAAGACACAGCAGTGTTGGGGATGGGGAGCTCTGCGGGAAATCACATGGAAATTTGAGCACCCATTGGCTAAGCATGACTGAAATTCTGAGACCCTTGTGCTGTCACACTGGTGACCATGGCCTGGAGATGGACCTGGAAAGGACACTCCTTTCAGAGGTCAGTGTCAGGAGGTCTGCAAAGCCAGGGCTTCATAAATGCCTTTGCACTAAAGCCTGAGGCCCTGGAAGGGGCTGGTTTGGTTCGTCAGCTTGATCAGGGTGACCTAATTGTGGCCATCCAGGACCTGAAGGGGCCAACAAAAAAGATGGAGAGAAACCATTTCCAAGGGTCTGGAGTGACAGGACAGGGGGAATGGCTTCCCACTGAAAGAGGGGAAACTGAGGTGAGATACTGGGAAGAAATCCTTCCCTGTGAGGGTGGGCAGGCCCTGGCACAGGTTGGGCAGAGAAGCTGTGGCTGCCCCATCCCTGGGAGTGTCCAAGGCCAGGTTGGATAAACTTGGAGCAACCTGGGCTGGTGGGAGGTGTCCCTGCCCATGGCAGGTGATGGAATGAGAGGGGCTTTAAGATCCCTTCCAACCCAAGACATTCTATGATTTTACTCTCACAACAGCAACAAGTTGTTTTGCCACTGCTCCAAAACTGTGAGATTTTCAAAACTTCATAAAATGGTATAAACTCTGCCCTTGGCCAGGACCAACCAAAATGGCTCTTGTTTTCCACTTTAGCTAGGAATACTCAGGAATTTACATGTCAGAACTGAAAACAAAACTGCTAGGCAAAAGTCCTGGGTGCTGCACAAAACACAATGTGCTATTTTAAAAGAAAAAGCCAGTTGTAAAAAACCCTCAAGCAGCCACAAGGGTGGCAGCTGGAAACCAGCACAAGGAGTTCCCTCTGTGGTAGAACAAGAACAATTCCTTGGTCAACAGCTTGAGACACTTAAAAATCTCTGGAGTTTTCCACACTGTGACTATTGGCGCATCCAAGCTGACACTGCTGACTCAGCCCCTTAAGCACTGTACACTTAAAGAACTTTTGCAATTAATTAATTACAGATAAAGGCAGTTGTAAGCAGAATTTAATAAATAGAAATGTTATTTATACAAATGTTATCAATACAAAACTGAAAACCAAGCAAAGGTTACTACAACGTTCAGTTACTGAACAAGCCTTTAGCAGTTTAAGGGACAATATTAGCCAGCCCCCATTACAGAGACCCCAAAAGCAGAAGGCAGGTTGGAACTGATCCTGTCAGCCCTAGGACAGGTTTCTTTGTTTGGACATATAATTATATTCCTTTTCCTTCCTTCCCAAATGATGCTGGTGAGTTGATTCCTTTTAATTCTAAAAAAGTCAACCAGTGGTACTTTAGAACCAGTTTCATTCAGACCAAAGGAGTCACTATAAATATTAATGCTGTTGATTTTTGTACTCCATGTAAAACAAAGGTGTTATTTGCACTTTAAAAGACAGTTTTTTCCATCAATGGTGTAGTAATTGAATAATTTAGCTTTAATGAACAGTCCCTGAAGTGTACAAAGTAACTTCTGAACAGAAATGTCCCTGCCCCGAGCCCTGTGTGAACAGACCATAACCCTTTCCCACCCCCTAACAACACCCAAGCTGTCTGCGTGTCCCCTGTGGTATCAGCTCTCCAATAAGGGGACCTGGAACTTCCTCCAGGCAATTTTTTTCTCCCCATAAATTGGTCTTTCAGCAGCCTTAGAAACTCCTGGTAATGGCACAATAATTCCTTCCATTTTCACAGGTGAAACAGCCACATTGATGTTTATCTTGGAGTTCCACTGAAAACAAAGTGAGGAGCAGGAGCATGAAAACTTGAGATGGGGGATAATTGATGGAAAACCACTGAAAGTTCAGGCATTTGCTATTACCCCAGTCCTGTCCATCCTTACAAAGGGAGGCAGGGGAACAAGACCAAAGTGGAGTTTTCCAAAACACATCCCATTGCTACAGAGTCTTCAAGAAGTTAAAGATAAAAACATCTGAGCATCCCTCTCCCCCAGTGTCCATCATTTCCAGGTCAGAGTAATCTTAAATGCTGATTGCTTTTCTAAAGATGGCAATCTTACAATCACTGACAATTCTGAGATACTTCTGATTTCAGCCTTGATTTGATGCACAGTTGGCACAAACTGTTTATTAACATGAGTTTCACTACTCATCTGAAGCATCAACCACACAGCTCAAAAAGCTGCATTCTTGAGGGAAGCAGAAAAAAAAATATGAATAACAGTGATCTGACATTATTTATTCATAGATTTGCACTCAAACACACACATTGTACAGTCCCACTGATCTCCAGAGGCAACTTTAACTGAAGTCTTTGCCTAAACCTTATGCAGCCTCAGTGAAACAGTAACATGTCAGTCAGAGGGGAAAGGGGCAGGAAAAGAGCAAAGGGATGAGCAACACTTTCTGTTTATACCGGAATAGACAAGAATGTAGCCTGGACATGAAAGACAAAGGCAGGTCCTGCACGGGGAAAGCCATGGTGAGCACAACTGAGCCAGATGAAAACACTGTGTGTGTGTCTGTACATGAATTAGGGAGAGGAAAGCAGAACCATGTATTTCTGAGGAAAGGAAGAAAGTCAGAGGTGCTTGTTACAATAACAGACAAGAAATTGGAAGCACATAATCTTTGAGATAACAAAAGGAAAAAGCAGGAGTTTTGAGTCTCCAGAAGGCTTCAGAGGCTAATAGACACCCTCAGAAATCTGGAAATACTGTAAACAGATGGTAGAGCTCAAAAATGGATTGAGTTTTCCCTGTCTTTTACACACAGAGAACGTATTTTAGAGCATTAGAGGAAAATGAAGTTTGCTCTTATGTTCAAGCGTATTTGTTCATGTTTCTGAGAGGCAAAATCCCACCACTTCTTACAAAGCTTTCCCTCTGTTTCATGTTTTCCTCTCTCACCATCCACACCTGAAACCCAGCACCACCACTGGCTGTTTGCTTTGCAGCTTGTGCCCTGGGCTCTTCAGGAGGGTGGTGTGATCCAGACCTGTGTGTCCTTCGGCAAGCAGCACAGCTCTGGAGAAGTGCTGCGAGACAGTGCTTAGGGAAAGCAGGGATTTGCCCTGGGACAGCTGCCACGGGGACAGGTCTCAGCTGCCATCCTGCCGTGTCACACTGAATTACAGTCACAGGGAGCAGCAGATCCATTCGCTGGTGCCAGACAGAGATTACCCAGCTGATTTGGAAGCTCTGGTTCATCCATTTTGCCAAATCCGGGGCAGGCAAAGCAGGTCTGAGAGGGAAGTCAGGTCACTTGGACGCTGCTGCCTTGGTCTTGTGCCACTGTTGAGACAAAACTGACTCCAGCAGGGCACAAACTAAAACCAGTGTGCCCAGTTAGACTGTGCACCAGTACTGCAGACTGGGATCAGCACTTTGGGTTGCTCCTCTACAGGTACAACCAGCCCTTGCCTTTGGCAGCTGTACCTTCCCCAAGGTATCAACAGGAAGGCAGAATTTCAATCATTACATTGGTAACACTAAAGTAAAATTCATAGTTTACCAGGGCTTTTTTTTGTATTTAAAACTTGTACTTGTCATATTATGCACAGTGGGAGAGGCTTCCAGCCTTTCTATATTCTAATGTGATGAATCACACAGTGGTTACTGAGATACTCTCAGAAGTAATCTAAGCTTTAGAATAAAATCACTGACTGCAGCAGCCTGAAGTGGAAAAAGAAAAAAAAGATCAATGAAAAAGATGCACTGCAAAATAAGCTTCTCTGAAAGAGAGGGAAGTAATTTTGTGTCAAAAGGAAATGTGCCTTCATGTGTTCTGTGTCTTTGTAGCAGGTCACTCTAAACTAAGGCCCTTCTAGGAACAGCATCAGTAGCAGAACACACGAACTGCAGTGACCCCACGAAAGGCTGACCCAGTCCCCCTCCTGGGGAAGCCTGCCAGTGTCCACAGCCAGTGATGCCCTTGAGAAATCCAGCCTGGCCAAACCTCCAGCTGTTGGAGCAGGGAGGAGTGTATCTGGCTCACACTTTGTCAAGGAGCAGCGATGTGCTGGCATGGAAACCCCCATCCTGAGCGCTGAACAGAGGGTGGCTCATCCTGGAGCTGCTGCCAAGAGATGGCAGTGAGAGCTCAGCCATCCTCCTTGTGGGACACGGCACAGCCCTCGCCCTCCACACACACAGCCAGACACCGCTGCCAACAGCCACAGAGCCCTGGGTACTGCAGGAGGCACCAGGGCAGCCCCCAGGCACGGCTCCTGTGTGCCCTGCAGAGCACAATCCCTCCCCAGAGGGACCCCGGGCTTTGGGAGGCCTGTTCCCAGTGCCAGCCCGAAGGTATCTGTCCCACCACCCAAAGAGAAGCAGCTCTGTGACTGACCCTGTGGGCACACATCCCCTCTGCCATGCGGGAGAGGAGCAAGCCCTGCCACACATTGCAGCTGCTGCTGCTCTCTGCTCTGCAGCTAAATGGAAAGATATTTTTCACCCTTCACAGCCACAAATGAGCCCAATCTCCAAATCCCCAGGACAGCTCTTCTGGTTTTGTTTCTTAATAGCACACACCTTTCCCTCTCTGCAACATCTGGCCTTTTAAACCCACCTTCACCAACACTGCCATTGTGTGAAAATCAGATTAGACTGTGACAATTATTTGTTACATACTGAAAACTTGAAGGAAAAAAAAAATTCAAACCAGCTTTGACCACTTGGCTCTGCAGGGCCAAGGTCTGATGTGCCTTCTGGGAAGGATTCCTGGATGTGAGGCAGTAATGCAGGCACCACCTTGAACAGCCAAGAGACAAAAAGAGAGGATGGTCTTTCAAGGTGAAGGTCCCAGTTCCCAAACTGAGATATTAGGAAGGAGAAACAGTGATGATTCATCACAAAAGAGCAAATTAAATCCACTGGCTTGAAGCATGAGTGAGGTGAGAGTAACCCATCAAAACATCACAGCAGGAAGGGCCAAGCCCAGCTGTGAGATGTGGTTCAGACCAGCACATGGTCAGAGCTGGCTTTCCCAGATTTCTGCTGGTCAAGGCTGGAAATTCAGACATACTGACCCTGCTCTGTCTGAGCAACTTTTCTGCTTGGTTTGGTTTTCTTTGGATGCCAAAAGTGCAACACCCTCTTTCTCCCTCCCGAGTGGTCCATGTGCCCTCAGAGACTGAAGGGATGACAACAACTGCAGGGTTGTCAGCCTGGAGAGGTATCAACAAAGAGCAGAGATCTAAACTCAGACGTGCTCTACAGCAGCTCATCTTGCAATGTCACACACTGTTCCCTGCACTGGGATTCCTGGCAGTGCCACTGGGAATGGTGGGCTTTTACAGTCCCTGCTCTCCTCCGGTCAGGGGAACTCAAGTGATAAAGCCTGTGATAAATACAATTCTCCAGTGCTAATACACACATTTTAGCAAATATGTGACAAAATTAAACCTGGGAATATGTTTTCCTGGGATGCACAGACAGCAGGGCCCCTTGTCCTGTGCTCTCCAGAAGGAGGGTCCTGGAGCAGAGCTGGCTTTGGACACACATCAGTGTGTGCTCCTGCCCAAGGGTGGGTTTTGTAGCAGCAACATGAGATGTGACACATTTACACCTCCTACTCCTCAAGTCCATCTCACTACTGTCACAGTGAGTAGGTTCCCAAACCAGACTTGTCCTGGACAAGTCTAAACCTCGAAGCTGGAATTCACATCATAGAGGATCCCATAGTTCTCTGAATGGGATAAAGCACAGGCTAAGCAGAGAGTGAAAATGAGTCTAATGGCAGGAAAACAGTTTTCATTAGAGAAATGCTTCCAGGAAAGAAAATGGGATGAAATGAGCTGGATTTGAAAGCCTCTTTCAAATGGACTGAATTTTTACTGGTTTCTTGGGATGGCTTATTTCTTTCAGGGAAGGTCTGTCAGAACTAGGACAGTGGGGTTTAATTTTGTTTTTCTTTTTCATTTTCTTATACGTTATTTTCTTACTTTTTTTTCCTGCCTCACTTTTATGAAATTAGTTCTGTAAGTGAATGTAGCAGGATACTTTCTTCACTTGGCAACCAGCACAGGACTGGACCCTGCACGTGTTTTGGAGCCTGGAGAGGTGTGATGTGTCCAGTGAGCACCCACAGCCCTTCTCGCCCAGTAACTTCTCCAGAGCTCTGACGCCAAAGCTCACTATTGAACTGCAGCCATGTTAATTAATTCTAATTTTAGTTCCACCTCTTTTTGACCACCAATAAATCCATGTTGCTTTGTAATCCAGAACTGGGATATGTTCCAGCATTAGACAATTTGGCATTTTAAAACCATTTCTGTGCCTACACCCCAACTGCCAGTAGCCTCAGTAAGTGCGGCAGATGAAAACACCTACCTGTGTGCTTTAGGGTTAGGTAAAGGCTGTGGGATGGCAATTCCAACAGCAATTTCCTCCTGGAACTGCATGTAAAATAGCACAGCAATGGCATTTGGTATGGAAATGGCTCTCTCTGCAGAAAGAGCATGATCTGTGTGTCATTGCAGCATGCTGAAGTTCTTCCAAGGAATCAGCTACTGAAAATGGCAATTCTGCATCAAAACCACATTCACTGAAAACCCTTTACTTGCTCCTGATGTAGGTTTTGCACCAAGAGAAAATTTTAATTCTAATGCATAAACACCCCTTCTTTTGTTCTATAGAGCCTTTTAGAGATAAGCAGCCACAGCAAGATTGGTTTATTAGTCTGCAGGCTGTTGTCCAAATGTTCCTCAGGCATTTTATAATCTAATTGTATTTCGAAGAGCTGCCAAAAACCTGAATTTTATTTAATTCCAGTAACAGAACTATGTATCCAAAACTATGTCTTGCTTCTGGGATGGCAACTATTACCTGCTGCTTTCATGGGAGGCAGTGCCTACCTGGAAGTTGGTTTTATTCCTGAGGAAATGCTTCCAGCTGGTGCCAGAGCAAGCTGCCATGGCTTCAGCACTGTGCTACATTCCATATCCTCAGGCACCTTCAAATTAGAGTCAAGCAGAGAAGACTGCCACTAATTCGAAATACCAAATGATAAATAACTGGGTCTGAGTGGGGGAGAGGGAGCACAGCCTGCTTACAACAGTGAGCACTTGTTATGCTGAACAACTCTAAAGGCTGCCCAGCTCAGTGTTCCTGCCCTCAGGAGGGTCCCAGCCTCACCCTACCCCTCTGGTTCAGCTGGAATTCTCCAGTGAAGAGGAAGGATGGTATTTGGCCTCTTAGAAGCAGAGAAGCTTGATCAATAATACAAGGCACAGTAAAAGTATAATTGTATTAAACACTTAAGACAGGCTTAGTGCATGACACTTGTCCCACTTACACACATTTCCAACTAACAGTCACCACACTGTGAGCAGAATTTTGGTTAATGCCACTGAGGATTCTCTCTATGTACATTCTGCAGCTCAGTATGATATCCCAAACACTCAGAAATATCATATTTAGAGAACAGCTTACTAATTATGTGTCCAACCTCACCTATCTCCAGTGGTAAATGAAAATCCAAAATATGTGACACTATAAACCCCTCTATTTTGAGATGCACATTCCAGAGCAATTGTTAAACTCTCCAGCTCACACCTCGTGCCCGTAATAATGAACAGGCAAATCTTCCTCCATGTTGTCTCTTCTCTCCAGACATCAGCACATCAGCACATGGCAATGAGGAGGAGTGACAATGCAGCTGATTCCTGGCACGGGGGCTGCAGTGAAGGATTTGCCATGGAAGCACCCCAGGCCAGTTTTCTCCCCCGTGCTGTGCTGAGGCTGGGACAGGAACCGGGCAGTCAGTGTGCACACATTCCTCAGGCTGGTCCCAGCTCTGAGAGGTCACAGAGCTGTCCTGGAGAGCTGAAAGGTACCTGCTCCTCACCTGGGACTCGCTCACAAACACAGGCTGCTGCCCAGAATGGGTCAGGTTGGAGGGGACCACGGTGGGTCATCTGATCCCACCTCCCTGCCCAGGCAGGGCCATCCCAGAGCACGTGGCACAGGGTTGTGTCCAGATGGGTCTGGAATATCCCCAGTGAGGAGACCCCACGGCCTCTCTGGGCAGCCTGTTCAGTGCTGGGTCACTGCACAGCAAAGAAGTTTTTCCTCGTTCAGTGGAACCTCCTGGGCATCAGTTCCTGCCCATTCCCTCTTGTGCCACTGCTGGGCACCCCAAGCAGAGTGTCATCCATGCTCTGCCCCCTCCCTGCGGGCACTGGTAGATATTGATAAGATTAACTCATCCAGTCCTTGGACTGATGGGAACACAGCAAAGAGAAGCAGCCCATGAGCAGTGAGACCTGTCCTTTCTCACAGAAAGAGCCCAGTGGCTCAGCAGAGGGGCTGCCCCAGCACTCCCCGTTCTCCCCACCTTGGCTGGCACTGACTGAACTCAGTGTGAAGACAAAACCAAAATGCAGAGCTGGGATGTTCCCTGTGCCTTGTTCCACCCCTCCAGAGGGACAACCAGCCATCCCACTGTGCTCCTGGAGCAGGTGCAGCCACAGAAATACAGAATGGGGAGTTACTTCTCAAGGAAAAATGAAACCAGTGAGAACTGACAATTCCCAGACAAGGGAGGAAATCCCTCCCAGCTCAGCCTTCCAAACATGCCAAAGAACCAGCTACAGAAACCAGACTGTCACACATCATGTCCACAGCCTTTTATATTGGTTCAGGCAGAGAAATGATCGCAATGGACAATAGAATCTAAAACCAAAGCAACAAAAAAAACCCCAAACCCCCAAACAAACAAAAAACCCAATAAACTTTTCTGCAGTTTCAGCTATTTGGGGCAAAGTATAAACACTACTTCTAAGTTTTTATTCCTCATTAAAACTAGAAGTTCTCTCTCTGTAGATCAGAATAGTTGAAAAAAAGCTGCAGAAAACAAAGTAAAGGCAATGAAAATTCCTTCCAGCCAAATTAATTTTCCCAGTAAAAGGGGAAAAGTTGGATAGGGCAAAGCCGGTTCTGAGGCAGCTGCTGCTTTAAATTATCATTAATATTATAATGAGCACACAGACACTGTTACATTGAAAGACAACACATTCCTCTACTTCCACCCTGTGTATTGCAATGTTAATGATTTGGTTTTAACCAGTTTGTTCCCATTTGCCTTTTTATCCATATCCCTTCTATTAATCCAAATTGCCAGTAAATCTTCTGTTGGGGAGTGGGATTTGGTTTGGTTTTGCTTTGGCAACCATCACAACAAAAAGCATTTACTGCCCTTACTCACCCCAAATTCCATGCAGATAAAATGCCAAAGAATATCTTCACAACTTTTTCCATATAAACAGGACTTAGGGTGAATATTCCCAAAGTGTCACATTTTCCACTTCACCCAGGACAGATTATTTGAGCAATCTCAGAGATATGTTACTACTCACAGAATTACCAGGAAATACTGGATTCCACTGGAAATCCGAGTGTTTTGACCGTTGTTTGTGTTCACATTTGGAATCGCACAGTCAGATGAGGACGATTTTGATAACTGCAAAGCAGCAACAAATTTCAACTCAAAAAGCCCCTCACTCTGTCAATCTGTGCAGGCACCAGAGTCCTGGGGAGAGTGTAAAAGTTGTCCCACACTGCAGAACCTCTGAGGAACTCTCTGAGGAACTCTCTGAGGTTGAGCCATTGGCTTGCAAAAGGCTCCAAGTTTATTTGGCTGAAATTTTTGGCTGAAATTATCTTGATGTGCTTACAGGTGCACAGAAACCTTAGGATTTTCTGAGAGGAAACTCTTTCCATTTACCTTCTAAAGAAAGCTCACTCTGCAGAGCAAGGTATTTAACACAAACCAGCCATGATGTACTAAGAACATTTCAAAAGTAGAGGTCCAAATACCCACCACATAATTTGAATTATTTTACCTTTTTTTTAAACACTGCCCCAGAAAAACCTGATGAAATATTTACCTAAATGCGATGAAATGTCCCTACAGAGTCTGCATTTCACCCTCCCTGCCCCTGGTAGATTGTTACACATTTTATAAAAGGGAAATGATATATAAAAAAATAATACTTACCTCCTTACCATAGCACATTTTAAGCACATATAAGCACATTTGTAAGAATATATCCTCTAAACCCAATGCTACTTACTGAATATATAAACAGCAATAGCTTAAGAAAGGTATTTAACTTCCAGCAGTGATGCTTAAACACTACAACTGCTACAAATATTCCTAAAAGGCTTTTCTGCCTGTTAGAACCCCCAAAAAGTTGCAGTTTACTTTTTTTTCCTAAAGAAATACATTTTTGCTCTATCACTTCCACTTCAAAGCTCAGATTCATGTTGCTTTCTTCTCTTTTCAGCACTGGTTGATGTTCACATCCTTCTGTTCCTCAGCCAGCTGAAAGCCACTGTCATTTCTTCTGCCTCTAATGTATGATCTGCAAGACTCAAACATGGGAACCTGCTGAATTCCATCCTGAAAAGTGTGACTATTTCCTTTAGCCAGGCAGATAGATGGGAAAAACTCCCCCAAGCTGCATTCTCCTCAGCAGCATAAGGAGTGCCTTAAAGAAAATTCTTTGTTTCGAAAGTATAATAAAAATTGAACCAGCTGCAAATTCATAAATACTCTAATTAATATGCATTTAAATACCTGCATGCTGAGCTATCATAAACTTTCCACTTAAGGCAGGTTACCCAGGCAGGTCCCATTAAAGAGGAAATCAAACCTTCTTCTCCAAACTGCCACCACTGCAACACCCTCTCTCTGATTTAGCTATTTATGGGATAAAAACCTCCCTCTCCAACACCAGGCAAGACATTTCCTTTGAACTTGTTTGCAGCTTCTTGCAAACTGAAGAAAATCCAATCCCTCATAAGTCTTTTCTGAGAAATAACAGCCATGAGAGAGATGGAGGTGACCAGGGTTAGCAAACACATGGGTGACGTAATAAAATGAATCAGGGGCATGTTTTTGTCTCTATCAAAAGAGATCTGATCCTTCTGGAAAGAGACAACAGCTTTATTTGGAGCAGTCTCTTTCAGACAGAATTTATCCAGCAGTGCTCTAAATCTCCTTATTTCCAAACTTCCTTTTGCAAGTAAAAAGGGGTGAAGATGATGCTGGGCCACAGTTTTAAAAGTCTAAATTGAGGCAAGTATTTCAATTTATGCTATTTTTAAGATACAACGGCAATATATGGTATAAAGTGCACTATGAAGTGTGACCGGCACTCCTCACTGGTACCTGGAGATCTGTCAAACTTCCACAGGTCTGGGGAGGGGAAATGCAGATTGCTGTGACCCTGAGATCCGGGATGGTTTCAGCAAAGAAAACCAGGCAGGAGCAGTTCTGGAGCAAGAGGGTTTCCAGAAGAAGACAATGCCAAGCAGATTTTTCCTAGATTGGAACTCAGGCATCCTGAACTGACACCAATCTCTGCCTCCCTGTGTGCCAAGCAGGGATCCCAAGGCATTTCCCAGAGATTCCTGTTCCCTGCTGAGAGGGGGGAAACCCACTCAGTGATCCAGGCAGTGCTTACAAAGCCACGTGCGATGCACAGGGAGAGGCCCCTCAGTGCTGTGAGCAAAGGACCTGCCAGCAGAGTCATCATGGCACGATTATTTTAATGTATTACCTTAAAGGAAGCATTTTGACCAATATTCACTGCTCTCGGGATGCAAACTCTCAGAGAGCTTCAGTCCAGTTCATCTGGGGCTTAGCTGAACCTTCTCCAAGGCTTGGTTTAAGCAGTGGGCTGTGCAGACAGGGAATGTCTTAGCCCACTGTACTAAATCCCTCCTAGTTCTGGAATTGGCTGCAGCATTTGGGTGCCAAGCCAGGGTGAGGATCCCAGCTCCCCAAGTGATTTGAACATGCCCAGGAATTATGTGTTTGCATGAAATCTTCATGCCCCTAATTTTGCAGAAAACATTCCCCTTTTTGCCAGCGTTGCTGCAAAGTAAATACTGTGACCATATTGCAAGCAATACCGGGGCTGTAGATACTTCTTGTTACAGCTGTGAGCTGACCCATTTTCAGAACTTTAAAGCTAAAACTTTGCTTGGCAAAGAGGCAGAAATGTGTGCAGACATATCCTGCAGCAGAGAAACAGAGTGACCCTATTAAAAAATATCCCAAACCAGGAGAGAGAACAGGGTGGGAGACACCCCTGCTGGCAGAGTGACAGAGTTAGCACAGGGATACGACAACAGCCTGCAAAGGGACCACCAAGCCCAGCACTCCCATCACCTTGTTGGAACAGGCTGCCCAGGGAAGGCCCTGGAAGTTCAAAAGCATGTGGATGTGGCACTTGGGGACATGGGGCAGTGGTGGCCTTGGCAGTGCTGGGCTGAGGGTTGGACTCCACAATCTTGGAAATCATCAAGGTTGGAAAAGCCCTCTGTGATTCTGTTTCACCCACTGCTTGGGTTCTGTTTGAACTCTGACAAAGTGTCCACTGTTGCACAGTCACATAACCCAAGACAACCCCACGCCCTGATCCAGCACTGCCACGCCTCTCTTTCTTTGGTGAGCAGTGATAGGAACCGAAATCCCAGGAGCTCCAAAAATGGATCATCTCTGCTGGATCATGTCAAGGTCACTGGCCTTGCAGAAACACAAGGTTCCTGGGCCAAGGAGCTTCAAGAAACCACACTGTGAACAGAATTCCCTCGTGGATCTGTCCCACCCCTTTGAAGCCAAGATGAGATTTCCACAGGTTTGTAACCACTGTAGCTCTCAGCCTGCAGGCTGTGAGTGACTGTCACTACAAACACAAACTGTGCTACACCTTTCTACAGCCCCTCAGCCTTTCTGTCCCTTTCTCTGTCCTTTACAGATCACCTCAAAGAAGGATTCTTCAACCACACTCAGTCTTACACAGGAAAGAAGGTGTTTTTAGGGGCACAGACAAAATATAACACCTATCAAAAGCAAAATGGCAAATGAGAACCCCCCAGATTATTTCAGACCTTTAATATCTGCTTTGTAAGAAACTCTCCCCAAACTGCAAAGGGAAGAATATTGACGCGTGAAAAAAATCGTATAAAGAGTTAAATCTGCTGCTAGGAGTGATCAGTATGTGCATCACAGGACTGAAATGAAACAAATATTCCTACAGAGAATCCTCCACTTCAGTCCCTGGACTTTTTAATTGATTTTGTTAACCTGAACTCAGTGAAACCAGTGCTCTGGGCAGGATGACAGTGACTCCATCAACAAAGCAGAGGTAGAAACTTTCTAAGAATTAGCCTGTTTCTTAGCTCTCCAGATAAAATTGTATCATTAGCACAGAAACACACACACACACATATACACACATAAAGATATCTACACTTATAAATATTTATATATGATGTCCAGTGAGGAATCATCAATGGTGAAGAGCAGCACAGAGCCCAGTCCCAAGTCCCACGTGCCAGTTCTCATCTCCCTTTTGGGGATTCTCCCTCTCATCTCTCCTTTGGATTCAGCTCACCGAGCTCTTCCTTCTGTGCACACTTAATCCATTAAGCCTCCCGTGAATACGTGCTTAGAGTCTAAAGACTCTTCTTGATCTTGTCTCTTTCATTACTAAAGCTGGAAATTAATGAACAGAAACCTCTGCCACGGTTACAACGTGCTCTGTGTTAGGAGCTCATCCCAGCACAGGAACCACCGGCAGCTTCCTTGGAAAAGCCTCAAATGGGACTTGCTGGTGCCTTCCACCTGTACCATGCAGAGTTAACACAAAGCACTGGAACAGCACAGGCTAATTGATCTGTTCCATGTTTAAAACATGCAATTCCTTGTCCAGAAGCTGTGGATAAAGGGGCAGCAGCATCCCTGCACAGACACCTAAGGAGAAGGCAGTGACATTTTCCTGCACAACTTCAGGCGTCCACCTTGGCACCTGTGGGACCTGGGCCACATTCCCCCATCCCTCTGTGCAGCAACAGGCTGGCTGGAGGTGGGGACAGTGCTTTTCCAACCCATTTCCCACCTCTTCCCACGCCGTGTTTCATCTTCAGTCTTTTTAAAGCCACTCCACAAGATGACAACACTTCCCAGGGAATAGACAGCAAGCAGCCAGGAAAGACTGACATTGCATGGACCTCTGACTACAAATACCATGGACTACCATTCCTCTGAAACACCTGCCCATCATTTTAGGTAGTTTTAAGCCTGGGTGATTTAACTGATCTTTCACAGAACGTGCAGTGGAAACGTTTCCACAAGCACAAACTGCACAAGGAGTTGGTACCAAACTCTTCCCTCTGTGGGGACCAGGGACAGACCCAGGGAATGGCTGGAGTTGTGTCAGGGCAGGCTCAGGTTGGATCTCAGGGAAAGGCTGTTCCCCCAGAGGGTGGTGGGCACTGAGCAGGCTCCCCAGGGCAGTGGGCACAGCCCCAAGGCTGCCAGAGCTCCAGGAGGGTCTGGATGATGCTCTCAGGGACAGGGTGGGATTACTGGGGTGTCTGTGCAGGGACTGGGGTTGGACTCTGATCCTTGTGGGTCCTTCCAACTCAGGATATTCAATGATTCTATAATTTAATTTTCCTCAACTTTTTTTTTTTTTTTTAGCTTCAACCAAATAGGGAGAAGGCGAAAAAATTACTGACTCGATGCCCAGCAGTCCTGCTGGTGCAATTGGCTCACTCACTGTTAAGGAGCAGCAGTGGAAAAGGCTGTAAAGCAGAAAATACACTGAACTCCTACCAGCTGCAGCCCTTCCCCATTTGTCAAGGACAAGCTGATTATAAAGCTTGACCCTCAATCTCATCTCCAGCCTTTAAAACCATGTGGGTATTTGCAGCACTAAGAGGAAGGAGGACTGGGAGGCACTTGGCTTCAGAGGAGGAAGCACTTAAGCTCTGCCAGGGGAGGTTTAGGTTGGATATCAGGAAGAAATTCTTTACAGAGAGTGATCAGGCCTTGGAATGCTCTGCCCAGAGAAGTGGTGGATTCTCCATCCCTGGAGGCTTTTAAGATGAGACTGGATGTGGCACTCAGTGACATGGTCTGGTAACCACAGTGGTGTTGGATCAAGGGTTGGACTTCATGATCTCTGAGGTCTTTTCCAACCCAGCTGATCCTAAGATTCTACGAGGGGCTGTGCATCCAGCACAGCTCAGCTCGCTGCCCCTGGAAACCCACCAGCTGCTCTTCCAGCCTCCTGGGGTTTAAACCATCAGGAGTAAGAGAAGAATTTAAAGTGCTTTGGTATTTGTGAAGACTGAGGGAAAGGTCTGCAGTTTGCATGCACCCATCATTTTTAAAACCTCCCTACAGCAGCATCCCCACCCACACTTCTCCAGCCCTGAAATGGTGGAAGCTCCTCAAGTAAGGGAATTCCAGGCACTAAATCAGACAGACTCATCTTTCATTCATACGTCATGAATTTATCCTTTCAAAGCAGCAAACACAGGTGGGACTGACTGTCGTGTCCCTTCTCCCAGACCCTTCCTCACCCTGATAACAAGCAGGCTGCTGGTGCTGGCACTTCCCAGGAGGAATGGCTGTTAGCACATGGAAATCCAGCTCACTCTTCCTGCTGGCCCATGCAGTGAGCAAAGGTATTCATTGTGTTATTCCACGTGTTTTTCTCACACAACACTAAGTAAGGACATAATCCAAACCCATCCCTGAAGTCACAGTGACAGCCCTGCCCAGGCCCACAGAAGGATTCCAGGGGTTTAACACCTCACACTGTCTGGATCTCCACGTACACCAAGGCCAGGACTTGGCCAAATCTTCAATTGTTGGCATTTTCCACATCATGAGAAAAAACTTTGCAGTGTAATCTTTGCCAGGATTTTAGAACCATCAAGAAAAACAATGAAAAAATTTCAAATCATGTCATAATACCCTTTCAAAGATCACTTTGGGATAAAAATAGGCAAAATAATTTAGGAAAAGCCCAGCGTTTGGTTATTTAAGATGAAATAACTTTACAACCATTTGATACATTTACAAATCACAGAATCTCAGAATCCCAGAGTGGTTTGGGTTGGAGGGGAACATAAAGATCCCATTGTTCCACCCCCTGCCATGGGCAGGGACACCTTCCACTAGCCCAGGTTGCTCCAAGAGCCATCCAACCTGGTCTTGGATACTTCCAGGGATGGGGCATCTCCCTAAATTTAGCATTTCCCCTCCCCATCCCCCAAATAACTCCAGGAATCCTACATATACATTTATGGTTCACATTAAGCTTGTAACCATGTCTTGGCTGAATCACAGGACTGGTACATGAGGCACACCTGGCACCAAAGAACAGACAGAACAAAGAAATATCTTACAGAAAAAGGGAAAAAGAAATTGATTGTATTTTGTTTACATTGATGTAAACAGCAATTTGTCAGAAAAAACCCTGTATCCAGCACCAGTGTAAGAACAAAGAAACTCCCACCTGGATCCTTCCAAGCCAGAAATGTTCAGCAATGGACCAGCTGAAATCAAACCATATCACAAGATCAGTTCCCTTCTTTCCTTCTCTTTGTGCTCACCCATCTTTGTCTCTGCCTATGGTGCAAAGAGGGAAGCAAAACTTCCTCCAAGGATTTCAATGAACATTTCTTATCTCTTCAAGTGGTTCCTTAACATTTCTGTAAACCCCTCTGAAGACAGCTTTACAAAACCCACTAATTTTCAACCTCCCCAAAAGAATATTTGGTCTTAAATATGAAAAATCTAATTCTGAAAGTGCTTAGTGAAGACTTATATTGAAGATATCACCACAGAGGGCTGTGTTTAATGATTACAGTGGAATAACAATGGGATGAAATACAACTATACAGATGGCCGTCAATACAACTATATACATGGATTTAATTTCTTTTTAAAATATGGGACTATTTCTTTTAAACACTGAACCAGTTTTAAGTGCAACATTCTGAATTTTCTGAACTAGAGAATTGGGCAAGTGTTGCCAAAAAAGATTCCCTAAATTCCCAGCTCAACAGGTTTGGGAAAAGACACTCAGGGCTTGATGAAGAGGGAGGTGGATGGGGCTCCCCCAGAGCCCTCCAGGCATTGCTGCCCCACGGTGGGTCTGAACAGCACAGCCCTGGGAAACCAGCCCGGGCTGTTCCTACCATGGAAGACTGAACATTCCTCATGGGTTTCAATAAGGAAGCAGCTGGCCTTCCTCCCCCAGAAGTCAGGATGTTCCTCTTTGGAGAGGGCTGGCATCAGAAAGCCAAGCTGTGAGGAGACAACTCCTGTAAGGAGCTTTTATTAGAGAGCAGCAGCACTGAAGGGACTCCTGGAAAAAAGCCTCTCTAGAGGAGCTGAAGGATCCAGGTGGGAGAGGTGTTCATCAGACAGTTCCCTCCAATAAAGCAATTCAAACTACAGTGCATTCCCAGCATTTATTCCCTAGTGGAAAGTGCTAATGAGACACTTATAAAAACGCAGCCCGGGAAAGGCTGTTGGGTTTGATCCAGGCAAAATGCAAGAGCTGCATCTTCCTCTTCTGGCAAAATGGAGAGGGAAGAGTTCAAAGTGTCCCTGAGCTGAGGCAGCAGTTCTTAAGTTTCAAGCATCCCACAGCAGCAACACTCCCCTGTGCCCACATCCAGCCTCATCTCATCCTGACATGGGAAAAAAACCAGCTGGAAAAGCCCTAAAAGCACCAGTTACCCAGAGCTGCTGGTGCCATGTGCTCCTGCCCTGTCTGGTGATACTCAGCTTGTCAGAACACCACAGACTGAATTCCCTCTCCATCCCACACGAATCCTACATCTTTTATCCCAGTTTCACACTGTGACCCTTCCCTCAAGGAGCAGGATGCCAGGAGTGCTCTTCCAAACATCCTTGGGGCTGGGAGGCAGCATTCCTTTGAAACAGGATTGCTGTTATCTGCTCTGCTTTCCCAACAGTGGTTCATCTGTATCCCTGAGTTGCAAATATTTCGTTCCAGGACCTTACCCAAGGTTTTTCACAGCAGCTTTTCATAAACAGCTCAGACACCAGCAGGGCTCGCTTGTCCTTCAACATAAACCCTTATGACAGTCACTGAATCATTTTATAAGTTGATACGAGGAGTCAAAGGCTCTGCTTTCACAACATCATGTGCATTGTCCTTGTAGATCATCCTGGGAATGCACAAATTACTTGGAATCACAGCCTTGCACACAGACCAGCTGGGAGAAGGTCCGAGGCACAGGCTTTACCCAGACCATGACTAATGTCAGCTGTTAATACTGACAGGGCCTAAACACACCCAGGTGAATTCTGTGCCTTCCAACAGGATCAGAACACCTGAACAAGTGTCTCTGGGCTGGCAGCAATCTCAGCATCCCGGGCAGGCAGATGAGCACCGAGCTGCTGCAATAAAACCACGGGGCCACATCCTGCTCCTGGGGCTCAGGAGTTGCTTCCGTGGAAGCAGAAGATCTAATTCAGCAAAGTATTCAAGCCCAGAACACATATATTCAGATCTATGTGGCAATGTGCATGCAATGCACAGAGCTGCTCCCTACCCAAGGCTGGCAACATTGCAAATTAACACCGTCTAATTAATACAGTCACTGCAGGGCACAGAGACTCAGTGGAACCACCCTCAGGCACAAAGGAAAATGTTCTGGCTCCTTCCAGGAGCATTTTTCCATGGGAATGCTTACACTTCCCAGCACTACGGAATGCTGAAGCAGAGGGAGGAATGCTTTGCAGTGCAGTGATAGAGTCTGTACAAAGCCAGGCTCGCAGTGCTCAGGTGGCTGTGGGAAAACACAGAAGAGATGACAGAGACATGAGAAACACACAGTTTATCCCAACAACACCTGGAGCATTTCCCACCAGCAAAACTTGAACTTTCCCTCATACCTTAAGTGTGAGTCACTATGTAACAAAAAACATTCTTGGGAAAATATCACTGAATTTTAAAATATTTCCTTTTTTCATCTATGTAACAGCAACAAAAAAGTAAAATATTAATTTTTTCCCTTTGTTTTGCCTTTGGGGAGGGATGGGAGAGAGGGAGATCCCCCCCCAGCAACATTCCAGGTTACTGCAAAGCTAATTCCTGTTCTAAGCAGCAGGCAGAGGAGGCTGTGTGTTGCTGGACAAGAGCTACAGTTACCCTGCAGAAAAATCCCTGGAGAGACAAAGCATCAGCCAAAACCAGAGTGACAAATGCTTCTGCTGCCTTGCAACAGTCCGACATCTAAATGTTTTCCTTCAGCCTAAAATCACCCTACTCGATATTGATGTTTTGTTGCATAGTGTGATCTAAAGCCATCGGAGTTTAAACTGATGGGGTTTTGTCTGCCCTTTTTTCAGCTTCAAAATTAATATTTCAATGTATTAAGTTTGGGCAATGGTGCACAAGACTAAAGCAAAGGAGACTGCAGAGCTCCAACCTTCGGTAATCTTCAAACAACCCATTCCCAGTGCCAGAGCTACTCAAAATCTTCAGATTCTTCTCCTTCAGAACCTCTGAACTCGACTCTCCACAGAGCTGAGCACTGCAGCCCTGCTCTGCTAGGATGGGAGATTTATGACACTGGGATTTATAACACTTAGCTCCTCAATATCAGCCCATTTATTCACCATAATAGAAATTTAGGAGCTGCTCAACACCTGACAGCAGCCGCACAGAACAATTTAAGAGAATTAAAGACAATCGCTGTATTTAATTAAGAACCATCCAGGCAGATGAGAACTGCACAACTGCAAAAAATCAATAGTGAATTGTGCAGCTCATCTTCTGTGAGGACCAACGTGGCATCTTCAAAGCCCAGGAATAGTTAAATTTAACACAGGAGAGACAAATACGGGGGTTTTCACAGTCTCTACGTTTAGTTCCAAGTGATACCAATTTTATGCAGTTGTAGGAACGTCATTTTTATGTACCAAGACTGAGCAACCTAGAAATGAAATGTGTTTTGCACAGGAGAACCAACAAAAGCCATGTCCTACTGAGCCCTACACGTGGCTTGGCTCTATCCACCCATAAACATCACTAGAAGAAAATCTTCTCCTCAGCTGCTTTTCCAAACAACTTATTTCAACCACATCCTTTACATTCCTGGTGCTCAGCTGCAGCTCCCAGGGTTGTTGGGCTATTCTGCAGAGCCCAATTCCACACCTTCCCTGGGGCTGGATGTGGGACATGGAAATAATTTGGCTGCAAAGTGTCTCTCTCTTGCTGGAGTGCTGAAGCCTATTAAAGCTGCATCTTGGGGAGGGAGAGCATGTTCTCCCAAGAACTACTTGAAGCTTAGAACAGTTTCCATGTTATACTATGAAAATGTGTATTTCAATAAAGGTCAAGCCTCACTCTACTGCCATAAGCACGTGGAAACCTCCTCACTGTGGCTCACACACAGCAGGTTAACATCCCCCCACCACTTAGCCCTGTGCTAACAAGAACAGCCCGAAGTCCTTTCTGTGTTTGAAACAGCTTTTCAAGTTTCTGCCCCACACACTGTACAGGGAATGTCTCAGGATGCAGTGGCTCATTCCAGAAAAAAAATCCCACTGGTACCACCACTCAACTGAGCTAATTTTCTGGGGAGTTTTTTTCCTTCCTGCTGTAAATAGATAGGGCATTTCTCCTCCTAATGTGGCTAAATGTAAGAAAGAGTTCTGCAGCAGCTGAAATGTTAACACAGAAATACAGGCTGTTTTCCTTAAATATGTACTTCGGTTGTTTTCTAGACAATTGAACTTCTCAGAGGAAAGTATCAGCTGAAGAGAGCAAATATTTGAATGGCATTCAGTGGGAAAAATGATGACTAACAGAACAAAGTGGTGTAATTTGCAGAGCTGTACTTTGTAATCATCCTTTTGAGCAGAGCAAAGAACAGTGCTCCAAGCCATGGGGTACAAACCCAGCAGTTGCTGCAATCAGCTCCTGCTTCTTTACAGACATTCTGTGGCCTCGTGTAGTTGGCAAATTTTTAATTCATTCAGTCTGTTTGAAAAAATTACGGAGTTTATTGGTGGTTCCACTGCAGGATCTCCAGCCATGAATGCAGCACTCACAGGGTGGGCCGAGAAGCTGTGGCTGCCCCATCCCTGAAGTGTCCAAGGCCAGGTTTGATGGGGCTTGGAGCAACCTGGGACAGTGGAAGGTGTCCCTGCCCATGGCAGGGGGTGGGACTGGATGAGCTTTAAGGTCCTTTCAGCCCAAAGCATTCCATGGACATGCCATCCAGCTCCAATCTCTGCACTTCTATCCTGCTTTTAGCTGGTTTAGCACAGTCCACATGGGAGAGGGACCGTGTTAGTGGTGACTTGCACTAGAGATCCCAGCACAGTGTCACCACGTGCTGCCACAGCTCTGCAGCTGCAGACCAGCATCCACCACCCATGGCTTCCACCTGGGCAATGCTGCCTTTGGTGCTACCACACCAACCAGCCACCACCCTCACTGGACAAATCCCAGGGAAATTCAAAACATACCACAGGACCTATAATGAAATACTTGGCATCTTCAGATACAAGGTGAGACAACCCTGGGCAGGATGAAGAACTCCCATGAGGGCAGGTTTGCTGCATGGGGCAGACCAGTGTGTCAGGAGAGATCCTGACTTGCCCTTCCATCCATCACAGCAGGTCTGGGATCCCAGTGCTGCAGGGAAAGTCTGGTTCATGCCCTCTGGGATGTCTCTGCCTCAGATCCAAACCCTACAAGGCTGCTGGAGGTCTGCAAGGTGATGCCAGGGGATGTGATGCCAATGGCTGAGGGCACTTGGCGTGTTCAGCTGGAGAAGAGGAGACTGAGAGGAGACCTCAGTGCAGGTCCAACATCCTTGGGAGGGGCAGAGGAGGGGCAGGCACTGATCTCTGCTCTGTGGGGAGCAGGGACAGACCCAGGGAATGGCCTGGAGT
>JAWWEU010000023.1:19795375-19805787 GCA_035583155.1 Acropternis orthonyx
GACCAAATTGGAACTCTCTTGTAGGGTGCTAACCCAAGAGTTCCCCAACGTTGCTTTAATAAATCCCTCGGCTGCATAGAGACCCAAATTGTCTTGGTGCAGTTTTCTACGCCTTTTTGGGGGCACGAATTCTTGGCATCAACCTCCAGGTGGTACAACCCATTTTTAATCCAGACCTACCTACATGAAACATCCTATAACCCCTGTAACACCAAGCAAATAACTCCAACTCCACTAGTGGCACCCCAAGTTCTCCCCTAAGCTTTTTGCAGTAATAAAGACACAGGTTACTAATTTGCTGGTTGTTTGGGTGTGTCGTCCCCCCCCCCCCCCCCCAAGTTTCTACAACTTTTAGAATTACTTTTTTCTCTCAAGGAAAACAGCTTTAAAAATATTGAGTGTTCAGCTGTATCTTCCTCTAAGTTGGTTCTCTTCAATGGAGTGTTGTTTGAGTGTTTGGCTTGTGGTTTCTGTCACTTCTTATCCCTCTAGCTCACAATAAGCACATTTACAAGTGTTTGCATGCAAGACAAAGTGAATAAAGTCCAACAGAAAAGTTTATAATAGAAAATAATGAATAAAGTGGTACAACACCACCTTAAAGAAATATTCTAAACCTGGCAACCTAAATATATCTTTCCACTATAAAAAAGCTTAAGCACTTTCATTTCCTGCTGTTCCAAAAAGCAGATTCACATCACACCAACACTCCAGTTGTCATCTGGATTTTCCTCACCACTTCGTTCAAGAGTCACTTCAGTGCACGTGAAGTTTTAACATGGGAAGGTGCTGTGAGTGCTCCACCTGCTGCAAAGCAATTCAAGGGAAAGAGCTGCAGCTCCATTTTTTAAAGGAAGATCCCAAGGTCTCTCCCAGAAAATGAACATAAATGAGGAGCTGCTGTTTTCTAATGAGAACCATTTGCAACTGTGTGGGACCCATGAGGCTTGCACAGATGCTTGTCTGTGTCCTCCATCATTTGCTACTTCAGTGCTTCAGTAAAACAGAAAGATGCTCCAGCCAGAGAACCCACATCACTTGGAGAATTTAGAGAAGGAAAAAGGAGTTCACATGGATAGAGCCCATGGAGAAAAGTGCTGACTGTCCATTTGCTTGGTTCTTAAATTTCACAGGAAATTCCCTGCTCATCATACCCTTCACTACTGTTGGGAGAAAGCAGGAGAAAACAAGAGCACAGGGTTTCTCTGGCAGGAGGCAGAAATTAAAACTCCTCTTTTGCAGGTCTGGACAAGGGCAATTCTTTTCTGCTTGCATTCTGCTATTCACTACCCTGCTGCTCACTTGTCACCGGCACTGAAAACAGACAAGCTCCAGGAATCCCATTGTCCTTTCTGGATAAAGAACCAGTCATCCATTTGCATTAAAGCCTTACTGTACCTTTCCATCTCAGTTGTTAATTACCATTGCCTAATAGCTTCTTATATACTCTCAGGGAGTGGATATCAATTTTGCCACTAGCTAAGTAAAAAAAAAAGAAAGAAAGAAAGAAAATATTGGAAATAATCAGCTTTTATGATTCTCATCTAATCCTAACCCTTTAGTATTACCCTACTTTGGCTAAGAAACAGCAGCTGGCTCTTTGGCCTCCAAATGATAATTAAAAAGCTCATTACTGAACCCCATTAAAGAGCTTCATAAAAGCCTCAGAATGGGAATGATGAGGTCAGGCAAGAATGGTGAAAGATGGACAGTGTTGGAGCGGATTAAAAGGCCACCTGCCACTCGTATGTGTGGGGTGGGTGTGGAAACACTTCCCTATTTATTCTTTTAAATGAGGAAGCTGATCCCAGCCAACATTACAGAATGGGCTGTGGGCTTTGGGGTTTCATTTCATCTTCTGATTTCAATGATCTAATGCAGTGTAATTAGCTTTTACTACAAGATTAATTCAAAGAAAAAGGAAAGAAAATACGTGAAGTCCCCACTCCTTTTGCCTACACAGTTCCTGCAACATAAACACATATATATGTCAGCATCTGCTCTGGAGCTGAGACAGGAAATTAAAAGAATATTCTTTTCAGTATGATTAAGAGACATGGAGTAATATGTATTTAAATGCCTTAAGAATTCTCAAAAACTTCTTGGAGTACTTTGAATACTTAAGTCATTGCACATATTTAATGTTGTCACAGAATAGGACTTCTTCTCCCAGGCTGGTTTCAATTTGCACTCGTATCTACATCCACACACAAATTTCTTCAATTCAGTTTAAATCCTAAATGTTTCACTCTCAGACAGAACATCTACACATCCACAAGACCAAAGAAAGGTTTGGCCTTCACGGAGTAGAAACCACATATTCTATAGCGGAAAGATTAATGTTATTGTCATTTATTTATGATTGGTTTTTTTAAAATTCATACTATTATCAAGTGCATCCTTGGGCAAAAGCCATGATCCTGCAAATCCCTTAAAATAATGAGGCAGTGGCACAAACATCCCATTAATGCTGGCTGGGCAGTGCAAGGATTGTATCCCAGGCAGGCAGACACAGCCATCCCCCTGGAGCTCGGAGAGATGACCCATCTGCTGAAGGCTTGGAAGAACCATCTCCCACATGCTCAGACTTTACAGGAGGAGAGTGGAGTGACATCAAATAAGGCTCTTCTACAGCAAAGGCAAAGCAGAGACAGAGCCAGGATGGGGCTGAGATACATCCAGGACACTCAGCTATGAGTGAAGAGCAACTGCAGATCCCTTGTCATCTCCACGTGGCCCGGGGACAGCAAGGACTGCAGGGACAGAGCCACGTCAGGGACTCACTCTTACTGTGCCGACATCTTCCCATCAGAATCCAGACACAGTGGGAGATGACAGAGGTTTAGTAGTAACCCAGTGGTAGATCAGGAAGCAGGACACAACCTCTGTCAGCCCTGAAATGATCCCTCTGTTGATTTTCTTCTACAATGTCATCCAGAAAAAGTTCTGGATTTGAAATCACAGCATCACCACAACCCCTTCAGACCTCCCTGTTTTCATCACTTCATGAGCATGTCCAAGAAAAATTCCTCCTGCTCCACAGGACAAGGATTATGATGGAATCCCAGAATGGGTTGGGTTGAAGGGGACCTTAAAGATCATCCCATTCCACCCCCTGCCATGGGCGGGGACACCTCCCACCAGCCCAGGCTGCTCCAAGCCCTGTCCAACCTGGCCTTGGACACTTCCAGGGATGCGGCAGCCACAGCTTCTCTGGGCACCCTGTGCCAGGGCCTGCCCACCCTCACAGGGGATAATTCCTTCCCAATATCCAATCTAACCCTGCTCCCTGTCATTTATTACCATCGTGAAGCAATTTATACAGGTAGTGAAGCCAGAAATTACTGAAATGTTCAGTCCTTTAGCCTTGAAATTTCAGAGTCAGATTCAATCAAAATAAACTTATGCAGAGTATTCCTTGTTTTTCCAAAGAGAATGCCAGAGTAATAGAAAAAGTTGGCAACTCGTTCGTGGATGACTCAGTCATATTTACAAACTCCCTCAATCAACCACAAGCACCCTTGGTTTGTTCAGCTTCCTCTGACTGCTTTTTTATTTTAAAAAATTGAGTAGCCACAACCAAAGACCAAGAGGTTCCCAGCTGTTGGCTTGTTTAGCAGTGCTGGGTTTGGCTGCAATAATTTCCTTGTCTCCCTACCCCAAGCCCCAGAGATCAACACTACTCCTTCCTAAGAGGGTCCAGAAAAACTGTCAGGACAGAAGTCAACTATTCCTTAAGAATCCAGATTTGGAAAAGAGACTTTTGCACTGACTTTCCAACACAAATGAATGTCACAAAGCAGGTATAGAATGGCTTAGACTATAAAAAAAAATAAAAATTATGCCATCAGTTTGAAGTGCTCTTTGCTCAGCTCCTCTTCAGTGTCCCAAGGCAGCACACACTGTATTTCCCTCAGTGATGATACCTTTTTCCAGATCCTTTTCCATATTTCTCCAAGGTCTGTAAGCAAGGCAGTTAGATGGCTGTGACACCCAAATTGTGCAGGATGCTGTGGAAAGCACTCCCTAAGGATGCAGATGACAGCAGCTGGATGCAGAGCAGCAGTGCCAGTGAACTGCCACTCACCTGGGGGAGCACAGCTCATTTTAGTGCCCCAGGATGGCAAACAGTCCCAGCACAGCCAGTTCTTGAAAGCCAAATCCTCATTTACAATAGGAAAAGAGCACAATCAAAGCAAGGCTCAAACACCCTCCTAACATTATCTTGGTCCTGTTTAGTCCTCTGGAGCCTCTGAAGGGCCGTTGTCATCTTTGCAGCAGCACGTGTTGGTCAGGAGGTGACTTTACAGCAGCGCTTTTCAGAGCAGCTCCTTTCAAAACTAAAGGCAGCAGAAAGAGATAATGAAAAAAAAAAAAAAAAAACCATCCCAGGCAAGCCAGGCTTATCTCAGTATATTCTGAGCACATAATAAAGGACACTGTGTGAGCTGCAATCCTCATCTCCACTGCAGAGTGGAAACTTCCCTCAATTTATGCATCAAAGCAGAGGGAGTTATGAGAAGGCCAAGGGCTGAAATGAACTCCTGCTGCATTTTTGATATTTGCTGGAGCACAAAGGGACAGTTTTTACCCAACACAGAATAATGGTAAGTCATCTTAATTCCTGCCCATGATGGGTTTGCAGTAGCCAGAAAGGAAGGGTTTGGCTGATTTGAGTTCAGGTGCATTTTAAAAAGTGATATGCTCCAATCTTTACCACTTTGGAAGTTTTAAAGATCAAATTCAGCTTGACTGTATAATGAACAAAAACAAGTGGAGGAACTGGAAAAGTGAAGATATCCAGAGAACATTTGCTGACTGGACTCTTGAAACACTTGAAAACATGGCTCTTGAGTATAGGATTCACCACTGTTGCACCATATACAGGACAGGTGAGACTAAAATGGGACTAAAACCAGGAACAAGTCAGCTCATACTTATCTTCTAATGACTTTTTTTACCTGTTGGGTGGTAAATGTTCATAATATTTAGTGCAGCTCTATTAATTTTAGCTCCAATCTCTATTTTTGTATACAGATACTGCTTCTTACATTAAAATTCAGAGGAGAAAATCCTATTCCCCTGCTACAGTTAATTATTATAAATAAATTACAGGGGTATCCCAAGTAATGTGCTTGATTTAATCAACAAAAAGCTAATGAGGCCAAATTGATGCAGGAATTAGGCAAGACTAGCTGACAGGTATTTACAGACCCATTCAGCACCTAAGACTGCCGAATCAATATGGGATTTGAGCAGTGAGGGCGTTGTGGAGCCAAGTTAAAGTGCTTTCCATTCTGCTCTTCACCTCCACAGCTGATGATGGGGCAGAGCAAAGAGGCCCCAAAGGCCACAGCTTTCAGTCAGTAACTTTTCCTGAAGAAGTCACAGAAGCCTTTACAGCCTTAACCAGGCTTTAATAACCAAGAGTTTGCATGAAAGGCTTTCTTACTGCCCTTTGTTCACCCCTGGGAAGAGGCAAAAATCTATAGATTCGCTTCTGAACCGCGTTAGAACATCATCAGTATAATTGAAATGGTGCGATACAATATTTGGCTGCAACAATTACAAACACAGAGCTTTAGTCTTGATCCCAGTTATTTATAATGCACATTTCAGGCTATTCATCTGCACTGTAATAACCGAAAATGTTCTTTTTGTCTTTATGTTTTTATTAACACATTCTGTTCTCAGCTTCCCCAACACACTTCATCTTCCATTTATTGACAGTTGTGTTTGCTGGAACTCTTCCAAAAGCATCATTAAAACAGCTCAGATGAGGAACCAGATACCTGAATCACAGTTAGTTCCTAATCCAAGGATTCTGCTTGATTTGCACAGAGGCATAAAACTACCTAGAATATAGATTTAAAAAGCAAAAAAGGAAACAAGGGCCTTGAAAGTTCTCAGTAGGTTTTTACACATCTCTTTTTTGCTGCATATTTTGCTGTTGGATGGAACTAGTCCAGCCATGACTGCCTGCATAAAACAATGAGGTCAGAAAGGAAGACTATGGAAGTTCTCCCTTTTCTTTGATTTTGTCAGTGTGCAGAATTCAACAAGAAAATTGCTTTATCTTCAAGTCCTCTCTATGAAAGTCTCACAAGGGAATTCTTTCGAAGGAAACAGGATTTTTTTTTCACCTCATTTCAACTCATTAATAGAACTCACTTCTACTCAGTTTGCAAATGGATTTCCAATAGTTAGTACAGACTATTTTCAATGTTCTGCAGAGGAAAGTATGGCAATTAATTCTGTTCCTCAAGTCAGATGTTATTCCTGTCCTCACAGGGCTATGTGAGTATCACTGCATCTCCACTTTAAAAAATAAGAATAAAAAGCCAGAATAACTGGTTTAAATCCATAAGACAAGCCAACTTCAGACCATACCCTGCCCTCCTCTGTAACTCTGCAACAGCTACATCAGGAGTGGAATTAGACCACGATCCTTGTGGGTCCCTTCCAGCTCAGGATTCCAAGGGGCTCTGTTGGACTCGCTGTGTCTCAGCCCTGTTTTGCAGGGATGGGACCCCTCACCCAGCTGTAGGTGCCAGGGAGAGCATCATCAGATGGGACTGAAGGAGTGAAGAAGTTCCTGTCCCCCTCAGCCCAGCACACCAGGGCACACACATTCCACCTCCTTCTCAAAAGGAGATGGAAAGAGAAGGCAGAAAGCAACTTCACTTGATAGGAGCTGCACAGCAGGTTGTCTCATGTCTCCAAAACACCTGGTCACTTAAAGGTGGCTCTCACTGCCCCCCCCAAACACGAATAAATGTGCCCAACTCTTCCCAAGTGCCCTCTGCTCCTGCTTGTCTGGACCAGAGAGGGGGCACAGAAACAAGGATTCAAGCAGGAGCTGTTCAAGAGATGCTTCAGAACCGGTTTCATCCAAAGCCCTCGAGGAACATTCTGAAGCACACAGAAAGTATAAGACATCCTACATTTTCCCTTTCTTTACGCTCACATTCTGCCCCTGAGATTTATCCAGCTTTTCCTGCGAATCCTAATAGAAAAGAACAAAAGCAACGCACCCAGAATGGCAGAATAATGAAGGAAATTCAAGTGGCTTTATCTCCTCAAAAGAGAAATCCTGTGGCACTACAAGCTCCCTGAATTGAGTTGTGCACACATGTTGCTCATTAAACAGCCTTATCTTACACACAACCAGCGACTGTGAGCGAGAGCAGCTTCTGTAAGAACAAAAATGGGGATAAAAATGAGCTGCACTGAATTAATGTGGACCCACTCCCCAGGCTTTGTCTCCTCAGGATTGCAAATTCAACAACTGCTGGCCTGTCGAGAGAATTCTATGGAGCACAATCAGCACTCAGATACAGAAATTACAGCTATTTCCAGTGGAAATAATTTTAGGCAAAATGCTTGCATATGCTGGTTTAGCCACCTGGATGGTATCCAAGTCTTAGCAAGACTTGGTTCTTCTTTTCAGTAGAAAAATCGGAATTGCAGTGAGTCAGAAGTCAAACTATTAATATAATGCACTGCCTGGTGCAAACACCTCATTTACTTGCAAACACAATCGTGTTTACACAATTCTTGCAAAAAAAAAAAATATTCATCCCCTTTCCTTTTATTTCACCTGTGAGAACAATGCCATTGGACTCCCTTGCTGATGGAGTCCAAGGAAACTTGGAGTGCTGAGGGGGAACAAGAGCTGCATTCATGCTGAACATTTTTGTACAAACCACAGATGGTGTTGTGGCTGTGAAACTTAAAATTTGCAGCACCTGAAGGTTAAATCATGAAACAATATGAGATGCCTAAAGATCCTTCAACAAGTTGATGACAAATCCAGAGAAATAAAAACCTTACATGAAGCACAAAATCATGGACTTCTTTAGAAGACCATCAGTTCCTCCCTCTGATCACCAGGACTCTCATGCAGTTACACAACAGACTTTGAGGCAATAACATGATTTTGGCTGTATTGCCTGAGAACTAGAACTCAGTTAACTCTATTCTTGCCTCAGACTAGCACACTATTACTCCCCTGTTTGTCTACTTTCAACAGATTATGTGTAAAAATAACAGAAGGTCAATGTTCCTCCTGTTGACTCCAAAATTTTACTAGCAAATCTCCACTCCTGTAGCTGCTCAATGTTAAAATGTCACTGATTACCCCTCAAAACTGGCCTGGCTTCTGTGAAATATATTAATGACTCTGCTTGGCAGGTCAGACAGAAACACGTGGCTGAGGTACACACTCAACCGGTTTTAAAAACCACAAAGTTTAAAAACACCAGGAAATCTTGAAGTCTAGTTCCAATCAATTTCCATAATCCTCTTCCCAAAAATCAAGTGTTTAAAACGCCACTGCTGACACTGCCAGGTAATTTTGTTACAGGGGTGCAACTACCCTGCAGGAAAAGAGCTCATCCCAGTTTAGGGTAAAATGGACAAAGGGCTAAAAGGGAAAAACCTGTGAAAACTCTGTTAACAGAGCTGAAATAATCCCAGAATATGCCAGGTTGGAAGGGACCCACAGGGATCATTGAGCCCAGCCCTCAGCCCTGCACTGGCCCATCCCCAGGAGTCACACAGTGTATTGTCCACCAAAACCACATACAGGATCATGTTCTGCTGTGTGCAGCCACTTCAAACCTCTGATGAAACCAGCTCTGCACCAGCAGGAGCAGGGACAGGCTGCAGGACACCCTGTGGTGTGTCAGGTATACAACCCCCAGCTCACCTGGCTGAGTGTCACCTCCTCCTCTTCCAACCTGCTGTCTTACAAGCACCATCTCCAGCCTTGAATCTCTACCCTTCGCCACATCTATAACTTGAGCTACAGCTAGGATTGAGAATTCCATTGTTCTGGATATCATCCCATTCCCAAAGTGTTGTTAAAGCACACAGCTAAATGCAGGGATGCAGCTCGAGTCCCACGAGCTGAGTCACCAGCTCAGTGGCTCCAGGCTCTCCCATTGCTGCCCAGGTGTCACTGTAGGATGGAGCTCTCCTGCCTCAACAGTATTCCTGGCACTGGCAATGCCATGTTACTCTGTGTTCTGACGGATGTAAGGTGGGCTTGGCAGTGGGGTTGGACTTGAGCTTAGAGGTCTTTTCCAACCTAAACAGTTCTGTGGTCTCTTCAAGAAGGTTGCTGTGTCAGATTTGCTTCCTCACCAGCCTGGGTTTATTTGGACAAGTAGTTGTGTACTTAATTCAGTAACTCTCACAGTCCAGAACCAAAGTGCAAATGGATGAATTCAAGTTGTTATCCCAATGGAACCTGTCAATGGCAAAGTACCTGCTCAGTGGATAGAGGGAGAGCACACAGTGTGTGGAAACAAGAGGGATGCTGCTGCTCGGGCAACCCAGAGCTGCAGCACAGAAGGAGTGCTAGATTGACCCCTCTGCACCAATACTTGGTTTCATTACCATCTCCTACTCCTGGGAAATGGTCCATGGCACAGCCCACTTTCCATGTGTTGCCAAGAAGCACAGGATGACAGATTTTTAAGAAGAACTGTGAATATGTACTCCCAGTATTATTTCCCTTTTGTTTGGTTTGTTTTCACTCAGTCTGTAATAGCAGATGTCTCTCAGGTTGCCCAGAGAAGCTGTGGCTGCCCCATCCCTGGAAGTGCCCAAGGCCAGGTTGGAACAGGGCTTGGAGCACCCTGGGATAGTGAGACTGGATGGGCTTTAAGGTCCCTTCCAACTCAAACCATTCCATGGTTCTCTGATTCTGTTTCATACTATTTTTTGTGAGGGGAAAAAAAGTACCTTTACCATCCCAAATGTATCATCACTATTAAAGATGCCACAGAGACAGTTCTGACAATTTGCTCACTGTATCACTGCCCTTTCACTCTGAAATTCAGATTAACCCTTCATCATTTTAAAGCCATTGGCAGCTCCACAGCCACCTCAACTACTAGAAGCTGTTTCCATATATTTTATTTCTGTTAGCAGTAATAAAACTAATTTAATACAACATCAAGAGACTCATCATATTCCACTTTACCACACAGGGTCAGCCTGATATTTGTGTAAAAATCTGGTGGAGGAAAATTTGGGGAGTTTTAAAATTACTAACAAGTGATGATTTTGCACATTTTAAGGACTGGTTATAAAACTGTAGAAGAGCAATTGTGGAATGATTAAAACCAGCCAGAAAAGGCCATCCTTCCATATAGTCACTGAGTCATTTCCATTGCACAGCAATACGTTTGAACTTGAAAATTAGTTTTACAAGTTAGTTTTAAATTAAATTAGTTTTAAAGTCTATCTGCCTTTAATTCCCCAAACCTGTACTCTGCAGGTTCTCAGAGAAGAGGCTGAATCACAGTCTGGAGTAAAACAAAACAAGAAGTTCCCAAATCTCTGCTTCCTCTCCACTTTCTCTGCAGTTTGTCAGGCTCTGTTTAACAGCCATCCCCTCCCCC
>JAWWEU010000023.1:19805887-19816089 GCA_035583155.1 Acropternis orthonyx
TCTCAGCCACAGCGCACAGCTCTGCACCGCCTCAGCCTCTTTATTGTCCACCGGCACCGGCCCCGCCGCGCCCCCCGCCCCCCCCACCGGCGGCGCCTCAGGAGATGAAGTGGGTCTGGGGGCTGATCTGCTCCAGCCGGTGGTCGGCGGGGTTCGCGGAGGCCTCGTAGGTGCAGACGGTGACCTCGTGGCGGTGGGCCTGCGTGGGGGGTCGTCGGGGCGTCACATCCCGGGGGGCCCGCCGGTCAGCGCCCCCCCGGCCCCCCCCCCCCCCCCCCGCCCCGCCCAGCCCGGCCCCGCCCAGCCCCGCCCCCCCCCCCCCCCCCCCCACCCTCCACACAGCGAGGCGCCCATTCTGCAAGTCTTTCCTGATCTCAAGTAAATGAGACAATTACTTTTCTACTTAACCTAATGTACACCTTTACAAGAAATTAGCCTTTCTGCATGAGCCTCAACAGGCACACAACTTTCCATCCATTACAGGCTGAGACTTTTCTTTTAGTTCAGCTCAGTAGTTTAGCTGATGTTTCCCCCAAAGCTGGGACTTCAGCTGCCCTCTTTTTTCCTTTCTCTTTTTAAACTAACCTTCAGGGTCTTCACTCTCTTTGCATATATTATAAATTAAATGGGTGCTCACAGAACACCCCACTTTTTTTTTTTTTGCAATAAGGAGCCATGAAAGCCCTCTCCTTTTAACCAGTATTATTTGCAGCTTCCTCCATTTCTCCTTCAAAAAGCACACAAGTAGGAAGGAACAACTAGAAAGGAACCAAAAAGCCCTGCAGAGGACAGAAATGTTTCAGTTTTGCCCAGAACAGCTGCTGGCAGAAGGTCAGTGAAGTGCTCTGTGGCACCAGCTGCAGGAACAGCATCCCACCAGGAATGTCCTGGAGCAGTTGTGGGGAGTAGCTCCAGTCAACTCGAGTGAAATTCATCTCACTGGCAGCAAATCAGCCAAGGGATACCCAAGAGAATGGTTAATTAGATGGTACCTCTTTAAGCCTTTTGTACCACCATTAATCTCTTATAAAGGTGGGAGGAGGAAAGGCAGAGCAGGGCTGTTTCTGGGCTCTTCAGAGCTGCTCAGTGACCCTGTGGGTCCCTCTGCACCTCCCACAGTGCTCAGATCCCCAGTTCTGTGTCCACTGAACATTCCAGGTCTGTAGCAGAGGGATCAGCAAAATCTAGTTACCAAATCTTGAGACAAACTATTCTTGCAAACCTTGATAAGATACACTACATACACACCTCCTCATCTGGAGCTGCCAGGTCACACTCTCAAATACCAAAATTGCTTGTAAAACAAATTCCATTTTCTCCTGGAAACATGTGAACAAACCCAGCTAATTAAAGCAGCCCCTCACCCCGACAGCTTCACAGCTCACTCTCTGTGTGTTCATCACATCTCAGAACGCAAAGTGTTCAAAGCAATTTATCCAACTCAATACATTTAACAAATACCTGGGCTTGGAAATCATGTGGAATTCAGCAAAAGGAAATCAAGGCTAGTTTATTACAGTGCAACAGTATTGGAAGCAGAAAGAATATTAAGGGCTGGCACAATGGGATAATTCATTATTTTTTGTCACAACAAGAAAGTCATATAAGAAAAATCAAGATGATTTTTAATTGTTTCAGTGTATCATATGGAATTACATTGCTTTTCTGCATCCACCTTGTCCCTGAACGGTCAGATTCCATGTTTTCTGAATTTCAGAGCATTTCAAAATGTCTTTTGGATGTCAAATTCTTGGACATCACTGGGATATTCCATTCCATGAAAAACAGCAGCTATTCCAAAAGAATCTATTGGTCAAGAGTCTGATGACACTCACTCAGCTGCAAGAGACCAAACCAAAGCCAAGGATTCCCATTCCCAGGCACATGGGTGTGTTTGGAATCAGCCTCTCCTTGTATCCCAGCCTGGGGGTGGGGAGGGGTGGGAAAGACAGAGACAAAACAAGCCAAAAAAACCCACAAGATACATATATTTGCCTGTCCTTTTGAATCCTATTTTTTCTATTTGCTGCTCAGAGAAAAATGTCTCAAAATACTCTTCTAGAAGAATTAATAAGTTTAATGAGGATGCCAAAGGTGGAGGTTTGTCAGGATGTACAGAGGGGAAGAGAAGGAACTGCCTGGTTCAGAGCAGACCTATTGCAGCAGTCAGTGCCCATGTCATTGGAGCTGCTCCTCTCTGCGGTCTGCCAGAAGCACAAAGAGAAAGGTTAATTATTGTACCCACGTGGCACTGAACATGAGAAATATCTTAATTCTACATAACAAGCCACCAAACTGCCACAGCAGAGAGGTTTCTGGGGACCCAGTACCTGCCAGGCTGCCACCCATCTGATCTCCAACCCATCTGATCTCCAACCCATCTGATCTCCAATCAACCTTCTGGCAGAGAGGAGGGGAAAAAGAAACAGCTGCATTCCAGTTTATTTGGAGTTCAGTGCTAATGTCTGAGAGCCACTCAATCCCAACTAATACTTTTGCTTATGGACCACCAGCATAAGTCGTAATTTCACTCCATAAGGTGTCCAGTTGATGCTGAGACAGAACATTCCACTCCTGGCCTTTCACCTGCTCCAGCTCCTTCCTACACTTGATTTCATGAACTGAATGGAACCATTTGGCAGGACAGCACATGGATTTGCTGATATCTCTGTGAGCAGGAACATCAATTTCTTCTCTTCTGAGTTTAAGCACCATTCCCCAGACTGACCTGATCATTTAATTTGAGATAATTACATTTCATCTTCATTTGCCAGAAACAAAGGAGAACAGTATGAAGCAAATTAACCACAATATAAAGACGGTGCCTAGACATCAATAAAGAGCTGAGGGAGCTTTTGCCCAACCCATGACAAGAGCTGACCAGGATGTTGTGCAGGCAGCAACACATCCCCAGAGACATTTCAGCTCTGAGAAAAAGCAGTTTAAGAGGAAGGGTGGAAGAGTTACCCTGAAAAAGCATGTCAGGAGTATGGCTCTGCCTTCTGCTTGCATTGCCTGCTACTGCAATAGTGTGTTTGCCATGAGAGCCTAATTTTAGGCCATCATAGGAGTCTGGAACTGTCTTGGAGTCTGTTGATGCTGAATAACAGAATTAATTCACTGAACAGCCCCAAAGCAGAGGATGAGATCAGCACCCCAAGGCTCGTGCTGCCTGCAGATCTCTGCAGGGGGGACACGAGGTGCTGATGCCACCATCACACCCCCCAGGCCTGGACACAGGAGGAAAGTGCCCCATGGGGTATCAAGTCTGAGCAATCCCTTCCTCCAAGGCATAGAACTGATCTGGCAAGACATACCAACATTATTCCCTCAGTCCTTTATCCTGTCAGTCAAATAAACACACACTGGAGTAGCCCAGTGTGGTGAGATGTGGTAGGAACAAGGGCTGGAGTTCTATGAACAGGCAGTTTTTAGACAGTACCCAAACAAGATCTGAAGGAAGTGGCTTTCAGCTGTGCCTACACAGTATTTAAACACCTCAAAACATGGTCTGCAATAGATGAACTTAACCTTTACCAGACTGTGCTCACAGCAGTGATGCCACCCACCCACCCACCCCACCTGAGCAGCCAAATCCTACAGGTTGAAACACAACCTCAGCCACACTGGTGTAAATCCACGTGCCACTGGACCTATTTTCAGCTTGCACCAGTCCTTCCACAGCTGCCAGCACACTGGCAACTCTGCTGGGAGTTAAAAACCCAAGAAATAAAGCACAGGCATCTTCCCACAGCCTTAAAAACAGCAGCTTGGACTGTGTCCAGCTCAGTGCTGTGCACTGAACGTACTCCCAATGTCCCCTGCACAGCTCAGCCCCACACCAAGCTGCTCTTGGATTCTGCTGTAAGAAAAAAAGCATGTCAGAGGGTCCTTAATCACTTCCTACAGACTCCTGGCTTTCTGATATCCCCAACTCACCTGTTTCTGTGGATAGGCTGCACACCTGTGGATGAGAACTGGACTTTTTACTCTGCAAGGGAAGGTCCTGCCGTTGTCTTGGGTTTTTACATGAAATAAAATACCAATTTTTTAGATGCAAAGTCCTGAGAGGCCCCCAGACAAACTGCAGGTATTATGGTGAACCCACAGCCAATACTATGAACCTTATTATCAGTGATCAATAGCCACACTCCTGGAGAATCAAGGCATCTGCTTAATGGCAATGGTCTAATGAATATGGAACACTTTGGATTCAAGGATGGCATTTTAGAGTTTCAGTCCTGTTGAGAGCACTTTTACAAGCTCTACAAGTTTGACTCAACCACATTTGCACAGAGCGAGGAATGAAAAATACCCTTGAGGTAACAAGCATAAAATACTAAATGAGTAAGTGAGGAGTAAAGTATCTGATTATTACATTAAATGCTCCACATTCTCTGAATCTTCCAAGTGTATAATGAGTATTGTCATAATGAGTCAAAAAAAGGTTCTTGCCAAGTGAAGAAGAGGAGACTTCAAAGAAAGCCAGAACAAGTACATGGACTTCTCCCCAACACAGAAGCTGCCCCAAAATCTGGCAGGCAGCTTTGCCAACACAAATCTCTGCTGATTGAAAACACCACAAACCAACTATAAATCACCTTTTTGCAATGATCAAAAATAATACATCAGTCTTAAACCACACTTAAAATTATTCAGTAGCTTATCAAGGTAGACGATCCTTTATTCAAAATACAAATGGCATGCTAAGCAGAACCAACAAACCCCCCACTTTCAAAGGACCTATTTCTATTTAATGTTTTTAATTAAAGTATTTTCTTAGAACAAAGACATCGAGACAGAAAGAATGCAATGTACACATACCTGATGCTTCTTGAGCTGTCACCTTCAGACCTGTAAAGTAACACACAAATCCTTAGGACTTAGTTATTTCCAGCATTGATAACTCTATAAAGCAGATACCTTCTCAAGTATTCTCTCCCTTTGTATTTCAGGGACTTTCTCTAAGGCTTGTTGTACTTTTTCTGCTAATAAGACATTTAAAAAAGAAACTACTTAGGTGTAGAATAAATCTATTAGAAGTTAAACACCAGTTAACAGTTGAAGCCAATATTAAGCCAATTGCAATATTAAGCATGTGACACCCTCTGAACCCTCAATAAAGACCTTCTGCAAACATGCAATAACCAAAATTTAAGTTCCAGACATGCCAGTGGAAAGCACAGGCCTCTGACACTGTTCTAGAAGCAGATTAGTTTGTGCCTTTGTTTTTAGCTTCACTCTTTAGCTGAAAAGGTCACAGGCAAATAGATTTAAGAATCTAATCCCCAAAGCTTATCAGGCAGTACCCAGAAAGAGCTAAGATTTGGAAATAAAGCTAATTTAAAATATTTAAAACCTCGCACTTGTCCAAATTTCATAAATGATGAAGTAAAGATATACTAAATTACAGAAATGTCTAAAGGTCATGTTTTTCTCAAGGTGAGATAATTTCAGCAATCCAACCTGAAACAAGGCTTCTCCCTTTCCCCCAATACTTTTTAAGCATGGAAATTTAATTCAGGATCATTGACACTGACAGGATTCCATCTCCAAAGAGTAACAGCAACACAATACTCCAGGACTTCATCAAGAAACACAAAACCCAGAAGAAAACATACAACCACCTGCCCAATTCCTTTCCTTCCTCCCTCCCAAAAAATCCAGGCCTCAGTGCTACAGAAACCTTCAATACACCATCAGGAATCAAACACATGAAGGAAGCAGGAGATTCCAAAACAAAGCCTCAAAACACCATTTCCATGACACCATCCTAAACAAAAAGGTGACCAAGATGAACTTGCAAACTCCAGCAACAAGAAGCCAGCACCAAAGTTGCCTCCCCAGATTTCAAGACAAAGGTATTTCTTTAGGAATTCCCCCTGCCAGAACGACACAGACACTTGGACATCCATCATCCTGCCCAGCTTCTCACACAGCCAGGGCACGAGAGCAGAGGTGAGCAAGGGACTGGCACAGCTGGTGACAGGTCCCAGCTTCATGAAGTCACAGAATCCCAGAATGGTTTGGCTTGGAAGGGACCTTAAAGCTCATCTCATCCCACCCCCTGCCATGGGCAGGGACACCTTCCACTGGCCCTGGCTGCTCCAAGCCCCTCTTGGACACTCCCAGGGATGGGGCAGCCACAGCTTCTCTGCCCAACCTGGGCCAGCTCTCCCCACTCTCACTTCCTCCTAATCTCCTTCCCCTTTTAGTTTAAAACCATCCCCTTTGCCCGTGTAAAAACTCTCTCTCTCTGTTTCATGTACCCCCCTTTAGGCACCGGAGGGGGCTCTGAGGTCTCCCCAGAGCCTTCTCTGCTCCAGGCTGAACATCCCCAGCTCTCAAAGTGGACACAGAGACAATTCCTTAGTGTCCTGTGCTTCATTTCTCCCTTTTTAAAGCCTGCTGGTCACCTGAAGCCATCAGGTTTTCAGATGCACACATAGGTCTTCCAATAGACAACCAGCAACTTCAGAGCAGCTTTGTCTACATGAAAGCTCCGTGAGCCCACGGGCTGGCAGAGAGCTGAGCTCACCTCTGCATCCCCAGGAGTAATGAAAAAATTAATGAATCCAGTGTTTCTGTGACACCTTCCCACACTCTGCCTTCAGCAAATTACATCTGGCAGAACATACACCTCACAGCTGAGGAAGATGTTCGTGTAATTGCTTGTACTTTCGAGTTTTCAAATACAGCCCAGACAACGGCCCTGTTAATGCCTTAATTTTCTGCCTTTCCTCTTGACTAGAATAACACAACCATCCCAGCAGGGAAAATGTCTCTGAGTGCTCAAAGCATTCCAGAGTCACTGGAAGCAACCAGCAGTCCTAGGCTACCTTTCCATCAACTATTCCTCTCATTAGGATTTAGTATTTTAAATAAGCTGAGAAGAGTCACAAGGTAAAGGCTGAGGCTCAGCAAGGTGCCCTGGGCTGAGGGAGCTGGGATTGTTTAGTCTGGAGAAGAGGAGGCTCAGGGGTGACCCCATCACTCTCTATAACCACCTGAAGGGAAGTTACAGCCAGGTGGGGATTGGTCTCTTCTCCCAGGCAGTCAGCAACAGGACAAGGGGGCACGGGGCTTAAGCTCAGCCAGGGGAAAGTTTAGTTGAAGATTAGAAAAAAATTCTTTACAGAGAGAGTGATCAGGCATTGGAATGGCCTGCCCAGAGAGGGGGTGGATTCACCAGCCCTGGAGGTTTTCAAACTGAGATTGCACGTGGCACTGAGTGCCATGATCTAGTAAATGGACTGGAGTTGGACCAAGGGTTGGACTTGATGGTCTTGGAGGTCTTTTCCAACCCAATTGATTCTATGATCCTATGTCCCTGCACCAAGCCTGGAACCAACCACTGCCCCAGCTGATCCCCTCCCAACCCAGCACAGTCAGCAACAAACACATGGTGCACACCAGCCCTTCTTCATTTTTAGGAATTCCAAAGGTCAGAAAAGCTGTGAAATTCTGCAACTGCCAAATTTGCATTTTCAAGGCTAAGATTTACTGGAGTCAATGCACAGAGTTACTCAGAGCTGGTCAATTCTGCTCAGGGAATGAGTAACTGATGAGCTGAATGAACACACTGCTCAAAGAACACACTACTTGCAGTTTGAAATAAAGCATTCGATTTTCTTTAAGCATTCTTTAAAAGCCAGGATTTGGGATCAATATTTAATGTGTCTGCTTATGCTCTCAGCATGTGCTGGGCTCTGGGTTTGGTTTTTTCCCTTTTGACCCAGACAAAAGAAATGAGACCATCACTGCTGAGGCAAGGAGAAAGGTGAAAAGACTTCTGGCAGCATCTTGCATTATTTATTTTAAGGTAGACCTTAAAGGAAAAAAAGCCTACAATATACAGAATGTACTACAGTACTTTAAACAGAATGCTCTCCAAGATTTCTCCTCTCAGCCCTGGCTGGTTCCCAAGATTTCACTTTGAGAACTAAATTTAACTCACACTCCCATCGAAGTACAAGTTTGTCTTCTTCCCAAGAAATTTCCTTCTCAGTAGGAAATACAGCAAGAGACTCTTACAGTCAAGAGAAGCAGAAATTACTTTGCTTCTAGTAGTAATTACTGTAATTTCACTGCAAGAGGCCAGGAGGGACAGGTACTATCATAACAAACCTTGACACAAACCCCAAATGCAAAGAACAATAAAAAACCCTCAGTACTTCAGATTTACAGGAGGCTGCAAACTAAAGTGACTATTAGAATCCCGAATGATTTTTGTTTGGGTTTAGCTGAAGTACTGCCACCACCCTCTGGCAGCCCACATCCCAAAACTGGAAATTTCAGAAAACACCTCCATTCATGCCACCAAAACCTATCTTTGGCTTTGCATACCCAAGTGACAGTCACTACAATACTCCTACAAATAGACTGGGCAAGAAATGACAAGCCAAGGAGTTGGCTGACAATTTTTCAACAAACCATTCCTGGTGGGAGATTGTCAGGTCCTAAAAACTGAAAGCCATTTACAGGGATATCACCGTTTCAAAGCAAACTTTGAGAAAAGCATGAGACAGAAAAGCCACTGGAACTGGGACTGTGAGAGGTTCCCTCTCCCAGTCAGCCGGTCTCTGTTATTGAGGTGACAGCAGGGTCAGGAGCAGCAGAGCTCAGTCAATGGTTTTTCCTCATTCAAATCATTTTTGCAAATCTCTGGCTCAGCCCAGCAGGAAACATTCAATTCCTGTCATTGTTCCTCCTCTTAGAGTCATAACACACAAGCTGAAAATCTTCTGGCATCTGATTTGTTGTTCACACTTAAAGCTGCACTTAGAAGGGGAACAGCACAATCTAAGGCTGCTTCCAAAAGCAGCTTCAGGACCAGCTTTCCCTCTTGCTCATAAAAGTGATTATTTTCCAAATGAAATACTGTTCAGAACCATTAAGGTTTATTATATAGACTGAGATACACAACTACCCTGCAGCCACTTCAAGCTTAGCAGATACTTTATTTGGGCAATGAGCAGAGTTACAGCCATGCCCTATAAAAACAGATTATATAGAAAGTAAACCCAACAATTTTAAAACTCTATTTTGTCTAAGATTCATGTTTGAGGGTGTAAAATTTGGCTTTATGTGCCAGGGTAGAAAATCAGCACTGAAATCTTACTGTAAAACCCCACAAGTGGACAGGACTTCAATACAGTTGCCACCTCTGTGGCAGCAATTCCAGTCAGATCTCCTTAGAGCTGCCACTTCCATCAGAATCAAAGGAGCTGGGGAAAAGCCGAGGTTTGGAACAGCATGCCAAACATCCCCACTCAATAACAAGGCTCCATCTGCAATCATGTTCTTACAAGCCACAAGACTTAATGTTACTTCAGGTGACCTACGACATGTAGAGTGTACAGCAACCACTTATTAAAGGGCATTCTAATTCCATTTTTAACAGAAGGAAAAGATTGAACCAAGTCTTTACACAGCAACAGAAGGATCAATGCCTTTGATTAAGCCTTGCTTCGAGCACAGAAAGCACCTCAAGAAACAAAACTACCCCTGGTACAGGTTGTTCTGTTGTGGTGTATTAAGTCCTTCAGCATGTGCAATGCAGAGGAACTGATTACCTTCAAGGCAAAGAGCTTCAGGGAGGATTCATTGATGGCCACAGAAATGATACTCCTTACACCAGGAACAGGCAATAGTGTGAGGTTTCTGCAAGTGAATGTTCTGAGCAGCAATTCCAGACAAGGGAGATGTTGCCAGGAAACCTTCAGCCCCATCTAAAGGCTATTAGAGCTTTCCAGGATTTTTATTTGAGGTTGCTGTGTCTGAATGACGTTACGTGTCCCTGTGGATCACAACAGATGTGCAAAGCTCTGCCAAGGAAAGAAACATCCTCTTCTGGGAGTCTGGGAAGAGCAGTGTCATGTACTGCACAGATCCTCATTTTGGAGAGCTAAAACCTGCCCAGCCCAGAGACAAGCACTGCCCTGCCCTGCCCTGCTCAGTGGGTCTGGAGCAGCATCACAGCATTGCCAGCGATCTACAAATATCAAAGAATCTCAGAATGGTTTAGGCTGGAACGGACCTTAAAGCCCACCCAGTTCCACCCCCTGCCATGGGCAGGGACACAGATCAGAGATTCCCAGAACATGCTCAGTTGGAAGGGACCCGCAAGGCTCATCCAGTCCAACCCTCAGCCCTGCACAGGCCCAGCCCCAAGAGTCACCCCCTGTGCCCCAGAGCATCAT
>JAWWEU010000023.1:19816189-19835615 GCA_035583155.1 Acropternis orthonyx
GTGCCCACTGCCCTGGGGAGCCTGCTCAGTGCCCACCACCCTCTGGGGGAACAGCCTTTCCCTGAGATCCAGCCTAAGCCCGCCCTGACACAACTCCAGCCATTCCCTGGGTCTGTCCCTGGTCCCCACAGAGCAGAGATCAGTGCCTGCCCCTACTCTGTCCCTCCCGAGGAAGATGAAGACCCAGTGAGGTCTCTGTCCACCAGACCAGGTTGCTCCAGTAATGGAGATTCTCCTTTCCAAAAATCGGGTTAGTCTGCGAGACTTTGTATTTTAGGCAGGGTAAGAACCATTCTACTGGGCTGAAGACTTACATGAAGTGATAAAGTAAGGCCTGTCCAGTCTGTAGCATTTTAACAGGTAAGCTTCAGGATGAGAAAAATTATGAATTTCACCATTAATTACTGTCCCTTCAGCAAGAGTCTGTCATTATGCACAGCAGGATGAAGGGATGAGCACTCACTGCAAAAGCACGCTCCTGGCCTGCCATCACAGCAGTGAGAGCCAGAACAGATCCATTCCAGAAGCACAATTCCTGCACTGCATTTTGCTCTAATACTGAGATAAAAATCTATATTGCACAGTAGGAAAAACACTGTTTTCATGGATTATTTGAGAACAGCAATATCCCAACAATCTCTTTGTTCTTTTCCAAGCAATATGAGAAAGTCTAACATCACATCCCCATTTGATTCAGCCTTTCACTGGTTGGGATCTCCAGCAACCTCCTACTGAACGTTTCTTTCAGAAGGTTACAGCTGATGCAACACATGATGCATGTCAGGGTTGGGAACAGAGAAGATGCAGCTAATAATGAGCAATCTTTGGAAAGAGGTGTGTGAAGGCAGAATAAATGTAAGCTCAAATTTATCAAAAGAAAAACCAGTTCAAACTGAGCTTCCCCACACTGCAATGGCAATCAAAGGGTTCTCACTACCTCATTTTTCAGAGGTGCTCTTGTTAAATCAAGACTTCTGCACACTGAAAACTGGCAAAAGCATCCAGGAGTTTTTCCTCGGAAAAAAGAGTGATAACAGAAAGAGACCCACAAGTCACTATGTGATTTAAAAAAAAAAAAAAAAAAGCTTAAATTCCCAGAAGTGTTTCAATGTCACAAACCAAAACAAGTATTTACCCAGTAGAACATGAAGATGTGAAGTTTGATTTTATCACAGCTGCTTCTGCCCCATGGGAATGCTGTGCCACATAATCCTTGGGGTGTTTCCATTGTGGGTCTTTAGAAATACAAGCCCATATCCCAAGGGCAGCAGATCCCTGGGCTGCAGCATCCCTCTCTTCATAGTCTCTGACTGTCTCTTCCTGAGTTCCAGGGATCTTACAGGAAGGAAAGAGGATCACACTTGCCTGACAAGGAAGTTGTTGCCTCAATTACTTTGGATGGTCTGGAATTGAGACCTCCCCAGACCACCGAGTCCATTCGAAAGATGGCACAGGGTCAGCACCTACGGGACATTTCCCTTTTTCCAGTTACAGGAGGACTGGGAGCTGCAAAACTTCCCCTCTAGCATTGTGGACAGTCTTTAGAATTTGCTGCCTGAAATCCTTCACCCTGACACTGCTGTCTCATTAACAACCGTGTCTGATAAATCCCTTTAAGTGAGGATAAAGTGGGTGATGGCACAAAATTGCAGTGCAGTGAAGTGCAAGTCATTCACACAGCTGGGAGGTTTGAAGCCTGGCTCCCTCCACCTTCCCCCCTAAGAGGCAGGGAACACCCCACAGTACCAGGACCAGCAGTCCCTTAGGTCCATCCCCAGCTTTTCCACTGGAAAGGGAGAAGCTCCATGTGTGTCTTTCCAATACAGTTAGTGACAAATGTCCCCAAGGAACACTCCAGAAAAGGCACCTCATGGTCAGTATAAGTCTTGGGAAAAACACCTGCTCCCAAACCAGAGGCCTAAGGGGTGAGAGTCAGTGTTCCTACTATGTGTAATCCCAAAGTTGTGTTCAACACACAAGTTTTGTTGTACGTAACCAGAAATAAAACTGGGGGCATTTCTCACATCTGCCACCAAACACTCTCAGTTGGAGCCAGACTGGCTGTTTCACTGCTCTAGTTTAATGCCCTCTCCAATTTCTAGGAGCAGAAATCACTACTTTGCACCTTCTCAGCTGTATTACAATAAACAGGTTCTAGTTCTATTAACCCACATCAGATACAGCTCCTGAATTCTGCTGTGCAGCAACAGGTGAATAAAACTGAACTGTGCCTCCAGTTCCCAAACAGCAGTTGTGCTGGCTCACAGCCCGGTACGTGGGGCAGGGCAGTCTCTTCTGTTACAGGAAAGAAGCAAAACAGAGGCACCACTAAAACCTGACATCCCACATTATCTGATGAAACTCTAACTCAGAGCTTTACAAATACATTTATATTGGCACTTCCAGGAGTGTCAGTTTATGTTTTACTCATGATATCCTTACCAGGTGCACAGCTTTGTCCTGTCTCCAGGTGAGCAGCTCTTTTCCAGCAGAGTTTCTTATTTTCCTGCAGCGCTTCTGCTGTCACAGTGAGGACACACCTTTACATCAACACAGTTAAACAAACCCACCACGGCTCTTCAAGCCATTCCAAGTGACTTACACGGGCACTGAGCTCACACCAAGGCCTCAGGACTCACGGCCACTTCAAAACACAGGGAAAAAGTACGTTTTGACAGCATTCCATGTTTTTAATTACTGGTTGGATGCTATACTGAATGGATTAAAAGCTTTCTGGTTCATTAGTCTCAACTTTTCATACACTTCAGCTCACTGGGCACCCCCAGAAAAAGCCATGAACACATTTTGCCTGCAGGAAGCAGGAAAAGTTTAGTTGTGATTTTCCACTACCAAACTGAAAAAGGAGTTTCACTCAAGTCCAAGACAGTATAAAACTCGTATCAGACCAAGTTAAATCTTGACTGGTCCTTAGAGCACAGGCTTCGTGGCAGGTCATGGGTGAAAGGACCCCCCCAGCTGCACTGCTGGAACTGCTCCCGGGAGCAGCCAGGGCTCCAAGCCCAGAACAGGGAATTCCCAGGCCATGGCAGGGACACACAGGGCCAGGACCTCTGCCGGGCCACGGAGGAGAGTGTGCAACGAGCTCTGTGCCAAAGCACAGCACACCTCTGACAGCCTGAAAGGCACGTCTTTGGTAAGTTTATCAAATTGACTGGGGTTTAGAGCTACAACTGCCAATTAACCACGTTCACTGCACGCTGTTTCACCACAAATATCACTCACCATTCTTTCTGTCCTTACTTTCTACTCAAGAAAGCAACTCACTTTTTAGCTGTCTTAAGTAAGTGACAGTAAAATATTGCAGATGCCTTTTTTTTTAAGTACAGATCTATGTGCTGTCTATCTGTCTGCATGCTTTCCTATTTATTTGTGGAAAAGACCTATATCCTAAGAATCATCCTTCTATTCCAGCTCTGAGAATGCAATGCTCATGTGGCAGTGACTACCAAACTCTGTTTAGTCCTTACAAGGATGTTAGGAAATAGTTTATTTTTCCTTAACCGTGTTAAGAAAATTAATTCTAACCATGAGCCTGAATAGGAACCTTGAAAAGAGCCCCTTCCACAGAGAGCAGGTGCCATTTTTAAAGCTAAAGTCTTAAGCCCAAGCAGATGTGTCTCTCAAACCACAAGAAGCAGCAAATACTTATATCCCACAGATAACTTACAGCATTCCATACTCCAGCCCAGCAATCTGGACACAACCCTGAGCACTGTGCTCCAGGGAACCCTGCCTGAGCAGGGAGGTTGGACTGGATGACCTCCAGAGGTTCCTCCCAACCTGAACCATCCTGTGATCCTACCATAAATACCATGGAAATGCAGCTACCGCCATATGGCCTCCACAACAAGCTTGTTATATCCATTCCTGGACTGCTGACAGCCACTACTGTCCAAGAAATGTCCCTTCCAAGCTCCCAGTAATCTCTGAGGGGAGATTTGCAGAAGATCAGCTTGACTTCAGTGCCCAGCCACCACTCTGAGGCACAGGCTGCTGAGCTCCAGCTGGCCAGCGCTGGGTGGAACACACCTCTCTCCACACTCACCTTTCCATCCAGAATGTGGTTTTTAGAAACCCATGTTCCCTTACTGCCTGAAAATAGTCTGAGGCCCTGGACAGGCTGCAGAGCGAGCAGAATGTTCTCCATCAAGGTTATTGAGACCATCTGTCCACTCAGTGAGAGCCGGGAATGAGCCTCCTCCCCACGGAAACACGGACACACCGGGCAGTGCTGCATCCCCACCACCCCCTGCCCGGCCTGGAACAGCCTTTCACGCTAGAATGTGAACTCCCCCCGCCAGCTACATACACGTAAAATTCAGCACACAAATGCCACTGGCACAGGGCACTCCTGCCTGAGGGGAGAAAAGCTGCTAATCCTCTGGCACAGCATTATCTGGGGGAGGGAAGGGAGGAGCAGCTGTGATGCTTTGAGATCCTCTAGATTTGTAGCATATAGATTTTTAATAATGTAGCTGTACAGTTTCTAACACTGTAAAATACCAGTTAACAGTTACTAAACCCCCTTTCTCATGCTTTATTATCAAAATTCTCGAAATCCTTGAAATCTTGTTTAATGTTCTTTTCAAGGAAAAAGATTTCTGCAAGGCCATCTTGTTTGGGACACATACTTAGAAGGACATAATAAGATATCATTGTAGTCAAAGCAGAAGGCCCAGAAATCTTGGAGAAGCTCCAAAGAAGGCATGTGATGTGAAGATGATGATGGTGAAGAAGTTAAGGGATCTTGAGACCTCCGACTCAGTTCTGGGGGGCTGTGCCTGAGGGAGGCTCTGGGGGTGGACGATTCTCAGGCTGGATGCATCCATTAGATATGATAATTAATTAGTGTTATAAATGTGTAGGAGCCTTAAAGCACTTTAATTAAAGACCTGCTCTCTATTTTATCTGTACTAATATTGGCTGGAAAGTCCTTTTCTTCCATTTAAGGCATGAACTGCACCACCACACCTGTGTGCAGGATCCAGTAGCAATGGTAGAAACACAGAGTAACTGGGAATGTTCTGTTTCTGTCCCAGGGCTTTGCTGCCAGCTCTGGCAGGAGAAGCAGTGAAGCTGCAGCAGAAGAAGCCTCAGAACAGCATCACCATTCCTGGCCAGTCCCAGCCCTCGTTCACACCAGGGCAGCACAGAGAAGGATCCGTGGGACACAAACACAGCCGAGCAGAACACACAGGACAAAGCTCTGTTCACCAAAGCCTTCCTGTCCTTCCCACAGCAGGCAGCATTAAGGATTCCATGAAATTCCTGCCTCCAGAGCAGCACATCCCTGTTCCCACAGGCTCTGCAGCCTCCCCCTGCCCCACACCAGGCTCAGCACCAGCACCTCTCTCGGGAGATGAAGCCATCAGGCTCTGCAGCACAGCCAGTTTCTGACCTAAAGCAAAATGTTGCCAAAGAGCCATATGGAAGGGAAGGAAATATTTGGCTTTGATAAGCAGGGGGTGATCTTAAAATCAGGATCAGAATGATAACTGTGTAAAATAGCTTGCATTTATGATGTCTCCAAACCATTTCACTTCTTTTGGTTGCTGCCCTTCTGAATTTGCAATGGCTTATAAGAAAACTATTAATACTACAAGAATTGAATTATGTAATTTTCTGTTTGAAGCACATTCTTACTGCATTTATCATTTTACAAATGAGTCAATGCCTGATCTTCCCCTGCAGCTGAAACTTTCCAAAGCACTTCCTATTGCACCTTGGAGCTGCAGCCCTGTCTGTCCTTGCCCCAGCTCAGGAACCAGCAACTTCCCAAGGAAAACTCCTTTGGCAAAGGTGTGTCTTTCCAGCCCAGTTAATGAACTGAGGTGTGGAGGGTTTTACCAGCTGAGGAACTGAGGATGCAACTTAACCCCAGAAGAACTACACAGTGAAGCTTTAATATAAAACTGCACATCAGAAATCTCTACACCAGTTCAACAATCCCGTGACCACCTTTGCTTTTAGAACAAGGGGGAAACAAATTTTCTGCAGAAGGACAAAGCAGTGTTAGCACCATTAGCTTATGGTGTTCCTTTGCACTGGATTTATTTACAAAAGGTCTAGTTCTAGCTTAAATTAAGAGAGATCATAAGCGGCAATCCACCAGCCAGGATTATTTCTGACTCCCTCTCTGTTTCTAGGCAAGGCCTTATGAAGAAAGAAAAATATCTTTAAAAATGGGGTTTAATATTTATCTTACATTTAGCGTAACCCTTAAGATGCAAATATGGCTTTTCAACAGTCGTGGTTCCAATTAAAGTGGTTCTTTTTAGAGATCCTTGCCTCTGATGGCAGCTAAATGCTCCCCAGCCTGTGAAGGTACCTATAGCAGGATGCTTTATCATCAATTTAGCTTCTCAACATGCAATTATCAGCCATAAATACTTAGAAAATTATCAAATCAAGCTTCATCTTTCATTTGTATCAAGTATTTGCACTTTCCTTAACAAAGTTCTCTGCCTGCAGAGCGTTGTTGTCAAAATGTGTGTTAGACACACATGTGGATCAGAAAGAGACCAAGAACTTTTGGCAAGAATGAGATGGAATTTAAGTTCTTAATCCTCAGGCTCTGGAGGTCACTACAGCTCTACACTTCTCTTTCATATAAGACAAGATCTCACTGTGTTTACTCTACAAGGGGAAAGAACCAAAAAATAACACTTATGGGGTCAGTTGGCATCAACTTTCCATCCCAGGAATTCACTCAGTCATTGACTCAAGGATAATTACAAACCCAGCATTGGAAACCTCCCTCTACGATTTAAACTGAAGTACTTTATGGATTAGATTTCCCTTATTTCAAGAGGCATCAGCACATGAAATTCCTCACACAGATTATGAGAGGTCTGAGTGATTTGTCATAAAAATGGCAAAGTTTTCTTTTAGAAAAATTAAATGGTGCTTCTGGAGCACAAACTAGGTCGAACACCAAGATGCAAGAAAAGCAGTAAAGCCTTAACACACTTATTAACCTCAGTGCCTACACTGGCAGTACCTGGGCTGGTGCCAGACATGAGGCCAACCTGAAATGTCTGGAATCACAGAACTTGCTCTCAGTGGACTTGCTGGGACCTTCAGTGGGAAGAGCCACCTCACCACCCAAGACAGGAGCTGTTTGACTTTGCAGATCATTTCTGGCAGATCATAGAATCCCAGGATGGGTGGGGTTGGAAGTGACTTTCAGGCTCATCCAGTTCCACCCCTGCCATCACAGGGACACCTTCCACTAGCCCAGGTTGCTCCAACCTGGCCTTGGACACTCCCAGGGATGGGGCAGCCACAGCTCCTCTGGGCAACCTCTGTCAGGGCCTGCCCACCCTCCTGGCCAAGAACTTCTTCCCACATGGTGTTTAAGTCCCAATCACTCTCTGATAATTAACCTTGTTAATCTGCCCCCAAGGCCAACCCGGCTTCAGTGGCCACAGGGATATTCCAAACACCACCTGAGTCCTGTTCCCACTGATATGACTCTTTTGTCCAATTAAGACTAAATCAGAAAACCTGAAAAGATTAAGACAAGCCCAAGTGTGTATCCTACTTCTATAAATCACTAGACAGAAGGCGTAAAGAATGGAATTTAAGTCTTAAACTTGTTTTATCTCTTCTCTCAGTTAAATCTTTAGCAACACTGTAATTTGTAACTATTAAGTCTTTGCATGCAGAGACTACAAAAACACTCTTCTCCAGGAGACAATCCCACAGACAGGATTCTTGGCTTCTTTTGGATGCCTGGAGGCCTGAGTTTCAATTATAATGGCTGTACTTACAGCTAATGGGTTTCTTGCTATTAGTCAGATTCCATCTGTCCCACAACCTGCAGTGGTTCTTGCCTCAGCCATCCCCATGGAAAATGTCCTTCCTTTGAGAATCTGGAGGTTACGCTTTCCTGAAATTATGTTGGCACTGGATGGAGCAACACAGCCCAGTCCTTCACTCCTGGAAAATGCCTTACAAGGTTTTTGGTGAGGGGTTTTTCCTGTTTGTTTGATTTTGGGGATTTGTTTTGGGGAGGTTTGTGGATTTTTGGGGGGGGGAGAGGTGGTGTTTGGCGTGGTTGGTGGGGGCTCCTTTTTCCTTTCTTAAAATCAGTGCCCCAACAAAAGCTCAAGCACTATTCTAAATTTGAGGAGAGTTTTAACAACTAATCCACTCAGCTTTTGGAAGCATTACTTCAAATACCTTCTTTATCCCTCAGAAGTGTTACTCAAACACTCCCTGGGAGATCCCTGCACTATCAGCTTTACCTGGTTTTCCCCTCAGTTCCCAGTTTGGTATTTTCAATTGCCTCTTGACATTGACCATTTGTATTTTTGTCCTGTAGGTCAAAGCACTCTCCACCAGCTCTTCACAGTGATCTACAAACAGTGAGTCTCAGAGGTTTGGCTGCTTTTGGAGGTAATGGGGTTTTTTGGTTGGTTTCTGTTCTTTTAAATCCTCAGAGCATTAAAAAAAAATTAAAAATCACATTTTGTGTCAGTGTTCACAGTAATATGTTTCAGTCCTTCTTTCTGGTAGCATAACTACCATAAGTGAAAGTAGATCATACTCATTTGCTCCTTTTGAGAGAACACTCACAGTTCCCTTTGGGGGGAGTTCTTCCTGCTCAAAACCACTCCACAATGTTTTACATCCCTCCTCAAAAAACCCCCCAGAGGGTGACACCAGGATGGCTGCCCCATCCCTGGGAGTGTCCAAGGCCAGGCTGGACGGGGCTTGGAGCAACCTGGGCTAGTGGGAGGTGTCCCTGCCCATGGCAGGGGTGGGACTGGGTGAGATTTGAGGTCCCTCCACCCCTTCATCCCCCCACTCTGGGATTCTATGGTTTCATTACGCAACATCTTATCGAGTTGGTGCACATGGATTTTGGTCCATCTGCCCCACCACAGCTACGACAACATAACCCGGAGGATCCAAGCCCTGCTTCCCACTTGGCTCCTCATTTGTCCCCCTGGCACAGGGAGCAGACGGCAGGACTGACAGGTGAATAAGGAGTCAGCTGATGGTTTGTGCAGTAACTTGGCATCTGTTCTGTATATTCCTTGGAGAGATACAGAAGCCCAGTTCTTACAGCAAGTCAGGCTGTTCCCTCAATGACATTCTCAGAATTGTTTTTACTGTCAAGACATTTCACCTCAGCATTTTCACTTCTTATAAAAAGCACTCATTTATTCACTCCAGAGCTCTGCAGTGCCAGGACATTCAAACCTCAGGATGGCTCAACTGGAGTTATCACAGCAGCTGTCATTTGTCCTCCTCCTTATCTTCCTTCACCTCCTTTTGCCCTTGTGCTGAAACAACGTGAAGTTTTTCCTGCTCCCCTCCTGCTGGAAAGGCCAGGTGACCTCTGGACCATTGTTTAACTCTTCCCAGTTCACTGCAACACAGCCTGTCTGTGCCTGTGTTCCAGCACATGCAGCCTCCTTCCTTCTGATTTATGAATGTGCATTCAAGGATTCAAGATCTCTGCCCTGTATTTCCAGCCTCAAATACTAACAGTTCCTCTGCTGCCACTTTTTAGTCTCTTTTTCTCTGTACTGTGCCCCATGAACACCAAACAGGAGCTGCTGTTCACTCTGCAAACTATGGCATGAAATTGGTATGAAAGGGTTTTCAGTGGAAACAAAATAGGGATGGGAGGGAAGAAGAGCAGGAAAAGAACCGACCTCAGCCATGTAACAGCATGTTTTAGCCAAACTCAAAGGGAGCACTCACTTGGCTTTGTGCCTTCAGTTCAAAACATAGCAATGTGGATTTATTTGGCTGTTGTCAAAGAAATTTATAAACAAATGAATTTATTTTTAGAAGTGCTTGAGCTGCCAGCAAAATTTAAACAACACCCAATGAGCGGTACTGGCACAAACAAATGCAACGATGATAACATTTGTCTGGCACTCAATATATTAATTGCTTAGGGAGGCTTTGCCTTCTCAGGGGTCAAGACTTAAAGTATGTAAGAAATTTAATGTCTTCAACTTTGTAAACCAACACAAATTTATATGCAATAAGTGTAGAGTGAGGGAAGAGCATCCCTTTGGATGCTCATCCATCAAGTGCCTGTTTTTACAGCACTGACATTACAAAAGCAATAGCACTCCACCCATGGAAACAGCTTAAGCTCAAAGATCAAACACTGATGATACTCCAGAGGCTTCTTTACGCAGATATGGAAATTTAAGAATCCTTTCCCTTTACAATAAACCAACTGCCCTCACCTGAATAGTCTCTTCAGTTCATGAAGTGATTTTGATGGATCACTGCTACCTGATGCGATGAGCTCCCAAACAAATCTCATCTCATGGAAGGCAGCTCTTCTGGATAATGATTCCAGAGCACCAGCCTTGTCTCTGCAGAGGTGGTATTTGGTCACTGCTGACCACAGGCCAAGGACAGCAGAGATATGACAGGACGAGCACACTGGGCTTGGAAACACATCCGTATGTTTGCAAGCTCTGCAAAGCTCCTACAGGACAAAGTTTGTGCTCCACAAAAGGCCCCCTCAGAACACTCTGTGACTCTGTTCAGAGTCACCTCTGCAGTTCCAGATCAACTCCAATGCCATGCAACTAAAATACCCTCAGTACAATTCCTTCCTCTGGTAATCACCGGCTTTTCAGGGCTTAGCGAAGATTAGACATCCCTGCACAAATGGCAGCAATTCCCCTGCAGGAGCAGAGCAGTGGGGAGACGGCAGGAGAGGGGATATTTCTGTGTATTACAAGTTTGTCCTGCTCATTAGGAGGACATAGAAGTTAGGCCACTATCAAGAGCTGCAATTCCTACACAATTACAGCAATATTCACTTTAACCCAAGAGAGCAGAGCACAAGGACATGGTGATTCCCATGGCAACACCAGCACAAAATGTACCAGTTCTGCTGAAAGCACTTGCTCTTTCCTGGGGCAACTGAAGCCTTTTCTGCTGCATCTTCATCATCACAATTATTTGAGCTGTAATGAGAGACAGTCAGGAACATGCCCATTAGTGGTGGATTTTTATTTCTAACCTGAAACAGAGATGTGTATGAGTTTCTTCAAAAGAATTACAAATATCCAATTATAATTAAACTTAAGAGCAAAATAAATCCCACAATATAGGATTTAGAGGATATCTGACTCTTGTTAGTTCTGTACAGGAAAGTGCACAGTGGACAGATTGACCACCTGTTAGGACCATCCTACAGCCTGTGAGCACCTTCTGGTGGGAAGGCTGAAGGAAATCCTATTCCTAATCCCTTGTTCAAGCACTTGGTGGAATTTCACACCCTTGGCTCTGAGTGCTGCATCAGGCCCCAAATCCAGTATGTTCTGTGAATGAGTCTGGAACGGCAGAGAGTTTTCCCTTCCTGCCAACATCCCTTGAGCTTTGCCATAATGCACTCCCGGGAAGGAGGAAGGAACAGAGATCTTGGCTGGGGGGTTTGCTCTGCTACCAACAATTCTTCCATGGAAGGGGCTGGGCTCCAGCTGGGCTCCAGCACCTGGATCATCCCATCTGAGGGAAACCAGCAATGCACAGTGTTTGCCACAGGGATATTTCCATTCCAGCTCTTTAGACCAAACTTCCCAGGGCTGGACATCCCATGAATTCTGCCCCTTTGACTATTAAGTTACACTGATTATTTGCCTCTCTCCCCACAGGCCATGTGGTATTTTATGCACCCTGTGATTTTGGTTCCAGCATCCTCAGGGTGAATTCACAGTTGATGGAACAAAACACCTGCAAGTTCTGTGCTGAGCTTGTCCAAAGACAACATTAATGCAGCATAAACACAGCTCATCCCAACCCACAGCTGTGACCAAAACTTCTTATTCTTTGAACTCTCCAAGAAAATAAAATAAATTTAAAAAAAAAAAAAAAAGAGCAGTTATTACAAAAAGAACCAGATCTTCTCAATTCTTCTGCTCTGAACAATTCATAGAGCACTAAAGTTTCGGAGTCGTCTTAAATAAACATTAGGTTTATAAATAAACAAACATTTCCAATCCTTAGGAAAGTTTGACTGCTGTGGGAGCTTTGATATTGGATGTGAACCACACCGACTGTTTGCTTTATCAGAAACATGTAGCTCAGCCAGCACCTCACAGCAAGAAACAGAGATTTCCCTACTTGGCTGCAGCAACACTCAAGTTTTCAGAATGTAAAATCAGTGCAGTACAAACCCTAAAACACTGTTCTACTTCTCCCAACCAATGTTCAAAGGCGCTCCTGGAAGAACTCCAATCAACCCTAGAACTTCCAAGTGAGAGCATCAACCCTGTGGCAGTGACACCGACGCTAACCCTGAAGGTGGGTCTCTATTTCAGCACCTCCGGCTGAACAGCACCCACCGATCCCACCCCGGTCCCTCCGCTCTCAACTGCGGCACAGCAACTTTCCCACACCTTTTTCTTCTTGGTGTGGAGAGGCCACAGTAAATGTAGGACTTTTCCCAGCAAGATGGGAATCTTTCTACTCACGTTATTGCTGTGGTTTCCATCAGCCAGCCCAAAGCTTTGGGCAGCAGATCAGTTTCTTGTCACTATCTAATATTTCACCGTACACAGAGAGGCAGGGAAGAGCTGAGGGGTGTCTGTGCTACAAACTTCCAGCACACAGACTTGGATCATGATGAATTTTATTTACAAGTGTAATTAAGGTTTGACAAAATTTAATTAGATGGTAGATACTAATTTCGACACAAATCATCTCAGGTATAGCTTGTATTTATCTTCAATAGCTCAGCCAGTTTGGATTTTTTCTGTCCACAGACCAACTTTAGCTGGTCTTACCCTTTCACAGAGCAGATTTAATGTCATGTCTAGAGCAGGGAGCAAACTTTGTGCATTCACTCCTTTTCTCTCATTTCAACTGGAAAGATGTATCAAAAGCACAGAGAACATGAATGTCACCATTAACCCCAACCCAAAATAACAGTTAACACAAGTTAAACCCACAAATTTTTAAAGTGGTACTACTTGTATCACTTACAGGGCATTGTTTACTTTCTGGGATATTATGCATGGAAAATTTCATGTTGAACCTGTTCACCTTGTTGCTTGGTTATTAGTGGAAGGTTAAAAGGCAATTAGTGGACGCAATTAGCCCCTGTTCCAGGTTCTAAGAGAATAAAGATCATCTGTAAATTGAATAAATTGCACCATGTTCATCATCATCACAGATAAATTCCATTTCTCAGACTGTACCCAGTTTCAGATACAGCAGATTAAGACACAAAGAGAAGACTTCACTAAGTATTTCATGAAGCAATATGGCATAAAAACGTCCACAGACAGAGTGGGAAGATTTGTCTTCACTTTTCCACATTCACCTGAAAATGGGCAGTCAGAGAGCACTGAGGATTCTCAAGTAAGGCACAAGTAACGTGAAGAGTCAGACCTGTTAGAACAGACATGGGACTACTTCTGCTTGTAGATGAATAAAATAACAATCCAGGTAGCTCCTCTTGGTCTGTCCTAAATGTATTTTGAATGTTTCAGTGAACCTGTGGGGCTGTGTGGAGACTGAGACAGTCAAGCCAATCAACACAGGCAAAGAAAAGCATGTGCAGGAAAAGCTGAAGAGTCAAGTGCACTCCCCTACAGGGCCAATCTTTGCTTCTTGCCATACCAGTTATGTCTGACAGCAGGAGACACAAAGAATAAAAAGACACACTCACAACACTGTTCACAGTGTGGTTATTCAGCACATCACCCCAGACTTTTGGGGGAGCGTGAGTTCCTCTGCCAGCCCCACCCAGCTCTGTGTAAGGGCCCTGCAGAAAGGTCTGTACCATGCACAAGGCATCAGATGGTGCAAGTGCACCAAGAACCAAACATTCCAGCCCAAGGTTGGTTTGACATTTCACTGAATGTAACTCCAAGCTGGGAAAATCGCACCACATCACTATTAACTGCTTGAGAAAATGACACAAATGCTGAAACACTGTAATATTTTTGTCCTGGTTTCTCAAATGATGTCAGCAACTTGAAAAGCCACGAGAAATAAAATAAGTAAACCAGTCCTTTGCCTTCTCTAGTTCTGCATCACCCCTGGGAGGCTGCAGGGGCAGCAGTGATGGCACTGAAAACAAGCAATAACCACAACTGAAAGTGGATATTAATATTGGGGAGGGGGGGAGGGGGGGGCTGTTTTCATTCACACATCAGATATAGACCATCTAAAGAGCCTTGTCCTTTTCTTCCTGCTGCTTTCCCCTGAGCAAAATCTAAGATAAGGTCTCATTGCAGAAGAATTTGAGGGCTGCCCCATTCTCCAGGTCAGGTTCACCAGCAGGTGCCCACAGTTCAGCCCCTGGGAGAAGGAGCAGAAGAAACCAGCCAGTATTTACTAGAAGTGGGATTTCCAAATGGCCTGAGAGAGCCCTGGGATGTGGTTACTGAGCCTGGTTTATGTCCATTGGCACTACTGCAGAGCAGTACCGAGATGAGAACATTTCAATAGATGCTTATGAAAAGATACTGTCGAATCTTCAAGCATTTTCAACGAATTCAACAAAGATATTCCATTCCTTAACAGCCCCTTTACAAAGTTCTAATGCTTCAAAAGCAATTCCAAGACATTCCAACTCGGTTTCAAAAATCTACATGAAGACTCTCCACCTGCTTCTGCACTTATTCCAAGTATTTACAGCAGATAGGAAGGGAAGGATGTGGTGGATTCCTGGAGGCAGCTGGGAAAGCAGCATGCACAGTGTTTGTCCCTTCCACGGAATGTGAAGAGTTTGAGTGCCTGTTTTGTGTGCTCCTTATGAAAGATGCCTTGAGACACTCCCCAGTGTTATTAAGTTTGATGATTTCATTCCTGACATTTAAACTTCCCGCTGTAAAAGACTTGGAACACTTTTGTTTGTTTGCAGTGAGTGAATTCAGAGTTGCAGGGGATGGCTGAGAACACACAAGGAGATGACTGTGTGGTGCTGCTTTCAGATCTAATACTATTCACAGGCAAATAACTCTGTGAAATTCCCAGAGACCATCAGTGACAAGGCATAATTTTGTTAGTCAGCCATGGCAAGGCTGGAATATGTTTTCTGATCATTTCTGCTTTCAGTTAGACATGCAGAAATGAATCTCCATGTGTACCAATGCCTTGCTAACTCTTAAATTTATAATAGTGCTTAATTACCTTTACCCTCAAGAGAAAGCAGCAAGAGGATTGCATTCATCACTGTTTGTCAGGTGGTCACAACACTGTGGAATTCATTTGGAAGAAAGAGACAAGATATTCTATTATCTAAAGTGTTGATCTTGAATTTACAGTGTTTAAAGGCTCATTTTTGCATCCATGCAGCAGTAATACAAAGAAATTAATGCCCAGCTACTGATTTCCATCCTTCTCACACACCTTCTTGTATTTATCCTCTATTTGCTGTTCATCTGCCACATTAAAACCACTGCAGACTGCTCAGAGGAAAAGAAAGCCACAAAAAGAATGTTCTAGAGACAGCAGATGTCACAGACTTTCACAACTCCAAAGCAGGACTGCAGGGGGGTGTGGAAGGGGTTAAGTCACATTTCTGCCTTTCTGATCTCCAATTTCTAAATTTAAAGTCACAAACCCTGTTATTCTAAAAACATCTGACCGAGTTTGGAAGTTTTTTCTCTGTGCAAATTAGTGCAGAGTTGTGAAGACAGAGCCAGGATGAGGTGGCTGGGTCTGGATCCCACTCAGGATCCCACTGGATTGCACAAGTAACGTAGCAAGACTCAGTGACTCTTTCTCCTCTAAGATACTTGCAGGAGATATCAAAACCAGCATTTTTTCCCCAGATGTTTCCGGAGATAATTCAGGCATTAGCACTTTTAGACCGATGTATCTGCAAAAGTGAGAAGCTTGGAGAAGATACATCGATATCTGGATATTGAAATGTGCTGAGGATACTTCAGTACTTAATATACCCCAAATTATGGCATCACGTGAAAGACAACGTTAGTGAAGGCACTTCCATAAAAATCCATCACTTAAGAAGGGAGAGAGTTTCCATATCTAATTCCTAACTTTCCACTTCTGAATTTTTCACCTAAATGCAACTGCAGCGTGTTCCAATGGAAATATTCCACAAATATGGCACGTCTGGAATGCCAGGAATAAGATCAAAGCCCAGCTCTTGGGTCAGGGGAAATAAATGCCACACAGGTGGCCATCCCAGCTGTTACTGAAGTCTACCCAAGCAAAACTCCAGTTTCACTTCACTGATCCTTAATTACTGTTCTGAAGACCAAAGGAAAGGGCCAAAGTGTCTCCGAACTGCAGCACATCCTTCCAAGGTTGGAGCAGCCAGGACTTCATGCAGGAGGAAGATCAACTAGATCAGGGCTGCTCTTGTGGCCCTCTCTCATAGAGCTTTTAACTTGGCCAGCAAGACATTACCTGCTCTGGATGGCTCAACCAGCTCCAGAAATGGTGTTTTCTGACCACTGTTTGAAGTTCCAAACCATTTGCTTGGAGTGGCTCTGCTGTCACAAGGATGCACAAGCTCAGAAAGATTCACACCAACTTCAGTCCTAAAGCAGCTTCTCCCTACAGATACACCTCAGCCCGAAAGCACTATCAGAATACCTTAAAAAAAAATTAGGAAGTTAATACAGTCACAATGGAAAATCACCATTTATAGCTCTACAAAAAAAAAAATCCTAATAGTCAATTTGGACGCCCTTCTACCCAAACAAGTTCTCAGTAGCCTGAGATAAAATGTGTCAATCACTAAAAGATGTACAAGACCAAAAATGCCTGATTTTATTTCTGTGGCAGATTGCCTGATATCTTATTATTTGTAGTATGTTAACCCATGGATGAATTTGTACTATTACACAAATACCAATTAAAAATATGCAAAATAACATGAGTGGTTAAGTCCCTAGTTCTGGCAGCATTTTCCTACACCTCATTATGGATGTTCTCCAGACAACCCCAAACATCTGCTCACAGGGCTCTTGTCCTGCCCTCAGAATTCCACTGCCTGGGAAGAGCTGAGGGGAGAGGATCAGTGTTTTGCAACGTGGGAAGAGGAGTTTGTACACCCAGCTGCCTTTTCCAAAAGGGAACTAAAAGGAAACTGTGACATTCCTCAGCTCTTTAATCTGGCTACTCATCAGTCATGGGGTGCACAGGCCATGTATGTTGGAACTGGCATGATGAAAATCTGAATAAATCTAGAAGGTATTTGGGGCAAAAATCTTTTTTACCAAGAAAACAAACAAACAAACAAACAAAAAAAACCCCCAAAAATCAAAACAAAATAAAAAAAAAAGAAAAAGGAAAAAACCCAACCAACCAACTAACCACAACAACCAAAACCAACCCAACAAACAAACAAAAAAAGCCCACCCCAAAAAAACAGAAAACACCAAAACAAAAAAAAAACCCTACAAAAGAAAAAAAGACAAGCCCAACCAACAAAACCAAACTAGACAGAAAAACCCCAACCCCCAAAAGACCCCAGCTCAGTTTTGAGAGCAGTTCCCTGGAGCAGGTGTTTGCTCTGTGGTTTTATGTCACATCACTGCTGAGACTACTCTATGGATGGGCAGAGGTAACTAAAAATCATCTTTTCAACTGTAAAGTGTTATTAATAATGACCAGAATGGGAAGCCAAAGCAAGGTTTTTTCCCTCCAAGAACTGTCCCCTTCAATCCTACAAACTCCTCACCCCCCCAAGACCCAAGAGCCACTTCCAGCTCGTTTGGCTCTGCTGGATTTACTGTGATTTCCCATTTTTTCCTGTGTCCTGTTTATTTGCAGATATGAGAATAAATCTGCCTTTGAAATTCCCAGGCAGAGATTTTACACGATTTTATGAGAGTTACATCAGTTACATAAGCAGTTTTTCATTCCCCAATACAAAGACTACTCTCAGGTAACACATTAAGATTTATACATTATATAATACATTAGACCTTACAGAGCAGCTGAACTGTGTGTGTAAGGTCAAAGGACAGCAAAAAATCTGCATTATCCTGTATTTTACAGAAACAACAGCCTCAATCACTACAGCAAACATCCCATTTTACACTCATTTCTGCTCCCTTCTCACCACGGTTTCTTTTTCCACTCCCAGGAATTGTCAATCCAGAATGTTCGGTGCAATTTAGGAACACATTTGGAGCTCTGCCAGTCAAACCTCATTCTTTAAATGCTGGTCTGTGCCCGACCTTTGCGGTGTTGACAAACCCTCGTGACCATGCCATCCCGGATTTCTGCTCCCACACCCAGGGCTGCCAACCAGAGGGAAATTATCCCAACTGTTCCCCAGGAACCTCACACAAAAGGCTTGGGAAACGCTGCAAACAAAATTCCTGCTCAACACATGCCCCAAGGCAAGAGCCTGCAGGAAAACACGGCAAGTGTCACAGCCACAAACTCCCAGTTTTTGTGTATCCTGTGAATAATCCCGTTGTGAAAACAGAGAACAGAGAGAAATACCCCCTGGATATGCTGAACAGGGTGTACAAACGCTTCAGATGTGCTCTGTGAGACACCACACGCTGCTCAGCCCTGCCCAAAACGTGTCTTTAAATTGCGTTCACCCTGGGGTTTTAATTGAAAGAGTTATTTCTTCAAAGCTCAGGAAAATAATAGGGCAGTAAAATAATTTTACATCTTAATCAAGTCTTGGTCTACAGAGCAAAACACACACAGCCAGCTGAAATGAAACAAAAATTAAGGGATTTTTGTGTTACAGCATCAAGTTGATGAAAGCCTGTTCCTTCAGGAGGAAAGGAAACCTTTTCTTAGGGGCACTTCCAGCTAAAATCACCACTTGAAAAAGAACCCAGCACATATTTGAATACATTATCAGTAGCTTCTTCAAGGAAGCTCATTTTAGAGCTCAGACTATAAACTTCTTTTTGATAGTTTCAGAAAAGTTTCTTGATACTGAAGTATTCTTTATCATAACTGCACTGGGAGAGGTCAGTTCTCACACTGGACTGTCATTCTTGCAGGAGACAAAGCACCAAACCCGAGCACTCACACACACAGTTTCAGGTTCAGGGAAGGTCAGAGCCAGGGTTTGGGCCAAGTGCCCCTCCAGCTGGAATGTTAATCGAAAGGATTTGGAATAACCCTCATAAAACACCACGAAGTCCCTCTAGCCTGCCACGACACATCAACCCTTGTGCAGCTGTGCTGATTTAAAGTGGGAGAAACGAACACAACACAAGAGAGACTGCAAAGCCAGTTACAATTTACTAAAAAGATCACAATAAATAAAATGATACAGAGGAAAATTGGTTTTAACCCCCAAAACCCAGCTGTCTAACCCAGCCCCCTGGGGCATGAACAGAATGGGGTTCATTGGCCCCTGTGCTGAGCCCCACGTGGGCCCCCTGAGGGCAAAGTGAAAGGAAAGGACACCTGTTGGTGAGGATGATGGGCACAGTGTGGCTGAGAGGGGCAGTCA
>JAWWEU010000023.1:19835715-19873198 GCA_035583155.1 Acropternis orthonyx
AAACACTCCCCTGTCCCACAGGGCTCTTTAACACCCCCCCTGTGCCCTGAGGGCTCAGGTGTGCCCTGGGCAGCTGCCACTGGGCTTGCGTCCTCCTACCACACAGCTTTGCTTTATGGTCAGCAAAGGACATTCCCTCTCAGTAATATGATTTAATAAAAGCTGTTAAAAGTATTTCAGAGAATCCAAAAGAATTTTTAACAGTGAGGCTTGTGATGGCAAGCCACCCTTGAAGTTACTAGTTCCTAAAGCAACCTATTGTTTCTCACTATTACTTCTAAAGTCAAGGGGAAATTGTTCCATCTTTTGCTCTCCTTAAAATATTCTTTTCATTTGCAACCTCCCAAGAGCCCTCTGAGAGAATCACCTGAGATGTGCACAAATAATATTTCCTGTATTTTGTGCCAATGTCCAATACAGCTCATTGATCCCTGCATTTCCACAAGGAAAATCAACTCCTGGGACATCTCTGTCAAATATACTGTGTATTTAGAAATTTACTATTTTCCCAGAGTACATAAATTTTTCCAAGTCTGGTGATGCACAGATAGTTCTTCATAACCTGGAGCTGCACAGTGCAGAATGAGTCAAAATATAGTCCTCATTCAAGTTGCTTTAAGTTAATTAAGTCATAGACAGTTAGGTATGCAAAGATTACCCTGTGTAGAACAAATTCTCAAGTAGCAAATCTTCAGGCAACATGAACTGCAAGATACATTTTCCTGTAGAGCACCTTCCTGAAGAATTCTCAGGGTACAAAGTAGATTAAAACGTGGGGGGAAAAACCACACTGTAAATTTTTAATATATATATATAAACCTCTATCTTTTAACAATCATGCTGGGATATATAAACTTACATTGTTTCTGGGACAAGAGAGCTTTTGTATACTTTGGTCTAACGGTTCCATGTATCACTTATACAGCAAATGCTCCCAGCACTGGGATATTCCATGGCCTCAGGCACTTGGAAAGACCCTAAAACTCTATTGCTACAATGGAGCAATAAATGTTGTGGCCATCGGGGTGCAAAAGGCAGAGTTTATTGTGTTTTTCGAGAGCATTCATATCAAATTCATCTCAAAAACTCATCTTTTATTATCTGCTGATGTCAAGGAGTTCTAATATCAGAGAAATTGAGCCGTGCCTGTTGCTGCAAGAGGGAATGCCTGAAGTGCATATAACACTCTCTGCCTGGTCAGTGTGTAAATAATGGACGAGATGCAACAGAAGTAGATCAGACTAAGAATAAAAAGCACTTTGAACAGGTTGTGTGCTGGAGAAGTAAAATTCAGTACCTGTGTTAAGAATATTCTATGAATATTCCACGATTTAAACATTAGATAACTCAGTTCATGACTAGAGTAAAAGGTAGGAGATATATATATATATATATATATATATATATTCACACACTTTCAGAGTCAGGGGTGCTAATGTGATATTTAATTTGAAAGCATTTAATTTAAAAACACACTATGCTACTGAAACAGGTCTCTGAGAAGGGAGTGACACTGCTCCAGGGCTTAAACACCCTGAGAGTTGTCTAAACTAAATTCTTCTGCTTCAGCCTAAACTTAACAGTTCTACTTCCAGAGTACAAAGGAAACACCTCCTGCTTGCAGCAGATCTCCTTGGGAAGCTGAGCCCCTCTGCTCATTGTCGGATGGATCCTCAGTTTCTTTCCTTGTGGCTCATTGCCCCCATATCTCACTCCATGTTCCACTGCAGCTTAAAAAAGTTGCAAGACTCATCACTCTGCATAGATTAAGGATTGGAAAGAAAAAAAGGACAAACAAAGACTACTGGAGCTCTTCTGTACCCCAGGCTGTGGGCAGAAAAACCAGTGCCTCTCCAAAGATTATACTCATTTTTTGGAATGGCTTCTAAATCCCCAAATTGGGTATTGGAGGCAGTGAAATGGTGGTCAGAGGATGCACCTCATCATTTGTTTCTGACTGACTTACAGGCAGTTTTAGAACACTTGAGGTTATATAATGCCGAATACATCTCACTGGAAGGTGAACTGATGGAGCTGCTGAATCCTAGAACATGCCATTCCTCAAAAACACACCAAACCCACCAAAACAAAACTTAAACACATCACAGGAAGCTTCAACGGGGCTGCCAAACAGGAGACCTTGAACAGAAAGAGGCTTCTCCCAGGAAAGGGAACCCTCCAGCCCTTGAACATAACACTGCCCAAAACATTAACACCTTGAAGAACACCTTGTGCTGTGACCTTCAGCTGCCACAGACAGCAAACACTGTGTGATTACCACGGTGGGGTAAGAAATTTAATTACGTCAAACCCAGCAATACACAAGCCCTGGTCCTCTCCAGGAGGGAGTTATTAAACATTCCCCTGCTGAAAGAGAAATTAAGGACACTGGAGAAGTTTCCTTCTCTTTCTTTGTGCTCCTGCCATTATGTCTCCCTCAAAAGCACACCACCAGCCCTTGAGTGTCTCCTCCTCACTCCTCATCCCAGCTGCCAGGGCATGTGGGATCCATGCAGTGCTGCTGCCACGGGGATAATTCTTTGCTTATCAATAATGCAAAGCTGGCAAAACACGTTGCCAGGCAGGTGCTGAGCCCGGGCACCCCTTCCACCCCCAGCCACGTGCCCTGATTTGGGGCCTCAGCTGCAGCACCAGGAGCTTTGGAAGCCGTGGATACAAACATTCTGTGGATGCTCAGCTCCTGTTTCGTTGTTTTTAATCCAATTAAACACATTCAGTGTGCTCCCCTCACTGCAGTCACACTGGCACAGGGGCTGTGCCAAGGCAGGGTGCTGATGGAGAAAGGGAACTGCTCAGAGCAACCCTATTTCTGCTGCAGGACTGGTGAGAGCAGGATCCAGTGGTTTTAGCTGGTATTTAAGAGCAGGTACATTTTCTGTGCAGTAACTGGTGGCTGAGATGCAAATGCATGTTCAGCTGACTGATGGCTGCTGCAACCAGGACAACAGGCCAGGAAGGTGCCACTGCCTCTGGGTATTCAGGGGTGATACAGGTACCACTGCTACAGACTGTGTTTGGAGCCTCAGAGCAGGCCAACACTGCTGCTAAATACAGGGATTTTAAATGCAATCAGGATCCACAGATGATGTTCTGTTGAGTATTTGTATAAATACTTGCCATGCTTCACTTGAACTCAGAGAAGGTTCTTGCCAAAGGCCAGCACAGCTCAGCTCACAGATACTCAGCTTGACTACTGAGGAATGCACAGATGAGACTAGTGGAACTAAAGTTTGCTACAAATTCTTTCCCCTACAAGAAAAAAAAAAAAAAAGGGGGTTCTGAACATCAGAAAGTGCCTCCCTCCCACACTTACATGGCTTACGGAGACCTTTGTTCAGGTCTGTGGGATGAAAAGTGGTACAAAAAAGTTCAAGCCATAATTTTTGTGACAGCACTGCCAGAACTGCATCAGTTCACTGAATCACAGAATGGTTTGGGTTGGAAGGGACCTTAAAGATCATCTCGTTCTGACCCCCTTGCCATGGGCATGTCAAACACACAAGTATTTCCCTAGTCCGTAACAAACATCCACTTAAGTGAAACACAATTGATTTTGTAAACTTGTGGGAAAGAAAACAAAGCCAAAACTCACTGCTCACAGTAATGGTATCTTAATCATCAATTTGATAATCAAGGCAGCAAAAACAGTGTTATCTGCCCTTAAAATCCTAGTGTTTTACCCTGTGGGCCACCACGGGGAGCTGAGATCCAGCACTGCACGGGTCTAACCAGGGTCCCTCCCGCAGCATATCCTACATGACTGAGGTCACAGACAGATACTAAACAACCTCTCTGAATCAGATCCTACACATTTTCCTCCCATCAGCAAAGTAAATTTACCTCTTAGCAAAGATTAAGGTAATTCCAACACAGAGAAAACTAATGAGAACCATTTATTGCAGTGGGATTTATTATGGATCTCAACATTTCCCAAGATGAGTCACCAGCTGAAACAGAGGAGCCAAACTTTCCACCTGCTGTAAGGTCTACATCAGGAAAACTGCCTTATCTGGGGGCATTCATGATTGGTTTCACACAAAATGCCATTGCAGTGGTGGTTTTGGAGTACACTGGACTTCATGATGGGCTAAAACCTTCAGGTATTCAAAACCAAAGTGTATTTGTATTTGCAAATGCCTGCCCCAGCAGCACAGTGCCCAGGGCTGGGGCTGGGCTAAAGGCACTTCAGCTGCTCAGCAGGGAAAAGTTGCACTTTTCCAGTTACTAAAGGACATGGAACATGAACTGAGGGGAGAAGGTACCCAAAAGTATACACAGCACTGCTGAAAGTAAATGATTGCAGATGGTTTATTAAATTAATCCTAAACCACTAACCAATACCTTACAAATGGGGTAACTGAATTATATTCAACATGTCCTTCCACAAGAGTTTTACTTATGTGACAAAACTAATTCAATTTTAAAATGTGTAGATAAGGGATAACTAAGAAAGATTAATAAGAACTAAGATGGGCAGCTTGCAGTAATATGCATTCAGTATATTTGTCCATAATCTCACAATCCCAGAATGGTTTGGGTTGGAAGGGACCTCAAAGATCCATCTAGTTCCTGCCACAGACAGGGATGCCAATCACTAAATGAGGCTGCTTGGGACCCCAGCCAGCATGGCCTTGAACACCTCCAGGGATGGGGCACGTCCAGGGACACGATGGATGGGATCAGTGGGAATCCAGGGCTGACTGTGCCACCTTCTGAGCAGCGGAAAACCTCCTTCAGCTCACATTAATACTCAGACCAGTCAGTGGTGACAATGATGGAGCTCATTACTCACTTATGGGATCAAAAATTCACCAGCTCCAAATCAAAGTGCTTCCCCCACCCCACAGCACAGAGAGTTTCTTTCCCTTTCACACCTGGGTTTCCTGGAGGTGCAGGAAGTTGTCCAGAGCCAGCACACACATTACAGGCCAGCACCAAGCAAATAACCCTGTTTGCATCACACCCCCTTAGAAAAGGTGCCAAATGAAGCAAGAGGAAGATGCCAAGTATGAAAAAGTCCTCATGAATCTTTCCTGGCCTTGTTCTGTGCACAGGCAGAGTCTGGGGTTGGGTTTGTAAATTTTTATTAAAAGCAAGTTTTAGTATAAAACCCATCAAGGACACCTGCTTAGGTGGCAGCAAATAAAGATAAGTCAAGCCACACAGTTAATCTGGACATGTCAGAAGTTGCACCAAGCCAGATGTTCTCTTTAGTCTCACTCTCCAAACCCACCATAAAACATTCTCTGCTGCAGCTTTCCTTAGGAAGGATGGGTTTCTCTCACAACATGTTCTGGGCAGCACAAAATTCAGTAAGTTCTCTTTGAATGTCATACACTCCAGGCCTGTCCCATTTTACAGGCCTAGAGGGTGCAGGGGGAGGAACATGGCACTCCTTTGGCCCCATCTGCTTCACCAGCCTGGGAGAAACATTAAGTTACAATAACTTCACTGCTAAAAATGTGAAGTTACAATAATGTAACTGCTAAAAATGTCAAGTTATAATATCTTCCTTCACACCCACGAGAAAGGTCAGTTTGAAGCAAAGTCTTAGTGTGAGTGGCAAAACCCAGGAGAAAACCTTTCCTTTATGTCACAGGAGCAAGAATAACATGGTTAAAAATAAACTTCCCAACAACCACACATGTCTGCCACTATGTGACTTTATTTTCAAAGTATGAACAAGAACAGTTATTTTTGACACTGGACATCAGTCAAGACACTAAAAGCAAACAACAAGCATTCCTAGTTTCATGCAAACTTAAAAAATATAAGCAATTTCCCCCCTTCAAAGGGGGAGCAAGATGAGTGTTCCACATACGCTACACAAATATTTCCCTCCTTCGCAATGATCTCTTTCCTTAGGAGTGGTTGTCATTCCTGCTCCAGGGGATGCTGGGAGCTCCCAGGTGACCCACCCACAGTCTCAGGTGCTCTCAGACAAGCTCCTCACCCTGCACAGTCCAGCACAGCCATGGGGGGTTAGAGCTGGACCGGCACAGACTGAACACATCAGCCCATTTGGGCTTTAATATCAAGGCAATGCCAACAACAAATTGAGCCAGAGATACTTCTGGGAAATACTGGGTTGTTTGGGGCTTTTTTCCCCTCCAGCTCTGGTCACTCTGCTGGTCAGAGGAGATGTAGAAAGGAGATAGGAAGGGAATGCAGCACCTCCCATGGAGGAGCTGAACAGAAGGAACTGTCAGTCTTCTCAGGGTTGGGCTGTGCCAGTGAACCCAAAGACAACTCAAAGTGGTACAAATGCTCAGCTGCCCCTTTCAGACAAAGCTTTGGATAAGAACAGGTGAAGTTCTCACCTGACCCACAGACAGGGGGAAGTTGTGGGAACACTCATCTTGAAGGTCAGATTTAACTTAAGCTACACAAACTCATGCATCAAGTGGAAAGCCCCAGGTTTACCCGCTGGTGTCATCTGGTGCAACCTTCAGGCATGTTTGACTGATGGAAAAACACAGATCTGTGGAATACCTGAGGAACAGATGCACTGAACAATCTGCAGCTCATACAGTGAAGTGCAAGAAGTTCTGGCCTGGGTGTGTTCAGAACTTGAGAGTTACACTGGCAAGACGAGCCTTGCTGCCTTCTGCTTGTATTTTACATTCTGTTTCTTTCTATTCTACATTTCCAAAGTGCATTTCACGGAGCAAAGCTGTTACCATAATGTGTATGTTGTATCTCATTTTCAGGGAAATTCATAGCAGGGTCTTACCAGCTACTGAGTTCCATCAGCCTGGAACGGGGATATTCTCCTGTTCCTTCTCTGAGGACGACATGCTTCTATATCCATGAAATATAATATCCATATGAATTTGATCCCTCACCCCCAACGTTTTCAGCAGGTGGCTGTGCCTTCAAGTCATGTGCTAAAGAGATGATCAGTTATAAACTACTAAATATGGTGTATATATGTGCATGTTCATGTACACCCAGAGAGCAATTTCTCAGAAACAGAACCAAAATCCTACCAAAAAGCCAAAGAGCACAATTGTACTTGGAGCTGGATACAAACTGCTCAAACCTCTGATTTAATCACCACAGTCACTGCAAAAAACACCTTAGAATAAAGTCACTGTGCAGCAGAGCAAGTAAATCAAACCTGTCAGGGAAAAGGTTAAAAAAGTCTTTCACTGGCCATTTTGTCTCATAATCCTCTATCGTTTGATGTGGTTAAGAAATAAAATACAACACCTTCAGGCTGATTTATTTCCTACTAAACCAGACTGTGCACAGAGTCATTATTTCCAAGGCAGCAGCATTTTTGCATATTTTTCACCTGTAATCTGTGTCTCCTGTTGACATAATTCACTCAGCACTTCCAGGGCTCTGGATTTAGACCAATCCAAGGCTGGTGGCTATTTCAGGGAAGTACTTGGGAGAGTTTTGCTCCAACCATGAGTAATGTTCTCTCAGCACACTAATTTTCTGGTTTGGTTTATCTCAGTGACATAACTAAACCCAGCCATAAAGGAGTGCAGAAGTTATTTATCACAACATAGAACACTTCAAATAAAATATCCATTTAGATTTATGCTCACAGTTTAAATCATTTTCACTTGAAATGCCAAAAGGAATTTTTTTTTTTTTTTTTGAGACAGAAAAAGAGCTAATTTGGTTTTGTTATTTTTAACAGGTTTGTTCCCAGTAACAGAGAACTGTAAAACAAGTTTTCTCAGCAGAGCACACCGGCAAAAAGGGGAATTTTTAGATGGTAACAGAGGAGATTGAACAACAGCCAAAATAAGCTGCACATCCCACTCACCTGACCAGGGATCCTGTGGGAGCTCAACAAGACTAACTGCAAGAGCATTTCACTTCCTTTCCTGAGGTATTTCTTGGCACCACATTCCACATTCCCAGTGCCTGGATGCCTTTTTGCACTCCCCCCTCCCCACACTCTTTCAAACATTGAGTCCCTGGGAAGCAGTGGAGTCCCCATCCCTGGAAGTGCTCAAAAAACATGTGGATGTGGCACCTGGACATGGCTGAGTGGTGAACAGGGTGGTGGTGTTGGGCTGATGATTGGACTTGATGATCTTAAAGGTCTTTTCCAACCTTAGTGATTCCATTATTCCATGATTGTGCCTGTGCACCTGCAGGGACAAGGGAGTGCAATGTGTGTGTACAAACACCACGTGTTCGGATCAACACAGACATTCCAAAATTAATACGTAAATAATCTCACTTTCTAAAAATACACACAGAGTTCTAAGTGCAATCGGACTGCACAAAAATCAAGTCTGGTTTAGTAACAGAATTCCCACAGTCAGCACACCTACTCAGTTAAAAATCCAGCTCAGACATCTGTCAGTGTCAATAAGATCAATGTCCTCTATAACTTAAGCAGTTCATTAATTACCATCACAGAAAATGATCATTACACATAAGGCTCAGGCTTATGGTAACCACTGACCCCATCAAGACTTCTCATTTGGTCTTGACAATTCAGATGACAAGAGCAGAACTTGTCCTGTGATCAAGTATTAATCACTCTGATCTGTTCAAAAGATTAATTTTCTATCAAGCATATTGAGCACTGATGGGCAACAAACAGCCTTGCATGGCTGAGCTGCAAACCAGAACTTCTTCCTGCAAAGGAATATCCTGATTTATACCCCAGGTACTCACTGGGATCGGGAATGTTTTCTGTGAAACACTAAAAAGTGTCCCCCAACACTCTGTGCAGCAAGAGCAGAGACATCCAAGCTGTGGTACTCTCGTGGTCCAGCTTCCTAACACATTCCCAGGGCACAGAGACTGAGCCTTCCTTCACTGGCTCCAGCAGAGCTTCAAATTAATGGGACCTCACACAGCAAACGGGCACATAAACCACCTCTGGGATAACTTGCTGGCTGCTTCATGGATTGTCAGGGGAGTAGCTAATAAATAAATACTGTAATAATTAGCATTCCAGTTGGTTCTTGACTGAACACAGGTCTGAGCAGGGTTCCTGAGCATCAGCCCAGACCTGCCCAGGAGGACAAGGCTCCCGGGGCTGGGGGTGGGTGGGTGATGGGTTGTTTTTTGTAGGCTTTCCTTGGTAACCGGGCTCAGAACACAGCAACTATTCCATCCCATGTCTTTAGGCAATCGGGTGTATAAAAACTGAAGGAGGAGGTGTTCTTTCTCTTTCTCTCTTTTCCTCCTCGGGCCAGCTCAGTGACAGACCTCGGTGTTTTGGCCTTGCTTAACCGTGCTGAGCGAGGCCTGCTCCAAGGGCTGCTTGTCAGGCCCGGTGGGGGAGGTTAAGAATCTCCTTTTCCTAAGGAAAGGAGTGAATTTACTACTGTGTTCGTTATTTATTGAGTTAATTCCCGAGCTTAGCTTGTATATATTTGTTCGTCTTTCCCCTTTTTTGTCTCCCTTTCCCCCTTTCCCTTGTCCCCTGTTGGGGTTGTTTGGAGGTCCCTGTTGCTTTGTATATAGTATTTAACTGTATAGAAGTGTAATAGATGTAAATATGGATATATTTTTCTACAATTTTCTCTCGCTACCTATTTGCCGTTTCGGGAGAGGAAGGGAGGGCATCTTTCCCTGTGGGGTTTGGCTTTTGGCAGAGAGCCAGGCCAAACTTCCACAGGGAGCACCACCCCTTCGAGGGGCCACCTGCCTCTTCCAGGGGCGGCTTCGGGGGCGGCGGTGGGAATTCCCTTCACGCGAGGAAGCAGAAATGTGCATTTTCCCCTCCCCAGCCAGGCCATGCCTGGTGTGCTGTCAGAGATGCCAGGCTGGCACTCCACCAGAGCTCCTCAGGAACCTGCTGAGGACACTCCTGAGCCTCAGAGGTGGGCTGTACCACACCGCGCTGCAGGAAAACCAGGGACTCCTTTAAGACCAACTCCAGCCCTTAACCCAGCACTGCCCAAAAATCCACGAGCTCTGATCCAGTGTCCCTCAGAAACAGGAGGAACAATCCCAATTTAAGCAAATGCAGCCGTTTTCTTCTCAAAAATCAAACTGGAACAACTATTTATCCCCAGTTTCCCAATACTTTAAGCTCAGTAATTCTGAGCAGAGACATGGAGTTGCTCAGCCTTTGGGTAGCAGCACTAGAAGGAAAAACAGGAGCAGGTGCCCATCCCAGATGGATACCCAGGGCTGGCAGGGGCTCTCAGGGAGAGCAGAGAATGAGATGGCAAAGTTAATGAGGAGCAATATCCATCACCACACACAGAGAACACCTGGAGTCCCTGCCCTGTGCGCTGGGAAAACTCTGCACTGAACAAGAACAGCAGCATCACTTCAGCTGGAGTTTCTAGGTACGTGTGTTTTGCTTTCCCAGCAAAATAAAATACAATAAAAAATTTTAAAATTCTTTTTCAAAATCCCAGATTTTTTTTCAAAATATATTTTAACTATGCCAAGTCTCTGTTGTCTATTTTAAAATAGGAATAAGTGAAAAAGACAAATATTCCTCTACAGCCCAAATCAGAGTTTCAAAGAGTTATTCTGTTATTTCATCAGAAACCTGTTTTGCTTGGAAAACTGTACAACAAAGCTGTTCTCCTCACTGCTCAGGGGAGGGAGGGGAAAAACCATTCCCCTGTTATTTCCCTATCAATACAGTGAATTAACATGATAAAGAGATATTATTTCAAATGAGCAGTAAATTAATTTCTAGCAGAGAGTGAATACTATTATATCTAATCTCAAAATTCACGATCCAGGATTTCATTTGCTTTTAAAACCCAGGAAAAGTTTACCTTAAGAAAACAGGTCAGGGCACAAGAGTAAGCCTGGAGGGACCAGGGTCTGACATGGTGAGGAATCATCAGGACATCCCCTTTGCCAAGGACACAGCCCTGTGAACAACAGCAATCTGGAGAGGCAAGGAAGGAGCTGAACATCAAGGAAAAGAGTGAAAACTCTTCTCCTGCCACGTCAGAATGGCCATTTTGTGGTTTAATTCACCATCCACAACATCTGCTCATAAGTCATTCCATCCCAGACAGCAACAAATAATCATGTATGAGATACACTCAATTAACATCTGTCTGTTCCAAATGTGCCATCTCCTCCTAGGAAAAACTCCAGGGGAATGTATTCCAGGAATGACTGAACAGAAATCTGTTCTGGTTAGGAAATTATTTCAGGAGCACACAGCACATGGATGAAAAGCAACTGCTACCAGAAAATTAGGGAAGAGATTAAGAAAAATTTTCCACCCAATATTGAACCTTGGAGATCTCAGCCACAGGGACAAGAAGCCTCTTACTCTCCCAGATAATACCAATTCCTGGTCCCAAGTGACCTCAGGATTTACAGAGCCTAATCCAAGCTGCACACGATGATCAGCACTGAGACTGCTCACACCTACACACACAGCCTGCAAGATGCTGCACTGAGAGAGTTTCAGGTTCACCCAGCAGTGACAGGTCAGTGTCCCAGGCACTGAGTATATAAAAGGAGGTTTTTAAAAAAAAAAACCCTACGAACTTTCTCATGTCCTCACCTCTTTTTTTCCTCCCCCTCTTTTCATCATCATTGCATTTATAGCTACATTATATTCATACATGAAAGTACCAGAGGTTTTGTAACACCCAGTGCATGTTTTTAGCTAGAATTTCCAGCCAAGAATCCGACCACAGCCAGCACTGTCAGCACTCAGGTGTCTGTCCCATGGGAAAGCAGACCACAGTTAAGCAGAGATTTAGCTGGCCATCATCTGGCCAAGAGCCCAAGGGGTCCACTTTAGAGTATTCTGGTACTTAAACCCCCCCAAACCACATCCTTCTGGCAAACAACATTAGGTAAACTCCTTTCAGGATCCCAAGCCAGCTCCAAAGAGCCCCAACAGCCCAGTTTCCACGCTATGAAAACCCAGAGTTTGGGTCTCTAAAGCACATTGGAGATGTGGGTTGGCAGAGTTTTAGGAGAGGCTGACACCACTGAACACCCACCTGGTGGGTCTCAGCAACTCAACACAGAGGGATTTGGCTGTTACCTAAAGCTCCCTAAGAGCCTGAGAAAGCACAGAGGTCTCACGTCAGACTTTATTATCTGGCATTAAAAAAAAAGTATGAAAGCCAGAGCTGTTCTGCAGTAAATACCGGTGACCTCAACACTGAATCAAACACTCAAATCCAGCCCAGAGCCCTGACCTGCCAAGCGAACACAGCCCAGCCCCATGAAAGGCCAGGAATCCTGGAAAGCACCAGGCACAAGGACCAGCTGCAAACTGGAGAAGGACCAGGACAGAACCAAACCAAAGCCCTGGCCTCCTATGGGCACAGAGAGACTTTTTTAATCAAATATTTTCACTTACTGGCAATCTGTAAGGATTCTTTCCTTGCTTGGAACACTCCTCTGCAGGACTTGGGTAGAGAGGAGTCCTCAGATTCCCATAGAAACAACCTCACTTTTAAAAGGAATAATGCTGCTCCCTTTTATGAATGGGAATTGGACTTTATCTGCTAGTTCTGTGAGGCAGAACAGTTCAAGGCTAAGATATAATCAATATCACCAGGAGTAGCTTTTAAAGGCTTAATTCCCCAGCCCATTTGTTTGACTGTTCCCCTCTCAATTCACTCAGGATTTGTGGAATGAATGGCCTTCCTTACTGGAGAGAGCTCTCCCTCCAGCCTGTTTCATTGAAGCATCTTGAAAAGGTACAGAGAAATAAGATGCTCTGGATTCACTCATTAACTTCATTTTTCCTGTGCCAACAAAGAGTTGCTTATAGCATCCAATATCCAACTTATAACATCCAACTATAACATCCAGCCTTATTCTTAAAGTCCTTCTGAACATACCTGGGGAAGATTGTCATGTTAATTTTTTCCATAAATTGTCTAACAATAACTTGAATTTCCATTAGATTTGTTTTACACATTCTTCACTCTGCAAATGTGTCAAAGACCGTTTCCTTCAGTGCTCCAATTCACCACCAGGTTAATAGAGGTTTGTGGTGTCACTGCTCAAACACCCCCAGTCACACTGAAGAGCAAATAAACAGAATGAACACTTCGGTGCTGCCATTAAACGTTGACAGCCTTTGCTGAGTTTGAGGCATTTCACACATATTTGCTAAATCACTACAGAGATCCTGTCTTAGCTTAGTAATGGGACTTAAATGCATTAATTTACCAGCCCTCTGAGGTGGGTGTGGGGTGTTTTGTTTGATTTGTTTTTAATTTGACACATCTTTACGCATCACAATTAAGACAAGAACAAATAATTCATTCAAGAGCTCAAATGCAAAACCCTCAGACTGTTGATGCTTAGGGAAGTAAACAAGTGAGGTTAAAGGGAAAAAGGCTTTCCAAAAAAAAGCCAGGAATCCCATGTCTGTGGTGTGTTCACATAGTCAGACTTCAAACACCTTTTACCAAACCCTAAAGGATAATTCTGTGGAATTATACTTGGTGTTTCTTATCAGTGTGTTATTAACCACCTGAATTATACCCACTGACTTTCATATTAAATCGATACTAATTGCACAAATTGTTTCTAATTACACAAATTATTATATAAATTACTACTATAGTATAAATTAATACCAACTATACAAAGCAGGATTCACCCCCATATCACTGCCATCATGTGGGTGCCCCAGACAGGTAATTCAGGGAACAACTGCTATTTCAGTTTTACCAAAGGTTAAATTGAATCTCACAAATGAAGGGTCTTGGTTACCACAGACCTGTTTTCTTCCTACTTCTCAAGTTCTTTAACAGTCCCATTAATAGCTCTGCACTTCCCTTCCCTTCCCCTCCCCCTTCCCCCAAAGTTTCTGTCCTTTTAGCAACTTTTGTTCATCAGTCTTTATTGATTACCTATTAATTGACTACACACACACATAAGGAACACACACCATCAGCTGCAGAGATGCTCCAAGAGGGACCCTCTGGAAATATTTGCCAGCAGCTCAGCAGACACTTCCAATATGAAATGGAAGCTTATCCAGTCTCACTAGGCTGGAAGGACTTCAATCCTACAGCCTCTGATCACTTAGTATGTCACATCCATCCTCCTCACACGGATGGAGCAGCTCCAGATGTGGTGCCAAATCTGGAAGTGCTGCAGTTGCCCCATTACAAGGGACTGATGGAGCACAGACAACCCAGGGATGCCTCCTGGAACATCTCCCCAGGGTTAGAGCCAGGAACAGCCACTGAGCTGAGAATCCCAAGGCTGGAGATGTGTGTGGGATCCTGCAGGGCCCAGGGAAACCACAGAACTCACTTGTTTTTCCCCACCCTCCCACATTCAAAGTGACCAAAACTGGTGTTTGCGACATGTGAGAGCTCAGCCTCAGGTGAACAAACTCCCTGTGCTCTCCATTTAAGATGCAGCTGCCAACCTGTATGAGACCAGGCGCACTCTGAGAAGTCAAACAGGCCAGGAGCTCCCAGTTAATTCAATATTGACAATAAATGATGTTATCTCACTTCTCACATGACACTGTCCCCGAGGTTCAGTTACCAAAGTCCCTCCTGCTGACACATTTCTGACAGGACAGGGACAGATAAGGGCTGGGAAGGAGTCAGGGCATGAGTGGGATGAGAACAGCTCCAAGGGAGTCAGTTTGCCCTGCAGAAGCAAACTGCTCTCACACTGACAAGCAGCAGTGTTTGTTAAAAACCAGCTGTTTGGAATATAAAGTTTAACAGCTATGTGGAAAATAAAGTTTGGATCTGAAGGAGCGAACAACACCTGCTGCTTGTCAGCAAAGGCACAGCACATAAGACGGTAGTATAAATAATATAATATACAGTACATAAAACAGCCTCATGGAAGAACCAATTTCTTCATGGCTTTTAAAAAAAAATCACTTTTAAAATTAAGTTCCAAGAATTTTAAATTTTTAACGGCAAATGAGAGAACTCTATTTTTAGATAGTCAACAGTCAAGCTTTGAAAGCTTCTGGGAGGAAGGTACAAAACACAACAAGTTGATCAACATCCTCCTACAGGAGACAACACTGAGTGCTGCTTATAAAGGTCTAAAAGCCACATGTGCACAAGTGTTGTCTATTTAGTTCTAAATTGTTTGTATTTTATTCAAGACTGACAGTCCACGTCTCCACATCCTAAAATGACAACATTTCCCTGCATTCCCTTATTCCTGCCACCCCCTGCACACCTGACCACCTGCTCCAAGCTCAGCACCCTCTTGAAAAGAATGGGAAGAAGAGTTCAAGCCAATGCATGACGTGTATTCTTTTATTAAAAACAGAGACAATGAATTTCAACCACCAAATTGGGCTGCAAAATTTTAATATCCTTAAGTTTTGCTTTGTTTTAAGTCACAAAGCTTTTCAGCTTCAGCCACGTGGAAAATGTAGCAGCAGCCACTTCTGTCTGCAGTGTTTCAGGCAGGGAAATGAAGCCTTTGTGCATGAAAAAGAGAGAAATACAAGCCCTTAGGAAAAAAACAGCCAGAAAACCCCCATGACTAAAACAAGAGGGTTTAATTGGATTAAATTCACCACAAAAATAAGATTGTTGGCTTAACATATCTATCCATTTATGTTGAGAAGAAAATTCCTCTTCCATTCCCATCACTCTTGACAGCACAGAGGAGATTCAGCTCCCTTGGTGCCGACAACCAAATGGTGCTAAAGACGAGACACGTGAGAACTTGCAGTGCTTTAAGCTAAAACTGAGGTGGTACCACACACAGCAGTTCTGAGCAAGGCTGAGGGTTCTTGGCTTAAAAAAGCTGCTGTAACAATTCTTAAAATTGACTTTCATTTTTAGCATTTTTGCTTCTTCATAGATACAAAAAGCCAAGAAGAAGCAGGGCAAAACACTGTCCATTTTTTTTCAGTCACTCCATCCACCAAATGAAAACATCACTGAAGAAGCAGCTCCAGTGACTTGCACACTATTTGCTCCAGGGTATTTCAACAGCAGTTCTTGCAACAAGCCAGCAGCTCCTCCAAGCCCCACTAGCTGAAAATACCTCCCTGAGCAGATCCTTCTCCAGGATGGGCTTTCCCTCTGCTCACTGGCAGCAGCTGCAAAAGCATCTGCTCTGCAGTAATTGGCCTCTTAACCAGCACAGGCACAGCAAGGACTTTCCAGCCCCCTAACAGTAACATTTGTTTTATTTTTCAATGTGTGCCCAACACTTCCTTTGTCTCCACTGCTGGGAAAAGCAGTGGCTGAACTGTCATAAATGGCATTTTTACAAATTAGGATAAATTACATATGGGTGGGAATACCCAATTTAACTCTGCCCACAAGATTAAACTATGCTACCTGCAAGGACTAAACACGCTTTACATGCTCTTAAACCCCTCTGCTGTTCATCATGTCACTAAGAACTGTCTTAGGTAGCAATTCCAGTTCTAGTCTGATGACTAAGACTGTCCTTTGAGCCAGCAGTGCCACTGCAGTGCCACATTTATATTTTTGATAGCACACTTAACTCCCAAATTGGTCCTCTGGTTTATTCCACTGTAGCTTTTATAAGTAAAAGCCAGAGCTCTAAAGTGTAAATTGCCAGTTAATCACATTCAAGGATTATGGTATAACCTAATAAGAAGCTGTAAACAACATTAGGATAAGAGACTACCTGTGCAAACCACTTACACACCATTGCTACTCTTTTGGCACAAAAAAGGAGCATAAAACTGCCTAAAAAGCGCTTAAGTTTTTATTTCCACAGGCAATCATCAACAGGATTACTGCTGAGGAGTTGTCATAGTGTCAAAAAAAGGCAAGTTAGTCTTGCTTTATCACTTGGGAATAAAAGAAGAAAGAGTCAACACGTTGTTTAAAGAAGCTGCTGTAATAAATCTTAAAACTGATTTTTATTTTTACTTCTTCATAGTTACAAAAAGTCAAGGATAAACATGGAAAAACACTTTCCAATTTTTCCATCTGAGTGAGATACTTCTAGTCCTTCCTACTGCATGCCAGTAAGCTCAGCCCTGGAAGAGCCTGCTCAGCTCCTGAACATCCCCTAATCAACACCAGAGACCACTCCTGACCAGCTACATAAAAGGCATTATTACAAATGCTGAAGCGGAATAGAAGGATTGAGGGGGAGGGGGGGGGGGAATTAATTCAAGTTGTTCATAATCATCCAAATGGTAAAACGTTAGCATGTAACTGTCTCAAATGTAACCTCAGCTGAGGAAAAAAGCTGTTTGGAAGCAGAAGAATCTCTTGTAGCACTCAATTTCAGTATAATCAGACTGCAATCCTGTGCCTGTGCTGCAGCAACCGCACCTAGGCAGGGTGCACTGGCCACCGTGTTTGGCTGTTTGGCCAGTTCCCTGCAGGACTCCAGAGGAGGCAGCACAGGTGGATCTTCCTGTGCCCTCCCTCCCGAATCCAGGATCCACTGGAGGAACAGGCATTTTGCTCACAGGCTATTTTTAGAGGTTTGAAGTTAATCCAGCCCTGAGCTGCTCCAGCAGCGCTGTCTCCTCAGGCTCCAACGCTGGCATTCCAGCCTCTGCCGGAGGGAAAATTCTATCCAGATAGTATGAAAAGCCAAACTAACAGCTTTAATAAGTGAAACTGTTTAATTGCTGCTGTTCTTACCCAGGTATTCATGAGCACAAGTGCCTGGTCACTCTTCTCCCCACGGAAGAGTTTTCACTTCAGGGTGGTCATTTTATGGCATTTTATTCCAAGTCCAGCAATTTCCATCACCCAAACTGCCCTCTCTGCTCCAGAGTCTGATATTCGTGTACCGAACAAAGCTCTCTGGACAAGCAGGAGAAGGGGTTAAAGGCACAAGACAAGCCTTTCAAAAGAGAGTCTGGCAAAGGGGATGGATTGTTTCATGCCTCATCCACTGGGAATTGCTAAATGACCCTGCAGAGCAGAAAGTGGCACCAGCTGGCAAAGAAGATTCCTCAAAGAAGAGATGAAGCAAGTGAAATGTTCCTCTGGTTTTGAGGAGAATGAGGACACAAAGTACACACTGCAAGAGAGAGCTCCAAGGACCAGGGGGAAAGGCAGGAATTCAAGAACTGGCTTTTTAAGTAGAAGTCTCCTCTGGGACAGCGAGTCCAGTGGCATGTGCTGACAGAACAAGGGGGGATGGCTTTACACTGACAGGGGGGAGGTTTAGGTTGGACACCAGGGAGAAATTCTTCCCTGTGAGGGTGGGCAGACCCTGGCACAGGTTGGACAGAGAAGCTGGAAGTGTTCAAGGCCAGGTTGGACGGGGCTTGGAGCAACCTGGGCTAGTGGAAGGTGTCCCTGCCCATGGCAGGGGGTGGGACTGGGTGGGCTTTAAGGTCCCTTCCAACCCAAACCATTCTATTATTCCATGTTACATTCTGTTCATTCCATGGGCACCACAGGAAAGGCATGAGGGGGAGGGAAGATAAACTCTAAGGCAAAGTCTAAAGTTAAAATAGGCTGCTTACACACTCTTTTTGTGGCAAACAAATACACACATAAGGTTTTCCATGAGTTTCATAGCCATAATCCTACATGCTGCTGGAGGAGAAGGGATTTAAAGTGCACATCACTCCATACACACCCCACCATGGGCACAGCTGTCTTTACCTACCCAGGGCATCCCAGCTGAACCCTCTCCAGCATGCAAAACACATCCATGCCTGGAGTCCTTGCTTAGAAATCCCACACATTCCTCAGGATTGACCTGAAGCTGCAGTTTCAGGATGCTGAGGAGACCCCAAATATTCCCACAGCTCCCCTGGAAGCAGCACCTGAATGAAGAACTAGCAGGGACAGTTCCAGACAATGCTCTGAAGAGAACTGTGCCAGGGCTGAGTTCCCTGGGCAGCCTGGGTTTCCCTCAGCCCCACAGGGGGAGAGGGGCTGCCCTGCATTCCCTGACAGAGAACCCAAATGCAGGCACTGCTTTGTGTGGGCACTCTCAGAGTTCAGGAGCTTTGCAGTGTAATGTCTGTTCTCTTACTGCACTCAGAGGTAGGGGAAGATCCCACAGAATGATCCATCCATCCATCCTGACAGGCACATCATCCCCAGGCTGTTCCACGCAGGAGCTGCCAGGAGTGGCTGAGATGTCACCCACACACAGACCAACTGAGCCCAGACACCAAAGTCACTGGAGGAGAACAAGAGTGAGCCACAGAACCAGTGGCTTTTAAAGTGCCCAACCCCTCCTTTAGGGCTGCCTTCCCAATTCCTTTCCCCACATCCACGCACAGTGAAACACAAACAAGTCAAAGTGTTTCTCCCACGCACTAAGGCAGAAACAAGATTGCTGTGAAGTGCCTCTTCCTTTCAGAAAACATATTCCGAAGGCACTCTGTTCCTATGGTGATGGGATCCTACCTAGATGAGGAAAAACATCACCTAAGAGACTACAGGATGTGGACTGAAGGGGATAGAAACATGTTCTGGACCCAAAGCTTTTCCAGTTGTTCACACACAATACCTCAGTGAGGTTAATTTTTCCCCACTCCAAAGAAACACAGGAGTTTGAGCACCTGCTGTCATTCCAAGTGCCATTTAAACTATTACCTGTATTATACCTGTATTAATAAAACTGGATTGTATTAAGAAAAATCAAATTGTTTCAAAATTCATCCAATTTTCAGTTTAAAAATCAAATAGTTTATACATTAACTTGAGCTATAACTATACAAGGATGTAGAAAAATATCAGTAATTTCTAACACAAAATCATTTCTTCTTCCCTCCCATCACTTTAAGAATCCCTATTGAAGTTAGTTTGGCTTGGTGAACAAGAAGTTTGGATCTCCTGGGAATAGCAGTGTGTGCTCTGGAACAACTGAAGGAATGAAGCAGGGACACACAGCCCTGCTAATCTGGTATTAGCAGGGATTGCTTACAAAGAAAAACAATTTATGGATGGGTTTAAAGATTAAACAGAATTTCACATTGACAGACTGTTTTGGGTTATGTTTGCTTTTTTATTGCAGTAAGTAAGGCGAAGAAAAAGAAGAGCAGAATTGTTCAGGCTGGAAAAGCCCTCTAAGATCAGAGAGTGCAAGCACTCCCAGCACTGCCAGATCCACCAGGAACCCACGTCCCCAGTGCCACATCCCCACCCTTTGAGCACTTCCAGGGATGCTGATTCCACCACTGCCCTGGGCAGCCTGTGCCAGGGTTTGACACTCCCTTTCCACAAGGAAATTTTCCCTAATACCCAACCTAAACCTCCCCTGGTGCAACTTGAGGCTGTTTCCTCTCGTCCTGTTCCCTGGGAGAGGAGACCAAACCCTCGCTGTCCCCGCTCCTGTCAGGCAGATCATGGAATGCAGCACCCAAGGGAAGCACAGCTCTGCTCCAGTGGCAAAGCCACGGATCCCACAGCACTGCAGAGGTCCCAGGGCCACAGCTCACATCCTCTTTAGACAGGTTACAACTCCAAACACACCTAAAGCTGTGTTTTCCCTGAGCTCAGCTCAGAAGCTGGCACAGCTCACGTGCAAGCTTAGAAATGGGAGTCAGGTTTAACACAGGAATTGCCTCTGGAAGTTTGCCAATATTGCTTTTAGGGTTCCATCTCTTCAGCTTCTTGATTCTCCCATTGCCACTCCGCCCCCACCCCCAAAAAAAAAAAAATCCACCAAAACCCCTCAAAACAAAACAAAACTTCTGTTTTTGAAAAAGAAGGTAAATGTTGTGCTGTGGGTCAGCTACTGGAAGGTTCCTGACCCTCCCACACTTTCAAGGCTCTGCTGGTGTCGGTGCAGCCACAGCTTAAGCACAGCCAAAGCCCTTCCCTGGCTCACCCCTCACGTTGAACACACAGGAGGTCCCACCACAGGTGAGCTGTTTGGTGCAGCAAAGGACATCGAGCCTCATCCTGGGCAAATGAGATCAGTCACACCTAATCTAGAAGAGCCCCCTGACAAAGTAATAGGTACAGATGTACACACACCTACACTCCAAAGTATAATTACAACACTAGTGCCCAAAGTGGCACATAAAGGTCACTATTACCAGCAAATAAATCAATTTAAATTGCCCTGGTTTCACATGAATCGAAGTTATATCAGCGTAATTATTCTCAACTGATGAGAAGCCTTTACTTAAGAGCTTTGCACAACTTGAAAATTTTTTAAATAACTTCCCACTGGTGCCCTGGGAGTTGCTGGTGAGCTCAGAGAGCATCAGAAATGGGTCACACCGTGACATAACAGCAGTAGCTCATCACCATATTGCATCTGGGAGCCCTGAGAAACAGGCATTGATGTCACCTGGATAATGCTCAGTTCATAAACTGCTTGGAGATCACCTGAACACCAGGGCACTCCAGGTCTGCTCCAAAGCTGCTCAGTTGTAACCCAGGCTTTACATGCCAGGGGTGGGGGCAAGGGGTGTTCAGGGAGGAGAGAGGAGGGAAATGGGCTACAAGCTGAACATTTACATCTGACAAAGACCACTGGCTGACTGTTCAATGAAAGTCTATCTCAGCAAATAAAAAAAGAACATTCAATGCTGTCACATTAAGAACTTAATTGCAACAGCAGCATTTACAGCTGAAATACTTGTGCTGCTGGTGAGGATTTACTGGTTTTTAAAACCTGCACTAACTCCAGCACCTCTGCAGAGCAGATCCATTGTGCCTCGATTTAGGAGCACTGTGTTAAACCTGAGCTTTGCAGAGAGAAAATCAGTAGTTTGTCTACAAATCAATTAAACTGAGCCCCTTCCCCCACACTCCTGCCCTTATTGTGGCAGGTTTTTGGCAAAACCTCAGCAAAATATTTTCCTTCCCAAATAAAAATACACAATCAGTCTCTCACTTCTGGCACTTCACTGCAAGCCAAACATTTTTCCCCACAGAGTATGTGCCATATCCAAAAAACAGCTTAAAAATATCCTCTCTAAATAAAGTTGGGATTCTAAACCATGAGGTGGGAGTTCAAATACTAAATATTGTGAGATTTGGCAAGGATTATCATCCCCTCTATGTAACAGCACGTCTTTACCCTTTTTTTACACCATCCCCAGCCTCAGTCCTTGACCTGTACACTGGAAGGTGACTGAATTTTCCAGACTCCTATCACTGTATTGTAAATCTTCATTTTATTTTATTCTGTGATGTACTAAAATGACAAGTATGGCCAAGGAGGTCTGTGAGAGCATTTCCTGGATGCTCCCCACACAATTATTTTAAAACACTTTCTTTCCCCCAGCTTCTCCTCCTGACAGCTGGCCCTGCTTCCCTCCTGGCCACAGCCTGGCTTCCCTGCACAGCCAGAGGCTGGAGGGATTCACTTGGAACAGAATGGAGAGTTTTGAACCTCTTTGTGATTGTTTTATTGTGGGTTTTTCCCCTTTCAGTCCTGGAGTGTACCAGGATGCTTCAAGGGACGCTCTGCATGGGGAGGAAAATCGTGGTGCGGAGGAGCCTTCAGGCAGCTGAGCAGGGAGTTTAAATTCTCCTGAGGGCTTAGCAAAACTCAGCCCTGCCTGATGCTGAGCTTCAACTCAATTTGGTAAGACAGACACTGAACCCTTCAAATCAAACTGTTCAAGTATTTATTCCTAACCACCCACACTCAAACTTACAGCCTGTAATTCATAAGCCTCAGCTCCTTTAAAGCCCAGAGAAGTTATCTTCACTGCTTTAAAATAAAGACAGGAGAGCTGGGAGGTCACCCCCATCTTCAGAGCCTTTTCCTCCACAAGAAACCATCTCCAGCAGAGCAGAGCAACTCCCAGTTATCCATTTCAGTGTATTAAATTATTCAAACACCATCCCAATTTCAAAGGCAGAGTGGGCTCCTAAACACATTTCGTATGCAAGCATTAATGCTGGATTATCTGCAAACATCCATTGTGAGATTCCAGCACAGCTACATTTGCTTCCACATCAAAGGTAAACGCCTGCGCTGTTATTAACAAACAACTCTCCACTTCCCATCTGCAGCAACTCTTGTGACAAAAGAAGTAAAATCATGACACTACTCCTAAAATTCCAAGCAAAACCATGCATTGCAGGTTTGGATGAAAACACGTTATTGCCAGGCTCCACAATGTCCTTTTTGTGCTTCTGGACCCTCCAAGAAGTCCCTTCACACTGCTGACACTCAGGAAATGCAAATAGCACCCTTCATTCAGTGTGCACTAAATACCTCAGAATCACAGAATATGCTGAGCTGGAAGGGACCCACAAGGCCCATCAAGCATCAGTTACAAGCCCAATAAAGCCATTTGCATGGAGTGACACTCAGAAGCTTGTTGGGACTTGATGTCATCTAGGCTTATTAAATTTGGAATCTATCCTCATTCCATGTTGTGCAAGGTAGACCACACTTAAGCTGCTTTACCAAGTCAGGTTACACTGCATGGCCCTGGAACACCCAATCTGGGAACAGGAGGACGGTCTATAAAAAGGCACATAAAAGCAGTTCATAACCTACCAAAACACAAGATAAGAGAAGAATCATTAGTTCAGTATCAGCACTGTATTTCACATTTACTGGGGTAAGAGAACTGCAATCTCTCCCAAATAAAGCTAAGTCAACATCTACACAAATACAAGCTTCTAGATTTATTTTATACTATATTTATGCTTTTTATTTACTATATCTGGTTTTTATAACATATTACACCTGTAAGAACACAATCACACTTGAGAAACTGCATCAATGCATGATAATATCGCAAAGATCAAGGAAAGACGGTATGAAGAACATGATGGTGACCTCTGAAAACCAAGTTCACATCTAACACTGTCAGAAGGAATTAAATACTGGAGCAAAGTGTCCTTGCTTTATTTATGTGTTGGATAAAGAGATGCTATTTGGCCCTGTACTTGTGTCAGAGTAACAGGTTTATAAAACAAGCCCAAAGTTTCAATATAGAAAGGTGGTCCCTTCATAATACAAAAATAACAACACCTGCTCATGTGCCCTAAATGTGTGAGGGAAGGCATGGAAGAAAAACAGGAAAGAGAACCTTGGTTAATTATTGACAATTAAACCCAGCCCAGTTCAGCTTCATCCCTTGTTAAATCAAAAGCATTGGGAGAAATGGCTTATTTTGTTTGCTCTTAATGCAAATGAAATCAAATACAAGAGGGCTCCATATGCAGCGTGGGAAGGGCAGGAGGATGGAAGTGGCACTGGCTTAATCCACCTAGGCAAAGAAGTTTAAAACCTCCATTTGCCAGCCTGTCACTGTTAATAACCAGTTAATTCACATCTATCATTTCCTTCTTTTCCAAAGCCATACTTGGCTAAATCCTGTTAGTCTGGTTGCAATCACAGTAGCAACAAATGAGCACAGACATTATTTAGGGACAGACAAACTGCCTGGATTACCCTGTGGAGAAGAAACACTATGATAAAAGGGTGATGAAACCACCAAGCAATGTGGACAAAACAGACAGGACCTATCCTCAGAAAAGAGACAGAACTCTGCAAGTTGGAACTGGATGACCTTTAAGGTCCCTTCCAACCCAAGGCATTCTATGATTCCATGTTGTAAAGCACAGATTAATATACCAGGCACTGCTCCAGCACTGACATGACTTGTTTTAAAGCACAATCCCTTTGCCAGACCTGCCATGAGTGGGTTGGGGGAAAAAACTGACCAAACCCAGCCAAACCAATGAAAAACCAAGATCCTGAAAAGCTTATGGTAACTACCCACCAAGCTCCAAACTTGGCCTGAAATGATCCAGATCATGTGATGGCATTTGGAAAGCCACTCAACCTGGCTGCAGGGCCTTCATCTCTCAACCAGAAGTTCACCTGGTGTCCCCACCCAGAAAAGGTCACACTACACAAAGAGGTGACCTCAACCCACTGGTACAGAACCTTTGAGCTGAGGAGCTGCATCATCTGCAGCAGGTTTAAATCACCTCCATCCCTTTGGGATGCTGGACACCCCAAACCATCATCCTCTGAAACACACACCTGAGCAAACGATATCAGGGAGGGACATGAACCACCCACACAGCCACGTTTGTCTTCAGACACACTGTTCATGCTGACTCCCTTCTTCTGCACCCACTTCCCACCACTGAAGGTTTCCACAACACATCCCTGCAGAGGCTGCCCCTTGCTCTGAAATCTTGCTGTCTCTTGTCACTTTGTCATGATCCCTGACCTTCTCCCAGTATTAAAGTATGAGACGTTTTAATTCATCTGGGAAAGGAATCTTCAATTCTCTCACTTTCTAACCCAACCCTCTCAGTTCATAAGTACTAAGCTCGTTTGAATTCTAAGTATTCCTCTTGAGATTCTTCAGTTCCACATTGTACTGACCAGATTAGCACTCAGGGTCAGCTCTTTATCAGCTGGCCAGAAAATAAAAGCATTTCCAGGCAAGCTGACCCCACCTCTCTGAACTTCAGCAAGTTTTTCAACTCCCTTTTACTGAGGTGCATACAAAACAAGATGTTCAGCCCTCAGAATCTGCAAAGCTTGGGAGCCTATTCCTTAAATAACTGCAGGCAGAGCATCTGATCTTCTGATCCTCTCCTTGAAACCCTTTTCAGTGTTGATGACAGGAACAGAGGAGTAATTTCTGACTTGGGATTAAAAATACCAGTGGATGTTTCCTAAGCAAGACGAGACATTCAGTCACAGACACCTTTTAATTGCATTTCATGTGGCATTTGCAGTTGGGTTCTCTGAATCCCTTTTCAGAGGGAGGAGAGGAAAGAGGGGGAAGTCTTGTGTCTTCTAAGCTGACTGTTCTGGAAGGATTCTCTTCCCTGTCTTACATAAAGAGCAAGTTTCTCATTAATGCCAAGGATCCGACACCAGATGGTTTCAGTGAAAAGCACCAGTGCCAGAAGTAGGTTTTCTACGCCCACTTCACGAAACTCCAATTTCACCACCGCTCTCGACATGGGAATGGCAAAGCTCCCAGAAACTGTGCTGCAGACCCTCCCAGCTACACTAACAGGGATTCGGGATTTAATCCCTTGGATCTCAGCACACACATGGGAAACGGTGGGAAGGATGCACAGCACAGGGGAGCAGGAAGTCAAATGAGCCTCGTGGATGCCATTTGTGGCTCCTCAGTGATTGCACTGGCAGCTCCAACGACAAAGGAAATACAGAGTCAGCAGTTTAATAAATAAGCTGATGCTTTGTCAGCAGCACAAGCTACTGAGAGTCCTTGGTAAACCTGCCACACTTATTAGTGCTTCAGGTTGATCCATTTACTTAATTATAAACAAGAGATCAGACAGCAATTCATTCTGCTTTGTTGGGAAGTGGGCATTTTTTATTTATTTATTAACTCTTAAGTCCAAGTAACAGCAAACTTTGTGCCATGCCCTTTCCTACTGCAGTGCTGAGATTTCTTCCTTAGGATAACCTAGTTGTGAATTGTCATTAAGTTCACCATGTGCTTCAAGCGTTGTGGAGTAGCAAAACACCCCTGAGCTAGGATGGTACTTCAGGGGTCCCCCCAGCTGCTTCAGCTCAAGCAAGGCTCTCCACTTGTTGGATCTTAGCAGATTTTAAAAAAATAATATATATATATATATAACTAAAAAAGAAAAATCAAGAAAAGAACCCACAGTAGAATGGCTATGCACCTGAAATATTCTAAATACCAGCTGTAAACTGTTGTCCAAGAAAGCAGGGAAAAAACCTGCCCTCAACTTTAACTTTTAACCGAGAAGTCCAAAACCAGAAGAAAATCCAGCTGGTGACAGGATCTGGCTCCTGTACAGCAGGACCACTAAAGGTGAAACTGTATTTGGATGTTTCATGCCTTATTAACAAAACCACTGAAAATCCCAAGGTCCAGAGGACTGTTCAGTCAAATACACTTTAGGCATTACATTAAAATGCAATCTTTAAGAGAAAAATACAAATATCAGCAGGAAACCTCGCTGGAGCTCATTTTCACTGCCTCCACTTCCAAGCTGGACCACATCACTGATTTGTGAAGCTCTCAAAGTCCATTTTCACGAGGGACAATGACTGTGGTCTCTGCCCACTCCCCGAGGCTGCAGCTTTTTCTCCTTTATAATGAGAAACACCAAGAATTACGATAATTCTGCTTCCAGGCTCGTTCTGAAATGCAGGCAAAAGACTTAAAACTCATTTCTCAACATCACCTTTGCCACCCAACAGTCTGAACAAGCTCCTTTCTCAGCCAACAGAGAGGTTACATCAGCACTGAGTGCATGGAGGGACGAGATGGAAAAGCAATATTCTTGGAAAATTGGAAGCAGGGAGAGGTGGTTAAGGCAGAGATACCTTATTTTTTTTCCTCCAGCACTATCTGCTATATTTAGCACTCAAATTGTGCAACAACAACAGAATATCATGTCGGATGAGGAAGGACAAAGGGATATCAATGGCTGTTTTGCTATGTTTGGGTGATTAAAGCAAAATGAAGCACAAGTTTCCCAGATTTCACAGGATATTTGGAGTTGAAAGGGACCACCAGGATCATCCAGTCCAACTCTTAAGTGAATGGCCCAGTTGCCAAAGCCACTCGAATATGAGATTTTTGGTGGGATGATTTTTTTTTTTTTGTTAGTTGGTTTGGTTTTGTTCTTTTTTCATTTGGGTTTATTGGGGTTTTTTTAAGGAAAAACAGTAGGTAAAGGGAAAGGAATTTTTCTAAAGCGTTAGTGCCTACATCACTTTTATGGAAGGCAATGGGATTTTTTCTTGCTCTCAAAGGAAGTGAACAAACAGGGTGAGGTTTTTCAGACCGCAGTCATGTATTCATTCAGCTCAGTCTGCAGTATGAGGAATCACATCATCAGAAGGGCAAAGATAACTCAGCCACGTCAGTAGCAGGCCTTCCCCCAGGGTTACTGAAGGATCAAATCCTAAAGCAACTCCTGCACCCAGAAATAATGCAATTAGTAGTTAGTAAGTTGGTGCTGTGTATCTGCCTTCTGATGTTCATAATCCTGCTGTACCAACATGCACGGTGATGCTCAGCACTGATTACTGGTCACATGCAAACAAAAATATCTGCAGCTCTGTGGGTAGTGCAACATCAAGGAATTACATATGGGTGTTAAGTCTGAAAATAAATCTAAACAACTCACAGCCTCATGAAGGGAGTGAAAAGAAACAAGCCCATGTAAAATCATCATGTGAGGCCAAGCTACCAGATGGACCCCAAATATAAACTCCTGGGAGCTTAGGGAAGATAAGCAAAGACAAAGTTAAATTTGGAGGGATATCTGTAGCATTTTTAGAGGAGCAAAGCAGAGCAGACACAGCAGGAAGCCTCCCAGAATCACTCATTTCCAACTACTCCTAAACATGGAAAAAGGGTTCTGCTCTGGAATGAGGAAATAAGGCTCAGGAGCACCAGGATTTACAGAAAGAGCCTCTGCCTTTCTGTCAGAGACACGGCTTGCCCAGGAGAAAGAAAAATTCAAAACAAAGCCACTTGCTCTCCAAATCCTGCAGTCACAGGAGAGATCATAAATGAAGCAGATAAATAATTTAATCTTCTACCTGCACTGTTTGGTGCTGTATTTTGAGACAGGTGGGTTTTTTGCTCACTGAGGAACAGCAGAACATCCTTTGGCTGTGCACGCACACGCCAAGGATGATCGGCTGCTGCAGGAGCAAGTGCTCAAGTCTCCCTCTTGGCAAAATAAGGACACACATGGCAGGGGGTGACTCCACCAAAGGCAGCTCATCCACCCCATCCCATTCCTACAAGGATATTGTAAAGGAAATTACAGGACTTGATTAGCAGCCAAATGTTTACTAGAACAGCATCCAACATACAGACCACCCTCACTGTCACATGAACTGTGTCAGCAGGCCTGGGAAAGACCAGGCAGCAAACTCCAAAACCAAGCAGGTGCTGGGCTGGAAAGTGGGACATATTCCTCCCTTTTTACAGTCAAGAAAACAAAAGTGAGCACCCACACTGAGGCCTCGAGCATAACACACCTTATTTGGTGTGCAGGGGCTTCCACATGCTTGGTGTGGACTGAATCCACACAATGCTGGGCTGGGATGTTGGGCAAAGACAGTGCTGGATAATGTGATAAACAGCAGCAGCAGCAGCCCTGACTTCTATTTATTCCTTTGCTAACACAGAAGAAGCACAAGAACAAGACACACAAGCATTTGGAGTGTCTTTGGAGTTGCTCTCCCTTACTTTTCATGCTCGAGTACATCAACAACAGATATTTATTTCAGCAGAATCAGTGAAACTCTTCAATGCTGCATCTACTTTGATAATCCTGTCCTGGGATCAGAATTTGATCAAAGGTACAACTGAGTGATTCTTTATACTTTAATCCTTTATTTCAGCTCCTTCTCTACTGTTGGTTGCACACCTGCCCCAGGAGGTCTCCCTGCCCCCTGGGCAGAGCTCACCCTGCTGCTTCCCAGTTTGAGAAAAGGATGCTGGTTTTCAGAACCTCTGACATTAAACCCCTCCTTGCAAAGACACTTAGGCCTAATTCACTCATCCATGTCTGGAAAATAATCACAGAATGGTTTGGGTTGGAAGGGACCTTAAAGATGATCCCATTCTATTCCCTGCCATGGGCAGGGGCACCTCCCACCAGCCCAGGCTGCTCCAAGCCCTGTCCAACCTGGTCTTGGACACTTCCAGGGATGGGGCAGCCACAGCTTCTCTGCCCAACCTGTGCCAGGGCCTGCCCACCCTCACAGGGAACAATTCCTTCCCAATATCCCATCTAACCCTGCCCTCTGGCAGTGGGAAGCCATTCCCCCTTGTCCTGTCCCTCCATCCCTTGTCCCAAGTCCCTCTCCAGCTCCCCTGGAGCCCCTTTAGGCACTGGAAGGGGCTCTCAGGTCTGCCTGGAACCTTCTCTTCTCCAGGGGAACACCCCCAGCTCTCCCAGCCTGGCTCCTTTACAAGCTGATTTTCAGTTCAAGGAACAATTATCCCATAGCAGGTGAAAAACTGCAAAGAAGCAGCTCATGTGTTCAACCCTCCTCTATTCACCACAACTTCCCAAGGGCAAGGGGCAGAGAAAATACCTGCACACTTTAGGTTAAACACAGATTCAGCCAAGAGAGAAGAGAACAACTTATCTGCTGTGACAGCATCATAAGCTCCACAAACCTCAGGCACTGCAGTTTATTTTGGCTATTATCATAACCCAGGCATCACTACTTATTGCAACTTAGAACTCTGACTTATTTGAAAGAGAAAGGCAACTGGAGACTGAAGTTTCTCCATCTCCCAGGAAGCTACTTAATACATGGAGATCAAGCTACTCCACCCTGACATTAGTCTGCAGGAATAGAAGCAACCTGCTTAAGTTAAAGAAATAGAAGCTGACAAGTTCTACTAAAATCACTCTCTGATAAGCTGCCAGAAATCAGGGGCAGCACACTTGAGTCTTTTCTGTTATTTTTCTGCCTCAAAATAGAGAAAGGACTTTAATTGGTGAGGTTAATATCCTATACTGGACATCAGTTAAGACAGACTTCTTGACAGAATCCCATTCTTTCGAAAGGAGCAGACCCAGAACAGTGAAGAGATTACCACCAGCAAACATTTCTGCCTGAGTGAGAGTCTTGCCCAGTTAACTCTCCACCAGCAGAAATAACTCCTCAGCTGAGCACAGGGAGTGAAGGGAAAATCCTGTGCTTAGCTGAGCAGGTGACATAACTTTGAGATATTTTGTTGGCATTTCACCTACCAAGGAGCATGGTGACTTACAAATTGGCTATTTGTTTCTAAGTGGGCTTTTTAGTTCCTTTCAGAAGAGTTTTAAAGGAAAGCTTCAAGGGCTTGGTTCAAAGTGCTGTGAGTATTAAGCCGGTTCTAGCTCGTAACTGTTCCTAGGGGAAAATGGACAGGAGAACTTCCCCACCAGCTGTGATTACTGGTCAGTCTCCAGTGGCCTGGACTCATCCCCAAATTACAAAGCAGATCACACCAGTTTGACTTGGCATTTATTACTGCAATGGCTGCTAAACAGCCCCTTCTGCACGAAGTGTCCCTGGAGGCAGAGCACAAGAGCACAAATCAACAGAATGCACAAAGACTGACAAAGTTACAGACCTGCACACGCTTTAACAAGAAGCAAAGCCTTGGTGGCCTCTGCCAGCTGCTTTTGTAAAGTTACTTAAATGTGTTGGTGATGTCAAGATTCATAGCATAGTTAGCATAAATGAAGTATATTCTCAATTAAATAATGTTAACTGAAAGGGACTCTTCATTTAGTTTAAAGAGGTTTAATGATTTGATTCATTCACAGCAAGATGACTCACAAAACAGCTTAAGAGGGTCATGTCATGTCACACTTACAAAACCCACTTCTTCTCATTTCTTAAAAGTCTGGGAAGCACCTACTTAAAGATGTCCACACAGCAAAGCATCACTGAAACCCACTCCAGTGTCCCAGGAGGCCCAGCCCAGGCACTGCTCCCTCAGCAGACACCCCAGCCCGACCCCTGATTTACCAGCAGTTTTCTAAAACACTCTGGCAAGTTTCTAATCCTGCCCTTGGAGTAAATGAGGTCAAGGAAATAATACGTTTTTCATGAGCAACTGGAGGTGAAGATCATGGCTTCTGTCAGCCAGCCCTGGTGATGTATCCCATTACATAAGAAGGGAAGTTCAGTGCTGGAAAGCACTTTCCTGGAGAAGTTATGTAACTCTGCAATGGGTTTGAAAACTGGTACTTCTTGCTTTCAGAGGGAGCAGGTGAGAGGGCACACAGCCCTCAGCCCTGGGCAGGAGCTACTCTGACCAAATGCATTGGATGGAGAGAAGATCTCTGTAGGAAGTTGTCAGATGGCTGAAAAAACGCGGGGGAGGGGGATGGAAATCACCACCCAGCACACAAAAACTCCTACAGGATGGGAGCCCAGGATCTGCTCTGGAGCACCAATATCAGCACCAGTCCCCCAGGGATAAGATCCAAGACAGGCAAATTCCTACCATCTGAAGTTGTCACTATTTTGAAGGAGAGGAGAGAAGGTAGAAAAAATTACATCTTCCCTGCTTTTATATGGAATGTTGGTTTCCTTTAAGGCTTGAGGCACCACTGAAGATCCTGAACTGTCACTCAGCCCCTTGGACAGCCCAGAGCCCTGATCAGTATCCAACACAACACCCAACCAAGGGAAGTAGGGGTTCACACACACCCAAACTCCATGTGACTTCATGCATCCAACCCCAGGCTCAGCTCTCAGAGGACAGTATTTCTGCCCCAGGCACACGTGCAGGTCGAAGGGGAGAACACAGAGCACTGTGGGACTCCCTGTCAGTGCTGTGGTTTCATCCATCCCCCAAGATAATGCTTAACACACAAGACTGTGCTGCTGGACCCTTGTGCACAACCAAAACCCCATTTAATCATATTGCTGTGAAGAGATTGCAGGAAATCTCCTTTTTCGGATGAAAAGCAACCTGTGCTGCTTAACAGAGAATCCAGATGCCAGTCCAACTAAGCAGCAAAAGGCCAGGAAACTCACAGGGTGTAACATCAGCAACTGGGGAAACAGGGGCAGCAATTAATTTCTCTGCCTGCCCTCCTTCAGTTCCCAGTTACCTGCACATCACCTAACCAGCACTGAGGGGCAGCCCATCTCCAGCAGGAGCTTGGCACTGGGGCTTGGCACTGCCCAGTCGAGTTTCACGTCACCAGAAATAAGTATGAGCAAGAACTGTTGACTTTTGATTCAAGAGGCCTCCCACACCCCATGTAAGGTAGTTTTCATCACCCTTTTAGAGTTTTGTTTGCAATGCAAGGAATAGCCACTGAGTTACATCCAGTCTCAGATCCCTGCCTTTAAACTCCTCTGCCCAAGCCATTTGGGAAGAAGTTCACAGGTAAGTTCTTGCACTACAAACTCTCTCCCTCCCACCATTGGCACTTATATCTCCAAACACTTGAGTGGCACAGCCACTGACCCCCCAAACACAGCCCAGCAGGCAGAGGGAGTGTTCCATGTCAGCACCAACACTGGACCAGGCTTGGTGTCACAACCTCAGCAAACTGGGAACAGCCAGTTTTCTTCTTTTCTGCAAGACAAAGTCACTCTCTCAACACATGACAACCTCAAGCACTCAAGAAGTGGAGGACTCAATTAAAAGCTTAAAATAGAATCAAGCCTGAAAGCTGAATATAGATTTTTACCTTATTCAAATCCAGCTGGTTCATTAGCATTAGATCACAGCCTGACCCCTGCACAGCAATGTCTGGCTCCTCAGGTCTCAGTCAGGGACATCAGCTCCAGGAAGGAACAGGAATGGTCGGACAAAACCCTTCTGCTCCTGTAACCAGAGCCTGCTATCCATTATGGCACCACACACCTCCCCAAGTCATGTGCATGAATTAAGATATGAGATGATACAGGTAATTTCTGCCTTTGAAAAGATCAAGGCAGACATGAAATGTTTGGGTTTAGCACAGCTGTCAATTCTTGCTTTACTGTCACCATGAGGACCTTCCACATAAACATCCTGATCTGCTCACAAACAAAGGACACCACTGCACAACCTACAGACATCGAGCCTGAAACACAGCACACCCCACACATACACCTTTGGGGTCCACCGTGCCCCTGGATCCTGGACTCAAGTCAGGAACTTAAAGTGATGATATATCAAGGTGCTTTGGATTTGAATAACAATGCTCAGATTTCTGGAGGAACACCAGCCTGCCTCACTCGGGAAACCATTAAGGGAACAAAAGGCTATCAAGCAGAATGTAGTCTGAGGCTGTTCCTACTCTGAATTCAGAGGTGAAAGGAAGATGAAGTGAATGTAGCAAAGTAAGCAGCAAGAACGAAGAAGAATGATAGCTCTGCCCTGCAATCCCTCCAGCTGCAGCCGCCGTGCCCGGAATTGCAAGAGGTGCCTCCAAATTCAGCACAATCACAACATCCCCCTGCACTGCAGGGTGGGAGGGGAGTGCCTGGCTGGGCACAGGACACAGGGCAGGACACCCCACCTGGAGCAGCCCCTGCACTGCAGACATGGACCTTTCACTCCAATTCCAGGCACAGAGTGCACGTGGCTCCTGCACAGCTCAGCTGCCAGCACTCTGCATTCCCAGGGCGGACACTGGAACCAATCACAGCTTTGAGTGAACACAAAATTCCTACAAGCCCTTAAGGTTCACTGCTGTGTGCCTGTCCTACCAAGAAACCATGCTAAAAGAATACTGCTGTCTACTGCAATACACTAGAATTGCTTTGACTTTCCTTTGGCTTGTCAATTAAAACCAAAAAAAATCTTCATTCTAGTGAAATATAACTTTCTAAATTCAGAAACAACACCAAGAGCTCAGCATTGCAGACTGATGGCACAAGCTTGGACCTGAACTGGAAGACAGTCATTTGTCTGGAGTGCCTCACATACATCCTTGACATTTTGCTGTATTTCCAGGACCATTAATAGCACACAGAAGACAAACAAACAGAGGATTTTATATTCCCCAAGCGTGAGCAGAGACCCACCAGAGCCATAGAAAGACAGTGACAAACACAATGCTGCTGCAGTGAACCTCTGAAATAGACGTCACTTGGACAAGTGAGGCGAGCAGAGGTCACGCCCACCTCACCCTAAACTATCCCATTTCTTATCTGTAACCAGCCCCAACCAGAGACTGAGGGCCACTGAGCCACGGGTGTGGAGTGCACTGCCAAGATCTGCCATGCCCCAGTGCTCCCCCTGGGCAGGGGGCAAGGATTCCCCATCAGCTTCTCCCTGTGACAGACCTGGCTGATGCTCTCCATCGACACCTGCCCTGTCTCATTAATTCGCTGATAATCCACCACTGCTCTCCCAATTTAAATGCTGTTGGAATTTCAAAGGGATTCCTCCTTGGTTACAAAAGCTCCTCACAGCCTCAGCCTCCTCCTCGCCCTGGGTAACCAGGTCTCCTGTTTCCTTCTGGAGAGGGCCCACATTTTCCCTACTCTTCCTTTTATCCCTGACATACCCATGGAAGCTTTTCTTGTTGCTCTTGACATCCCTGGCCCAATTTAATTCTACCAGGGCTTTAGTTCTCCTGACATCATCCCTGGCTGCTGGGACAGGCTCTCTGTACCCCTCCCAGGCTACCTGCCCCTGCTCCCACCCTTTGTAGTTTCCTTCTTGTGCCCACAATTGTCCAGGAGCTCCTTGTTCTGATTAAGCAGAAGCAGTACATAGTGTTCAACCCTCTTAACTTTGAACCAATCCAGCAAGCACAAAACTGTGTCATCTGTAATTAACCTCATGGAACAGCTTTCACACATGCTGGACCCTACAATGATTCCCACAAGGGAAAAGTACAGAAGAACACTAAAATCCTCCCAGGAGCTGGGATTTGATCAGAGGTCTGAACACAGCAAAATGAAAGATCTATTCTACAGAACTTAAAGAGCTTGAAAATTAGAGAAAATGAACAGCAAATGACACAAATAGCCGTTTTAGCATCATTCTCAATAAACAAAAAGCATGATAAAACCAGCTCAGTTGTTTGCCAGTAACTCAAACTTCTACAAATCCACAGCTTGGTGCACACTGGTTTGACACTGGCAGGAGCTTTGGATTGTGGGTAGGGATTGTTCACTCTGGCAGCTTTCCTTTAGGAGAACTGGCTGATGATCATTGGAAGTGTCCAAGGTCAGGTTGGACAGGGCTTGGAGCAACCTGGGATAGTGAAAGGACTGGATGAGCTTTGAGATCCCTTTCAACCTAAACCACCCTGTGATTCTGTGAACTGCAACAAAACCCCCATCTACCCAGCAAAGACAGTACAGAGGCTGCCAAACCCAAAATATGGTATTTTACAAACACCAAGTGAGATCCTGAAATGATGCTTTTAAGTGCTGGTGCACAGTAGCACAAAGCTCAATCAGTGAAATTCTTTCACCTTGATCCATAGTCATGTCTCAGCACACACAGACCTCATGCTACTGAAGTTTGCACCTCAATTTTAGATATAAGAATAGAGGCACAGTTGCAGCAACTAAGCAGCAGGACTAACTCTCCACTGTCACAGCATACACAAGTGTTGGTCAAGTTGTCTGAAAGCTATTTAGAACAAAAATATTAAATGGCCAGTCTCTCTTTCCCTTGAAAACATGTTTGTGAAGCCATGGCCACATTCTGCAGGGAAGGGGTTCATTAGCCTAAAGCCTTTCCTGAGTGTTCCAAGCCAAGACGCTGCAGAGCTCAGAGCCTGTCCCTTCCAGGTGATTACCAAGCACCACCTGACAGTCCAGCTGGTCCGTTAAACACCTCTGAGGGATCAGTTTGCAGAGATGGGCACGGCCAGTTCACAGAATCATAGAATCAGCTAAGATGGAAGAGACCTCAGAGATCATCAAGCCCAACCCTTGATCCAACATCCCTGTGGTTACCAGCCCATGGCACTCAGTGCCACATCTTAAAAACCTTCAGGGATGGTGAATCCACCACCTCTCTGGGCAGCCCATTCCAAGGCCTGATCACTCTCTCTGTAAAGAATTTCTTCCCAATATCCAACCTGAACCTCCCCTGGCAGAGCTCAAGCCCCTGCCCTCTTGTCCTGTTGCTGGTTGATGGGAGAAGAGACCAACCGCACCTGGCTACACCCTCCTGTCAGGGAGTTCCTGAAGCCTGGGAGAAGGGAGAGGTGCTCACTGGCTGGAGCCTTCGCTTGGGCACTGAACTTCAGCCTGCTCACCCTGGAGCTCCATGTTCCATGCCCAAAAAGAGCCATTCAAAGCTCCCAAGTCTCCTGCAGTCATTTTCAGCCAGGAGAAATCCAGCAAAGAGGGAGAAACCCCGACAAACATCAGCTCCCAGCTGCATCCCAAACTCTGAAGAAGGCCAGGAACATTGCTTATCCACCTTCCTTCTGCTACTTTATTTCCTCATTATTCAGAGTAAAGTGCTATTTACACTTGGTAGATCTGAATTGCTGTGATGCAGTCAGAGATGTATTACATGTATGTCTTTGTCTCTACTTGTGTTTGTCGGGGAAGTCTGACTAGAAATCTTATTAACATGCAAATAATGTATATTATATTTCAATCAGTTGCTATAGAGAGCTCCTCAGTAGCAGCATTTTTCTTATCTAGCACAGCAGTAAGACTCACTCAGTCTACACAGTTGCCTTGCAGCAGAGTAATTTCTTTCCTGTGAATATTTTAAAATGCTTGAAAAGAAAATTTATCTCTGCACTTTAAGACAAAACTCATGAGCCCTTGAGCTGCACTCATAGGAGCCTTCCTAACATTTGGAGAGATGCAGAAGTAGTACAGATGTTGCCATTCCAAGGCAGATTCTCCACTACGTATGTACTTTTATATATTTCTATAACTAACCACCTTGGCCCCTGCCTGCTGAGCGATTTAAAGCAGAGCCAGCAGAGGGAGCACAGACCCTGAGCCCAAAGTGCTGCTTTGGGATGGGGAGGGATGCGATTCCCTCCAGAATCACAGTCTGAGAAAAGACATATTCCCATGCCTGGCTGGGATAAAAATCTATTACTCAGGTTGTCACATTCTGCTGTGAAAGCTGCTCTGTTCTGCAGCGTTCACTCTGCTGAAATATTCTGGCCACTTGGGAGCAACCTCTGCTCTGGAGCCAGGCTGGGAGAGCTGGGGAGGGGGGGGGGGGTGTTCACGTGGAGCAGGGAAG
>JAWWEU010000023.1:19873486-19914272 GCA_035583155.1 Acropternis orthonyx
CAAGGGATGGAGGGAGAGGACAAGGGGAATGGCTTCCCACTGCCAGAGGGCAGGGCTAGATGGGATATTGGGAAGGAGTTCCTCCCTGGGAGGGTGGGCAGGCCCTGGCACAGGTTGGGCAGAGAAGCTGTGGCTGCCCCATCTCTGGGAGTGTCCACGGTCAGGTTGGAGCAACCTGGGCTCGTGGAAGGTGTTCCTGCTCATGGAACTGGATGAGCTTTAAGTCCCCTTCCAACCCCAACTAGTCTGTGATTGATTCTATTCTGACATTATTAGTTTTTCCTGCCATCAACCATACAAACATCATTAAACTCAAACAAGTTAGTTTATAGCCACAACAGCACCCAGGATTTAAAAAAATCCCAACTTGCTTGTCTAAAGTGTGATATCAAACACCATGATTTTTCACCTAAACCTCTGAGTAGCCTATTAAGAGATGATCATTAACTGTAAGAGAGCAATCATTACCCGTGCTCAGCTCTGCCCAGGGCAGACCTCGGTCACAGACAGGGCTGAAGAAACTCTTCATACTCCTTCTTCTGTCCTTAATCACCACACAGGGGCAATGGTCATTCACAGCAACAATTCCTAGCCAGGTTTCCAGTTACAAACCAGCCTTTCTCCCACTGCAGCACAGAAATTCTAGTATTTCAAGGAAACACCATGCAGGATCTGCAGAGCAGTCCCTTAGGAATGGGGGTGGGAGCAAAAGCAGCCCCCATGAGGGACAGCTGCCCAAAGCCAGAAAAGGGGGTTCATACACATCTCCAAACCACAGTGCACTGCTGTACCACAGCCTGGTGATTGTCTCAGTTTCCAGTTCAACGATTCTGCTGAGAAAAACACTGCAATTAGGCAAGGATCTGGGCAGAGGGAATTATGACAACCTCATTCCCAGGCTCGCTGAGCTAAGATGAAAGGCAGGAGCGCTGGCAGGTACAGCCTGAAAGTATCTGCAGACTGCAAGGCACAGAAAAGGTGGAATTAACATCATAGAGAGGGTGTGAGTCGGAATGATAGGATCAAATTAGAATAATGCAAGTGTGGGCTGCACATCAGGAATTACTTCTGACCTGCAAAATCCACTTACCTAAGCAGCTTCCCACACACCTCCTTGGGGAATGGCACGAGGTGACCTCCCTGCACCTGCACGCAGGAGCCCCAGACAGAGAAAAGCTCCAAGTAACAAACCTTTAACTCACCTGGGTACAGGCTGCCTGCTTTCGGGGCACTCACCCCAAATCAGGGACTGTGACCCCAACTGAGCCATAAATTCCAGGGAAATTCAGTGTACTGAGCTGCTCTGAGGGTCTGCACAGCTCTGCCACTCAGGGAAACAGCAAATTAAACAGTGTCAGAGCTGGGAGTGCAGAGGGAGCAACCAAGGCTGCTCCTCGCTAGCCTCATACCCTTGAGGAACTCCTGGAGGGACTCTCTCCATGTGGAAACTCAGCACTAAAAGCCATGATCTGGCATGACACTGAATTGAAGCTGTTCAGTTCAGCATCACTGACCAGCACAACAGCCCCCTAGTTCTGCTGGGTGTAAAGGATGAAACTAAGCTCTCTGAGATGCTACTTGCAAGAAGGATTTAAGAATTTACTATTTCCATGTTAATAATTTATTCCCCATCAGCATGCTGTAAGAAAACACCTTGAAATGCCTTGTTCTCTTTTTCCTCTGAGCTTCTGTGATCTTCCCTCAAATCAGCTCCTTCTAAAGATTCTTCTTCGGGTGTGATGTATTTTGCTTCAGGTTTTCAAAAGACCCACAACTTATTCTTTGCCAGAAGACACTTTCCCTAAGGACTGATGGAGATTTGTCTTCCCAGGCAAATAGGCAGGACAAGGAGGCTGCCAGTCAGATTCAGGAATGTGCATGACTGTACTTCCCATCTTCCCAAAGGTTTGTCACTTTAGGTGGCAGGGACAAAGTCCATCATCCCTCCCTCCTCAGGAAACTCAGCTCTCCAGGAGCCCCGTGCTGTGCATGCTGATGAAACCCAGGTCTGCTCAGGCTCCCCCAACCCCACGTTTGTGGGAAGCTGGTCAGTGCCATCACTTTAATTCAATTTAGAAATGTAAAAATGGACCTTACAGACATGAGGGAGTTACTGCATTGACAAATACACTGATTTTGTGGTTGACCCAGAGGCCTTTTCCTTGTGACAACAGTGCACCAGAGTAACTTATGAGGAGTTAAGGACAGGGATGCTCCAATTTGAGGGCCTTGTTTCACACAGGTCATCACACTTTGTCTTCTGGTAGCAACTAGCAGGCTAATACTGCTAGTAAGGGCTAGGTAAGGGGCTTCCATTCCACAGCTGGGATGAGCAATCATGAACCACATGTATGTGCTCAGAGCATCACAGCCAGGCGTGTTTGGGGAACGGTTCCTGGGAGAGAGGGAAGGGGATCTTTCAGACACACACTTGACTCAGAGTAATTACAGCAGCTATCATTTGCTCACTGAGTACCCAGGATCCAAGGATGTTGCCAAATCTTTTCCAAAGGCAGATCTTTGGAAGTGCTTTTTATTTTCCTCGACAGTGAATTCATAAGGAGGACCATCAAAGCATTAACAAGCACAACAACGTACTTTGTTCTTAGAGTTCAGAATACAACTCCAAAGTTGGGAAGCTCAAAAGCTGCATTCTGTGTCAGCACAATAAAAGGCTTCACCAGAGAAGGATTCCAGATCCACTGAGTCTGGTAATTCCTTAGGACTGGTCTGCTTTAAATGGGACACATTTACCTTAAGTTTTGAAACCATCTTTAAACCCATTACATTACAGGATGGGTTACTCTCTGCTGCACTGGTTTTCCCCTCCCAAAACAGCAGATGGTTTTGCTGTTCTCTCTATGGACCATGTTTCCCCTGCCTCCTCTGACTTCCCAGTATCTTTCTTGATACGAACACACTGTTCTGCCATCACTGTGCTTTTTGCCCCACCTTGCTTTATTGATCATACAGTGGAAGTCAATTTTCAAATTAATTTTTCTTTGCATGTTATCATTTAGCTTAACATTTAACAGATATTAAGTGCAGGAATTTGCCAATATTTCAGAGACAAGAAATAATTTAGTTGAGTTTAGTTAGCAAGTTCACAACTTATTACACATCTTCACACTATTGATTTCCTGCAGCCTGCCAGAACAACAAATGCCTGTTCTAAGAGATGCTCACCCATCTGCTGCTCCACAAATCACACTAATGACACCAAAATGAGTGCTCCAAAAGCAGAAGCACTCCCTTCAGTGCCACACCCTCATTCTCAGTGCTCAGCAGTCACACCGTTCCAGTTATGGACTGAAAATCAAGTGAACAGGGTATTTTAAGTTAAGTTCCTACCCAATGCCAGAATTATCCCATCCCATCCTGACAGAACACACAGCACCCTGTGGCAGTAACACGTTCATTCTGGATGTGCTTGCACATAAATATATTCTTCATGAGCCAAACAAGCTAAACAAGCAGAAATGCATCTTCCAGTAATAACTGCGCTTCTCCTGCAGGCTTCCAGCCACAGATCCCACTTTCCTACGCAGCTGATGGAGAAACAGGACCCAACAGCAGCACTTCATCTCCATCCTTGCTGCCAAGAAAGCAGAGAAAGCAAAAGCTTGCCCAGACGTGAGCCTACTTTAAGAGATGCTGGATCCCCCCACTTCACTCCAGCAAACAAAAATAAGCTGCTGTTCAGGAGCAGCACAGGCGGCGAAATAGGATTTACGTCATTTGAACAGCCTGTCTCAGCAAAGGACATCTCTGGAGGGAAAAAGAACGCAGGCTGGTCTCTATACTAATGCAATCTTTGGCTTCCTGCTGAGGCTGTGGCAGGGGCAGCAGCCGTGCCAGCAGCAACATACAAAGTCACAAGCTCGGTCTATGTAGGGCACAACACAGCCTTCACATGTGACTGTCACCAGAGCAACAACTGCCACTTACTACACTGCTCCGGGGACACCTCGGCTGGGAGCATCTTCTCAGCGCAGGGAGGGTTTCTCACAGCTCCAAAGCGTGGCTGTTTCCCCCCAGGGAACAAAACCAGCCCTAGACTTATTTAAAAATAAATCAGTCAGGCCAGGTGCAGGATTTAGACCGAGTTGCAAACAAGAGCTCTCTCAGACGGTTCTGTCTCAGCAGACAACTCTTCTCTCCCTCCTGCTCACACTCTTACCAGGGTCTTTCTCTGTGGAAAAGCAGAACAGTTTTTAACTTGACTGGGGTAAGTAAGGGAAAACTACTCAAGTCAAGGTACAGGCCAACATTTGAAAGCACTGATTTCTCACTGTATTTGACTCAGAGAAGCCCAGTTTCCTTTGAAAAGGATTCCAGTCACTTTAGCTTTCAAATACTGAGCACTAAGGAAGAGCAATGGTCACCGGTGCTGCTTAGGCATGAAACTGCCTCTGGAAGGAGGAGGACTGGGAGATCTGTGCACTGGGACAGGAGGGAGCAAGGCAGACACACCGCTTGTCTCCTAATATGAGGGATCCTCATTTCAGCATCACTGGCATCTGACACTGAACTTCAGCAAACAAGGGATCCTTATTCCCCACCCAAACATCCACAAGATGCACATGACATTTAATTCTGAGGAAACTGAGACTGAGCTTCTGAATGGGAAGCTACAGACACCCAGAGCCTGCAGGCTGGGCTGTCAGAAAGCCACGGTAACTGTGGGACTGGGAGGAGACTTTAAAACAAGCTTATTCTTTATTTTCCAAGTTGGAGGCTTCCTCCATCTTTGGTATCCAGTCAAATCCACTGATGCTGTGGACAGTTCTGTCCCTGCTCCTGGACAGCCTGGGGCCTCACCAAGCACAGGGCCAGCCCCTGTCCCACAGAGACACGGGTGTGACCCACCCACCCAGCAAAACAGGGCCACCTGGAGACAAGAAGGGGCTCCCTCCCCACACGGGAGGATGACACAGGACCATTTGGGGGGAGAAAGGGGCAACAACAGTGCTCCTCAGACGAAAGCAGCCCTGAAAATGTGACTGCCCCAGTCCTGCACGTGGGCCAGGGGCCCAGCCAGACACAGAGAGCTGTCTTCCAGCTTCCCCACTAAGCCCCCAGGCTACGCCTCAAAGCAATACAACTCTGCCATAAATATCCCAGATTAATTCTGATCCCAGCATCAAATCCACTTAAGAGACTTAAAAGCCTCCGAGTCCCCAGAGCTGCCTGCCCAAGGAGGGCTCTGCAAATGAGTCTTGGGCTGCAGAAGAGAAATATTATCAAACAAGGCAAGCCATTTGTACAATTTTTAGTAATGTCATTTGCAAAAGACAAATGGGACAGGATAGCTGAGTTGATGTCTGGTATTAGAAGCACAGCCACAAAAATCCTCGGGTACTGGACAGGGATGCATGGGGTAGGATTTGTGTAACTATTCCATGCTTTCTGGAAATAGCTCTTTCTCCTAAAGGGATTGATTGATAAATGACAGCATCCTCTCCAGTCTATTAAAGGAGATATTTGCTTGGTTTTCATAGAGACATCTCTATAAAAAAGCCTAAAGCGATTATCCCAGCATCACATAAAAAAAGCCTTAAGTGTTAACTCTGACAGCAAAAAAAGGATCTGGGGAGGCAGAGCCGCTTCCCTTACCACTGTGCACCGGCCAGGTGCAAGGCTTGGGAAACAGGAGCGGGCAAGGGGGGACACGCGGTGCCCAGCGACCCTTCCACAGCTCCTGAAACCTCCACAGCTCCGCGCTGAGAAAACGCTGCTCCGGAGCAGAACCACCACCTCAGGCTCGTGTACAGCAGCGGCAGCGCTGCCCACCCTGCCAGAGCCGGCGGGAGCTCCGGGATCCAGGGATCACCCGGGGTATCCCCCCCGACAGCGGCTGGGTCTCCGGGAGGGAGATGCGGCCAAGACCATCGGGGGCTGCCGAGCCCCGGCGGGTCCCGCAGGGCCGGCCGGACCCATGCGGTGCCTCCGTCCGCGCCCGGCGGGACGGGCATCCCTGGCATCCCGGGCATCCTGGCCCCACGGGACGGGCATCCCGCAGCCCTGGCCCGGCGACGGCGATGGGCTCGCTCTCCCCGACTGTCTTGAGCGGGAGGTCCCGCAACCCGCATCCCGGGGGACTGGCGGTCCCTCATCCCACATCCCGCATGCCGGGGGGCTGGCGGTCCCGCATCCATCATCCCGCATCCCGCATCCCGCATCCCGCATCCCGGGGCTGGCGGCGGGCGGCAGCCGCCGTGTGTGTATTTATAGATCTAAGGAATTCGAGCGCAGCGGATCACAAACAGCCCATTGTGCCGTATCAAGCAGCGAAGTGGGCTCGTAATCCGATGCATGCTTTTCCCACTCCGCTCCTGGAAAGCCAAGCCTGAAATACTTTTCCAGAAGTAGAAACACGCCGGGAAAGCGCCGAGCTCAGTTCCTGCTATTCCCGAATCCTTGCTACTTCAGAACCGCGCAACTAAGCGGCTTTCCCGACGCTGGAAAGATGTAGACGATTAATTACAGCTTAGAGAGGCTGGAATAGATGCGGCGGCCCAAGCCCCGAGCGGGGCGAGCAGGCGCTGGCCGGGGCCAGCCCGCCGGTGGCGAGCGGCCAATGTTTACTGACCCCGGGCCGGGTCACTTTCGATACCGGCGGCAGCCACGGGCGCCGTGGGGCATCTCCGGGGTGCGAGCGGCTTCTCACGGGGCACCCCGGTCCCCACGGCGCTCGGACCGGCCGGGAACAAGCCACGGGGAGAAGGGCAGGGCTCGTCCCGCTCCTCTCGGCGCCCCGATAGCGCTGCCCTGCCCGGGGCATCCCCCGAGCGCGGCGGTGGCCGCAGGGACAGCCACGGGCTCGGGGGAGCCCCGGTCGTGCCGCCGCGGCTCGAACCCGCCGTGGGACCGCGAGCCGGAGCACGAGTGACACACCGGCACCCTGGGGGGCTGGGGGGACACCCCGGCGCTGCCCCCGCCTCGCCCCCCGATCCTCCCGGGGCTCCCTCTGGGGCGTCACCGGAGGGAGTCCCGCCGGTGCGCGGGGCGGCTTTGGGCACCCGAAGGCAGGAGGGGAAAGGGAAGGGAAACGCCGCTACCGAAACACCCGCCGCGAAAAAGGGGCAAAGGAGGGCGATCAGCGCTTACTTCTCGTGCCTGGCGTTCTCCTGGATGGCGCTCAGCACCCCCGGGGGTGCGGGGGGGACGCCCTGCTGGAGCCGGCATGTGGCCAGGTGCCGGTGATGCTCGTCCCGCAGGCAGGCATTTTCGTGGTACAACTTGGCCACTTGCTGCTCCAGCTCGTCTATCCTCCGCTTCTGCTTCTCCAGCAGCTCCTGCTGCGTCTCGATAATCTTGTTCAGCTCCTTCAGGTACTCGGCCGCCTTGCTGGGGTTCTCGGCGGGGCTCTCCATGGCCGCCCCGCAGCTCCGCGGCGCGGGGAGGGGGCAGCTGCGGGCCAGCCCCGTCCGCCGGCAACTTGAGCGAGAGGGAAGGAATAAATCACCGTGCGGAACCCGGCCCCCCGCGCGTCCCCTCCTAGAGCCGCGGCTGCCCGGCCGGGCGGCGGCCCCGCGCCGCCATTGCTGCCGCTCGGCCCCCGCACCGAGCGAGGGCAGGGCCGCAGCCCGGGGGAGCCGCCGGAGCCGCCCGGAGCCGCCCGGGCCCCGCCGCGCTGCCCGGCCCCGGCTCCGCGCCCTGCCCGCCCTGCCCGCAGCGCAGCGCGGCTCCCCCGCCGGGCATGGGCGCGGGCTGTGCCTGCCGCGGGGCCGCCGCGCCCGCCTCCCCCAGCGGGGCCGCCGCCGGGATGCGCTTAAGTAGGGGCGGCTGCCCCTCCGGGGGGCGAGCGGGGAGCACACCGTTCTTGCATCCCGTCTCCGCGCCTCATCCCTGCATCCCATCGCATCCCATCCCCGCGCCCCAGCCCTGCATCCCATCGCATTCTGTCCCCGTGCCCCATCACTGTATCCCGTCCCCGCGCCCCAGCCCTGCATCCCATCGCATTCCGTCCCCGCGCCCCATCCCTGCATCCCATCGCATCCCGTCCCCGTGCCCCATCCCTGCATCCCGTCCCCGCGCCCCATCCCTGCATCCCATCGCATCTCATCCCTGCGCCCCGTTCCTGCATCCCATCGCTGCGCCCCATCCCCTCATCCCATCCCTGCGCTCCATCCCTGCATCCCGTCCCCGCATCCCATCCCCGCGCTCCGTCCCCGCGCGGCTCCGGGCCCGTTCCCCCGCCGCCGGGGAGCCCCGGGAGGGGCGCGGGAGCGCTGCGGGGCCCCTGGCCGGTGCGGGCGGCGGTGCGGGGCGGCCCCGGCCCCGCGACCCCAGAGCAGCGCTGTGCGCGGAGGCAGGCGGGGAGCGGGACCCGCCGGGGGAGCGGAGCTGTGCCCCGGCACAGCGGGGGAACGGGCTCGGGCTGCCGAGGTCGCAGCGGGGGTTGGCCCCCCGAGATGGGTCCCCAGCAGAGGCCTCCGCCTCTCCCGTCAGCATCCCTGACAGTAAAACCTACGTTGGTGAAACGCCGCTTCCCGCTAAAGCTGCATCAAGCCAAGAAAAGTTGCTGAGGTTTGGGTCCTGTATCATCCCAAGTGTGTGGTGGGAATGCTTGTGAGAACCGGGAGTAGGAAAGGGAAACAGAGGGAGATACTGCAGGAAGAAGATAGGAAGGCGAAGACGTGCTTTTCTCCTCCCTTCCTCTTCATGTCTCCTGGATTTTTTCTCATTTTTCTACGTCTTCTCTCCACCCTTTAACTTTTCAAGTTTTCAATTAATAGCATTTTCTTAGAGCAGCTGTTCTGCTGTCGCTGAAGCCCAGACCCTTCGTGGTGGAGTCAGCTCCTCACCTCTGCCAGGATGTGCTGCTTTAGGAGCACGGCTGATGCAGCGGAGCAAGGGGGAGTGGGACCCGCTGTTGGGTTGGCTGCAGGCTCCGTGCTGTCCCCATCTGTCCACGGCGTGAGGGCATGAAGGTTTTGGAACGGAGCTCCCAAGCAGAGGGTGTGCGTGTCCCACCTTCTCCCCCTCTGCCTCTTGCTGTCACCACGGAGAAAAGGGGCGTGAGGGCAGGACACAGCCGGAGACTCCTCTGGCAGCTTCCATGGCCATTCTGGCTCCAGGTAGAAATAAGTTATTGGCAAAACTGTTACTTTTGCTCTGACATATGTGCAGCAAAGGCTGCTGTGGCTGTCGGGGTGACTGAAGCATGAAAGACTGATGTCCAGTCCTAGTGAGAATCGTGAATTCACAGAAAAGTCTTTAGCTGGTTTTTCAAGAGGTGAAGCTTCTTGCCCAGTAACCTGATCCGTATTTTTCATTAGAATAGTTAAAAGTAATTTTTTTCAGAGTACTGTTTGTCCAGAATACATTTGCCAAAGCACAGTTTGCTCTGTGTGGAAAGAAATGCTTATCACAGTATCTCACTGAGGCAACCTGCATGGTTGTAGGCAGCCAGGATATTTGTCAGGAGTTAAACAACAAATAAAGCAAGTCAACTTGTTTCTTATAGGCAAAATAAAATGCAAAGCAAGACACTCAAAACTCATTAAAGTATCTGCAAACAATAAAAGCTTATTAAGCATTTTACAGTGAGGGTCTGTTTGAGACACCCCATTTTAGACCAAAATACCTGAGTTCATGGGACCCATTCATGCTGTTTGAGAGGCAGTATCTGGGTTAAGTGTGATGAGTTTCCTGCTTTCTTTTCCAGATTGCAGGAAAATGCTTCCATTCCCAAATGGAAAGTTGTCTCTTGCTCAGCTCCCAGCCTTGCTAGCTGAGCTGAGGAGGAATAGCTCATGGAGGGACTGGCTGCTTGGTTTTGTCGGTGTGATTTGGGAGGGTTTTCTGAGAGAATCCCAGTAACAAGATACTGAGCTTGACCCACCAGTCAGCAGCTTGTGCTTTTCCATAGAGAACAGGGAGAAAATCAAACCCACTGGGAATGCTCTTCCCAAGAAACCATAAATTAGTCTGAAAAATACATTAAACCCTCAGCAATGCCCTGGGGTTGGCACCTGCACCGTGTTCCTGGTGTGTTCTGTGTGTTGCGGCTGCTCAGCAGGGAAAGGGGAAGGAGGGCTCTGTGTCTGAGGGGTTGTGCTGTGCCTCACAAAGCCTGTGTGCTCCATCATGCTCTGCAAATCAACAAGAAGAGGTAACCTGGGAAGATAAGCATATTCATGGAATCAATAATATATTCAATCTCTATCTGTGAAGATACAGATTGTAAAAGCAGATCCAGCTTGTTCAGATTTGCTCAGTTAGAAAATTAAGTGACATCAAGCCTAACCTTTTTAAATATGAAAATCACCAAAATAGCATTTTTATTCCTTGCTGGCATCGTACCTCAGCCCGCCCAATTCTGTGAGCCAAGCAGCACATGGTTAATTCCTGCCTGGGAAAGGGCCAAGGAAGATTTAAATATGAAAGGAAATGGTGCTCTTTCAGTAAGTGGGATTCTCTTACTGATTCATTACTGGCAAGACATAAATCACAGGGTGGTTGGGGTTGGAAGGGACCTCTGGAGGTCATCGAGTCCAACCTCCCTGCTAAAATATCCCCCTACACTTTGGAAAAACCTTAGGATGGTCTTAACTTGAGGCTGTCTCAAGTCTTGGTATTTTCTGGCAAATCAATACTCTGCAGAGGATTATTTGTGAGTGCAGGGGTGTTCACTCTGAGTCTGGTCCAGGTTCTCACTGGGCTTCAAAGACACATCCCTATTGCTTGTGGAGTCATATCCTGTTTGGTGCCCAATAGAGATCAGGCACAGTCCTGGTCCTCAAACCTGCCAGAGCTCAAGGGGGGTTTGGACAATGCTCTCAGGCACAGGGGGTGTCCGTGCAGGGACAGGGGTTGGACTGGATGATCCTTGTGGGTCCCTTCCTGCTCAGGACACTCTAAGATTCCGTGTTCACCTCTTCAGTTCAGAAAAGTCGGCTCTTGCACTTGCTGCCTCACTTGGATGGATTCTCAAAGTTTATGGTGCTGCATAAAAACTAAGCATAAAATGTCACTGTTTCAAAAGTGGTTTCGTGTGGCTAATACTGCCACGGGTGAGCAAACAGCTGAAACAATTTTTTCAAAGTAAGATAAGACCAGGAAAAAGCCTCTGATACATATTTTTCCATGTAAAATTAATTAGGTCAGTGTAATATAAAAAAACAAGGACTCAGAAGTCATGCAGTGATTTGTGCTCAATCGTAACTCTGCCCTCCATCTCTCTCTTTAAAAATTCTCTTCGAAGCCACTTCTTTCTTGCTTGCATTTCTCTCTTAGTCTCCCTCTCACCCTTTCAATTCTCTCCCTCGCTTCTTGGTTGTGCTGTGCTGTGTTGAGACGTTAAGGAATTTTATCCTGCTATTCAAGTTTATCCTGTTGTTAGAGTTTAAACATAGGTCAGAAAATCTTAGAATGGTTTGGGTGGGAAAGGACCTCAAAGCCCATCCTGTTCCAACCCCCTGCCAGGGGCAGGGACACCTTCCACTAGCCCAGGTTGCTCCAAGCCCCGTCCAACCTGGCCTTGGACACTCCCAGGGATGGGGCAGCCACAGCTTCTCTGGGCAACCTGTGCCAGGGCCTGCCCACCCTCCCAGGGAAGAATTCCTTCCCAATATCCAGTTTAAATCTCTCCTCTTGCAGTATTAGGTATGAAGCCCCTTCACACCATGTACTAACCTGCATGTTCCCTCTTCCATGTGCCCTAAGACAATGCACATGTTGCTCATCCCGTCCCAGTGCACTCACTGTGCACCCAGCAGTGTCTGTTCCTCTCCAGGGGGATGAGGGCGGGAGCAGCTGAGTAATACCAGGAAAACCAACATTCTTTGTGGCCCATTTGCTGCACACTTTGGGGATTCCTTGGAGAAAGAAGGAAATAGAAATCCCGCTGCTGCTGACCTGGGCCATGGCCCATATAAGCCACATCCTACCCCTGAGATTTGACTTCAAGGTATTAAAAACAAAACAGAGCAAGCACAACCTTAAAGACCTGAAATCACTCAGAAACTGGTGTTTCTGGCCTGTTCTTTTCCCTCTCCTGGCTACACATAACCCACTTTTAAGACCTGACATTTTATTTCTCTTATCAGTTTATTTGATTTCTACTCAGAAGCATGAAACTTCCTTATGCCTTTTCCAACCATAAATCTTATTCATGATAATCTCTTGTAAAACATGATGATATTACAACTGAACATTTTTTTCTTAGTTAAATGGAATTTATTTAGATTTGATCTATGTACCTCAACCCTTCTTCCAAAAAGGGAGAATACCTGACCAGCTCTCAGGTCAACCCTGGAGCTTTCTGGGTTGCCCCACCCCGTGTCTGGCTCTGATGACACTGAGACAACTGGGTTGCTCTTACCCTGACCAGCTCCTAAACTATTTGAAATATCCCAAGCTGAGCATGCTAAAACTACAGACCATATTTTAAGGCAGCTGCACAAAGCAGTGGAAAGTTCAATTTTAATTTTATGAGTGCTGATCCTGAGTGGACCCATCATTACTGTTTGTAGGAATTGCCTTTTGATTTATGAAAGAAATGATAAATTGGCTCTTCCATGTTCTGTAGCTGAATCTGGAAGTTTGCCTGCAGTGTGGTCCAAAGCTAATCCATCTAAGTACCCAACTTTAACCAAGGCTTTCATTCTAATGAGCCTTTCATAGAAGTATTTCCTTTGTGTTTTTGTTGGTTTCTGTGAATTCTCCCAACATATCTTGTTTTGGTAAGTGATACCAGGGAATGTTGTGTGCAGAGTCCTGGGGAAAGAGAATGCCTTTGGGTCCTGTAAAATAAAAAGCACTGCTAAAATGTAAGGTATCAGGCAACTCGATATAAAAGGGATGATATAATAAGGATAAATACTAACAATTTAAATATATCCCTAATATAAAAGGGATAAATCAGCTTTGCTAATTTACCTTGCTTCTTTGGGGAAAGAGGACAATTCAGTGGTGGGTAAATAACGGAGTGAATGTCCTGCTCAAAGAGATGGTTCACAGTTTCCCTTGGGGACTGGGATGTGGGAAGGTGGCAGTGGCACCAAGTGCAAGGCTGGGATGTATGTGCTGATCCTCTGGGGTTTGGGACTCTCCAGAGTGAAATCAGACAAGACCAGAAAGAATTTTGCTGTGAAAGTGGTAATTAACTTTAAAAAGTGGGCTAAAGAGAACTTAGAAGTCTAATTCAGCACTAAATATAATGAAATTGGGAGTATGGCTGTAATTGTTCCTTCATTAATTAAAGCAGTTATTTTAAAAATGGTGCAGAAAATAATTTCTTGGTACTTAAGCTGAGACTGGAGCCAAATCAGGGTTGGAATGAAGGACAACCTTCATTAACATGTAATATTTTAAGTTGTAGGACAAATTAGGTCTGAAGGAGGAAAATACAAGCTCCAGTATCAAGTACCAGTGGCAAGACCAGAAAAGTGCCAAAGAAAATGCTCCCTGTTGGATCAGGATGGACAGCACAGGCCCATTGGCACAACAGAACACCTTGGACATCAGGTTAGGAAGCTGAATCCTGAAAGAGGAACGTAAATAAACAAAGCCCTCGCAGAATTCCAGCTTCAGAAATTCACTGAAAGCAAAGAGAAATAGCAAATGCTAAAATAGCCCTTTCCATGTTTCTTTTGATCCCCTGATTTATTTGAAACATGCTGCTTTGGGGGCTTATAAAGCAATAAAATAATATATACAGTATGAAATACCAGCACTTCAGTATAAAATAAAATCCCAAACCAAAGTTTTCTTGAAGTCTTCTCTGGGTAAAAACTTAATAAGCAAACTTGTTTTGTGGAAAACTATTGGAGGGTTTTGTGTCTGTTTTTTTGTTGTTGTTTTTTTTTTCTTTTAAACATTAGTTAAATGAATGAGTTACATTCACCCATTATTTTCCATTTTAAGATGTTTTATTCCATTTTGATTTCTTCCATTTCCATTCCAATATTTGTCTCTGCTCTAACTGGTCGGAGTCAGTTTTTCCATGTGTGCCACATCCTTTAGACTGAATTATCTTGGCAAATTTCAGCAAACATTCCTTTTCAGAATGAGATTATGAGGAAATGTTAAAATCAGATAATATTCTCTTCTTTTTTAAACTTCCATGGGAACAGAAATTTGAGAAAGGTCAGACTAAACCACTGTGATAAAATACGGAGCCCTGTATTTCTTTTCGCGGAATCCTGGAATCTCCTGAGCTGGAAGGGACCCACAAGGATCAGAGTCCACCTGCTGTCCCTGCAGAGACACCCCAACCATCCCACCCTGTTCCCTGAGAGTGCTGTCCCAATGCTCTTGCCACAGGCATTTTAAATTGGACCCCTCCCTTGATGAAAACTAAGGATTTTATCGTTAATTCCTCGTTCTGTAATTGCAATGTTGCTTCCAAGGGTGCCGTGAGCAGAAACTCACTTAGATGGCATGGGAATATTATTTTTACATTATTAAAATAGTTCTGCCTTCAAAGAGAAGTTTAGATAGAGAAAAAAAAATAAAAATGGGGAAACATCCTGAAAAATCAGCACCTAATTGTGTTTCCTGTGTGTATCCTGTTAATTCCATCTGAATCCAATGGATAAAATCACAAATATTTCGAAACCAGGGTGTGCCACAGTGTATATGTGCTTGTCATCAGCAAAACTCAGGGGGAAACCCCCTATTTACCCATTTCATGAGTGGCAACAACATCTAAATCCTGAGGGTTTGGGTTCCCCGCCTTCCATGCATCCCGCCCACCTTGCCAGGGATATATTCCCTGGTGTCTCTGCCTGGCTCCAGCAGAGAGGTGGAGCATTTCCCCTGCTGTTTGGAACTGTCCAGCACGCCCAGGCCAGCTGCACTCTCTGCTGACAGGATCAACACACCAAAATGCAGCAATTTCTCTCTCCAGTGCATGGGAGCAGGTAGAAAATGTTAATTCAGGCAGTCATTAACTGAAACAGGTCATGAGCAAATCAAATTATGCTCTGAGAAAATGGGTAGATTTTTCATCTTGTGGTCATAAGGATTTATTGGAACTGGTGCAATTAGTCCATGTTTGCTCTGACTCACTGTATTTTCCCTCTTATTGGTTTGCAGTTGTTCAGATTTCTGTTCCATATACTTTATTTCTAGAGAGAAACTAGTAATATATCACTGTGTGTGTATAAATATATATGTGAAGAGAAGGAGAAATAACCTTCGATTTGTGAAAAAGGAGGAAAAATCACACCCCAGTTTTATCACCGACAACAGCTGAGGGAAATTTCAGTTCTTTCATTTTATTTGCAGCAATACTTAAAAATAGATTTGCGAATTCAGACTGGAGACTCTTCCATCCTTTTCAAAAAAAGAAAAAAGAAAAGTACATCACAAAATGGACAAATCAATTCCAATTGCTTCTTGTCCAGGGGAACAGCACTAAACCTCAAGGTGTCTTAGGTAAAGATTCCAACTTAGGAAATGAAAAGCTGAACAAGAAAATGCTGAGGTCAGGCAGGCTCAGCCTTTCCTTATCCCTTTCTTATCCCTTCCCTTTCATGCTGCTGGGAGCACAGGGAGGGATGAAAGGTGTTGCTGCTGGGCTGTGTCATCGGTAACAGTCTCTTATTTACAATTCCAGCCTGGGAACCTCGGAAAGTGCTTTTTATCCCTGGATCTGTAAACTCCTGTGTGTGACTCCTCACCCTCCCCCCACCCCCTCCGGAGCATTTGGTGCTGCAGCTGCCCCGGGAAGCCCCAGAGTGATGGAGTTCAGCCCTGGGAACTCTGGGAAGGTTTAAAGATAAGAGAGTTATTTTCGTCAAAGCTTACATGGAAAAAAAATGTATTCACTGCTTCGTAGTTGCCAAATATTGCCTTTTTTTCCCTAGTGTTGCATAAGCAAGGGCTACAAAACCCTGGGAACCCTGGGGGAATCCAATCTCAAGGGTATGTTGTCCTTATGGAGTAGGTGGCTTTTGTTGCACGTTTCCTGTTCCTATTACAAACTCACCATTCCAATGCCTCACATGAACGTGGTGCAGCGCAGTCTCTGAGGGGTTGGTCACACCAAGGGCTCTTTGCATGCTGGTTTCACTTGGACCAGCGCTCCTCAACAGCACTGATCCTGCTCCTTTTAGAAGTCTGTGAGAAATTCAGTCACTTCTGGAAGTTTTTCCAGTTGAAGTGTTGGGGGGGGGGGGCGCCAAAGAAAACAAACAAATAAACAAAGCCAACAAAAGGAATGCCCTTGCTTTTGGAAGCTTTGGGGTTCTCTCAAGAGGAGGCTCCATCAGAGCCTGAAAACCTCTCCCAGAGGATGACCCAATCTCGTGGCAGCAAAGTGCTCCGAGGACACTGGTTTGGGAACAGGGAACAGCGTTGGTAAGACAAAGGGACTTCCAGAACTGACTCTGTCAGCTGGAGGCATAATGAACTTGATTCGCTCTAAAGATGAATTGAAATTCTACTGGAAGGGAAAAGCAGAAAGGGAAACTGCGGCTGCTACAAAGAAGAGATGGAGCTGTAAAGTCTGGAAGTGCAAGACAAAAAGAAGTAGCTGCATTTTTCATAAGGCTCTTTCTGCGTGTTGTTTTGTCAAAATTAAATCAGGTCATTTATCCAGAGGAGAATAATGATCTGAGCCAGCCCTGAGATCTCCAGCGAAGTGTTAATCAGCTCTTTGGAGGTTCCCCCTTGGCTTGGCTCTTAGAACACGAGGACAAACACCAGATCAAAATAAGTCCTTAATGAAAATTACAAATTCAGTTTATTCCCAGTCCTTCAACGGGGATCGTAGACTCGTTAAAAAGATGGGATGGGCTAATTGGGAGCCTGTGACAAACTGCTGGGGGTTCTTTGGAGCTCCAGCTCTCTGAGGTAACTTGCTCCATGAGATTTCCTAAAGAAGAGCAGTCCCACACAAAGATAAACTGCCGTGCTCAGGCTACTCCTGGTCCTGAGGGGCTTGTGCTTCTTCAGCAGCCTCGGAGAGAATTCCTGAGATCCCCCCACATGAGGAGAGTGCACCGAAAGGCAGTGCCTGGGTGATACAGAGGCCCCTTGGAATTGTCCTTCATCCAAGTCAGACAAACGCTAGGAAAGCGCCTGTTTACAAAATCCAAGGCAGCAAAGGTTTGTAAGGCCCCAAATATCAGGAAAGGCGGCCATGGCATCCATCTCTGTTTGTAGCCAGCTCCAAAGCCCAGCAGAATCTCTGGGATCTGTGGTAGATTCCTCCCCCTCCATGTGTGGGGAGGTCACTGTTGGTGACACTTCAGGGTCCAACCACCAAGGGAGGACTTGGACTGCAGAAGTTGTTTGTTTGTTAAACCTCTCCCAAACTCTTCTGGAATGGGCACAGTGATGGATTCAGTTTTCTTCAGGAGTGTTTTGATCCTCAACCCGCTCAGGGCACTTTCCTTTCTCTGTATGGACAACTAAGTGGATTCCTACCTTCGGCAAAGCTGCTGCCTTCCAAGTAGAGAAGGTGTAGTTTAAATTAAGTGATAAACCTGATCCATTTTCCCCATGGAAAAGCTAATCCTGATCTCTGTGTAAAGCCCTTTATTGTAGTGAGCTTTGTATTCCACAGCCCCATGCAATCAAGACCTATCCTCTGTATCTTGAATTAATTCATGTGAGTAGCTCTTTACTGAGGCACACAAGTGGCACTAATCAAGTACTTTGGGGCGAGTGATCTTCAAACCTGTCTCTTTGAGGAACATGGTGACAGGGCTGGCAACTGTGAACTTTGTTTTGCCTGTCAGTGATCCAGCATTTAAAAGTCCCTTGCTGCATTTACTTGCTGAATTACTACAGGAAAAAGGTGCATTATTAATGGTTGGGTCTATCTTTCACCTGAAAAAGATATTTCCCAAAAAGCAGTGTAAACAGTAGAGTTCACAATTGTGTTTGTATTGCTCAGGTCTGCTGAGGAACATCGTTCTTCTGTTATTTTAATGTGTGGCCTGGGAAGCCTCTTTCACATTGCAAAACAATTCACCTCCCAGCTCTGGTTTTTCAAAAACTGATTGTCAAAGAGTCGTCGTGGTGCCACGTCTGTGTGTGACGTGAGCTGTAAGCTGACATTTAAAACAGATCTCTGGGAATTTCTGATGCAGAATGAAATAAATTCAGTCCTAGGGAGCAAAAAGGGGTAGCTACAACTGCGAGCAGGTTTCAGCTCATCCCTTTATGGCTCCTGTTATTGCCTGTGGGCTTTTCCCCCTCCAAACTCCCAGGATTTCTGCCTCTACACCTGCCACACGTGCTGCAAGGGCAGCTGTGCAGAATTACCTGCCACCAACACTGTCCCCAGCAAAGCAGAGCTCAGGAAATCTCGAGGCCTTTGCCTTGGTGTTTGTTCCCCTTTCAGAGGATGCCTGACAAAAAGGGATGTATTTCTATCACAGTCACACTCAAAAGTGAAGCAAAGCCCTTGTTTTCCTTGCTCTAACCACAGCTGGAACCCAACAAGGGAGTTTTTTCTCCCTTTTTTAAACTCTCTCTTTCTTTCCCCTCCCCCTCTTCCCCCTCCCTCCTTCTTCTTTCTCTTCTCCTTCCCTTTCCTCTTTCCTATTTTTTCATTTTTCACTTTCCTTTTAATTTTGGTGCTGCTGATGTTATTCATCAACCAGATTCCACTTCAGAGCAGCTCCAGCATCTTGTGAGCTCAAGGTCAGCGAAACTGTAATTCAGCCACTCTGCTCTTCACCTCCCTCTGCCTCGGGGCAAACTTGGGAGGAATTCTCGACTGCCACACACACGAATGAGGCAGCAGAAACGCTGCCTATGGTCTCGGGCAGAATCCAGCTGGCAAAGAAAGCGGGTCCTTGTGATGGAAAACCCGTGTTTGTAAACCCCGCTGTGCCTTCCCATGGCTCGGAAGGCTTTGGAGCTCCCGCACCGCCTTTCCCAGCACTGCCCACCCCAAGTGCCGTCTGGTGGCAGCAGCACATTGAGGAGCGTGGCACGGGATTATTCCGGGCTGCATTTCCAGCAGAACGCAGAGGGATTTAACCAGGCGCTTCCCTTCACATGTGCTGTAACACATGGATCGCTCGAGTCTGGAAAAATTCCCGCGAAGGCAGGGGAAGTTGGAGGGGAAATATATCTTGTACCATGATTGATTGTCATACCGAGAATAAATGTCAGTACAGATATTAGAATGTAATCATTTTTTCAATTTCATATTAAAAGTTAAACTCATCCCTGTCCCTAAGATGTTCCCATTCAGGAATTTTTGCTCCATACTTTCTTTAGGGACAGTTTTTCCTCACTAAAGGGAAAACTCCCAGCACTGGTCAGTGCTGTGCATGGGCTCTTCTGGGGATCGTGACTTATTACAGGTACCCCAAACCTCCAAGTTTTGGAGCCAAGACTTTAATAGATTTAACCCTTGAACTATTATTATATGACATTTATGAAAAGGGGAAGAATCCTTTAGGAGAACTATTTGAGATTCAGTCTCTCAGGGTAAATTTAGGACGTTTTTTCCTGGGATGTCTTGGCCTGTGTCTCTGCATATCTGGAAATACAATTTACTGTGTATTTTGGGAAGTGGCACCAGCTGGATCTCAGACCCAGATTCCATGTTCCTTCCTTCCACAGGCAAGTGTTCAGGCTGGAGCAGCCATATGCGGTGTGGCAGCGTTTCATCTCTTATGAAATCCTTCCGGGAGGAGCCAGCACAATAATCAGGTGGATTTGCTTTCTCTCCTTGTCTCTGGATGTCAGTTCTAGAGGCAGAGTTGCTGACTAAGGAGCAGTGCTTGGTATTGGGTTACAGTTCTCCAAAGGAGCTGTGTGAGTGCCTGTGAAAAGCTCCGTTTTTACACAAACACCCCTATAAGTCGTCCCTGCAAAGCACGTAAATCCAGGTCACTGATTAATGACCCATTGAAAACATAACCTCATTTGGAATTCAAAAAGTTCTATTCTGGCTGGAAACACTTCACTCTGAAGAATCACAACTAAGCGTATTTCATCCAGCAGCTGCTTTTGAGGACAAGTGGCTGCTGGTGGTCACACCAGGCTGTGCCACCCACCCCGTGTGTGTCCCTGCTCTGAGTGTAGGGGAAAACCAAGGGCTTGGTCCCCTTAAGCCATCTCTGTTTCCAGTGCTGACTCAACACGTGCAGGGAATCTCCTTCCCCACCCATCTGTCACTGCCTGAGCAGGGAGGTGGCACAGGTGGCCCCAGGGTGGTCCCTTCCAACCACATCCACTCTGTGACTCTTGTGGTTGTGGTGCTGACTGCCCAGACTGCAGCTTCCCCTGTCTTTCAGCTCCGTGGCTGAGCCCATTCCTAGGTGATATCACCCCCTGACTTCCCACACCAGGATACAAACTCTGCAAAAGTGACTCAGGATGTCAAAGGACATCAAAGGAAACAGAAGTGACCTCCAGCACTTGGTGGTAACCAAGGGTGCAGCCTATCCCTTAGTCTTATGCTCTTAATGGTTCAAAACAATGAAAAAAGGATGATGATGGACAAGTATGATGTAAAAGATAAAAAAATATACCCTCTGTGCAGGGTCATCCTAAATAAAGCCTCTTTCTGCTGCTGAAACAACAGCAGGGGATGAAGTCATCCCTCGATGCCTCAACAAGTGCCTGTTGTGCTGTTCTGTGAATCACCCCGAGCAGCTCCTCACAGAACCTGTAATTTCCACAGGCAGAATGTCCAATTTCAATGCCTGATAAGTGAGAGGGAGGAGAACACTCTGAGCTGAATCATTCACACACGTAAGTGTCAACAGGTACTGTCAGGAGGAAAGAACGTGAGTCAACCCCACGGCAGGGGCTGGGCTTGCGGGGGGTCTGCCTGTGGGATCCTGGGGTGGGAAACATCCTGGAGCCTTCTTGGCTCAACTCCCCCTCTCTGGGCACTGCTGGCTTGGCCAAAGGGGGCAAACTGTGAGAGGGCAGCCAGGCTGGCACAGCCTGCCCCAAGGCCACCATGGAGCTGCTGGAAACACAGGCTGGGGAGGGGACACTTGCACTGGAACACATCCCGCTCCAGCTGCTGCTCCTACGGAGCCGTAGCAGTGTTGGTGCCTGGCTACAGCTTCACCCTCCCAAATCCTGATCACAGATCACAGAGTCCTTTAGGTGGAAAAGACCTCCAAGACCACCAAGTCCAACCTGTGATTGATCCCCACCTTGTCACCCAGCCCAGAGCTCTGAGTGCCACGTCCGGTTGTTTCTTGGATACCTCCAGGGGTGGGGACTCCAAACCCCACTGGGCAGCCCCTTCCAATGCCTGACCACCCTTTCCATGAAGAAATTCCTCCTGATGTCCAGCCCAAACTTCCTCTGGCTCAGCTTGAGGTCGTCAAGCCCAACCATTGACCAAACACCACCACGTCCACTAAACCATATGATGAAGTGCCACGTCTACCCATTTTTTTGAGCACTTCCAGGGATGGAGGCTCCACCACTTCCCTGGGCTTCCCTTTCCAATGCCTAACCACTCTTTCAGTGAAGATTTTGTTTTTCCTAAAGCCAACCTGATGCCATCATTTCCTTTGCCATGAGCTTTCCCGTGTGGGGTGGAGTCTGAGGAGAATGGCACGGGAGCAGGTTTGGGTATGGGGATGGTAAAACTGGCTGTGTGCAGCCTGAGTCCTGAAACTGGGATGAGGCACAGGATCCTTCCCAGGCCGGCCACTGAATAACATGGTTCCACAGAGAAGTGGCAAGGATTTGGAAGAGAAGCATTAAAAAGGTGGAAAAGCACTGGCACACTAATTACTGTGGCAGGATGAGGAAACATCCACAGCGACTCCCATCACTGTCTGTATTTCTGTGATATGGGCCTGAGTAGAAAAGTCTGTGAGAGGAAAATAATATCATGGAACAGGAAGCTGACAGAGCTTTTCATGGCATAGCTGCAAAAATGCCAAAGTAACAAACATGTTTTCCATGGAGGATACCAACAAAATAAAACCACACCACCAGCATTTAGCAAAATACTTTACAAAATGAAGCCAAGTTTAGATTAGGAAATTAAATTATGGGGGGAAGGGGAAGTAAAAACACTGAAAGGAACGATTAATTCTTCTAGTTCTTCCATTTCTGCAACATTTTGGTTTTCTAGTTTAGCAATAGAGCACCTTGAGTTGGAAGGGGCCCACAAAGATCAGTGAATCCAACCAAGTAATGGGTTCGGTCCGTTCCAGTCACGAGGTAAAGTCATATTTTTTGTGCAATCTGCTGATTGTCCAAACATTCCATCTGAGAATGTCACAATGCTGCAGGAAACAGGAATTACAGTATTTGCACTGGTGAAAACCCCCCCAGACAATGAGCAACAGCAAAAATGCTGAGGGATGGAGTGGGAAGGGGTGAAATCCCCACACCAGGGAAAAGAACAAAACATAAGGATTAGACCAACCCAAGGAAATCGCAGCACAGTCCACTGAGGTTTTCTCCAGAAACGTGAAGGTTTTGCAAGATTTCCCTGGGTAAGATCAGCTCTGAACTCCCCTGAGATCACTGAGACATGAACGTCTCCCTCCGGACAGAGAATTCCCAGGCTGCAACACCGTCATTTCCCGCTCCTGATGCCTGAGAGCAGGGAAGGAAGGAGCTGCCTCCTTCCAGCACCTGCGGAAAGAGCTCACATGTCGCTGTTTGCCAGCTCTCCTCTGCTGTTAGGAGGGCACCACATCAATTCCTGGGAAGTGGTTCCCTGGGAGCACTGGAGATGCGGGGCAGAATTGGTGGTCCAGAGTTTCACAGCCCCAGCTCTTGGTCCCTCAGAGCTGATTAAAGACTCTGCTCTAAGAGACTTTCCCTTCTGCTGCCTCTGCTTGTCTTCGGTCTCTGCCAATGTCCAACCCTCCCAGAACAGCCCTGACCTTCACTGTGAGGAAACCGCTTGGTTTTAACACGACCTTGTGCTCCTGGAACTCCAGCCCCTGAAGCTGCTGATCCCAAAAAGGGTCAGGCGTCTCATCATGCAGTGGTTGCTTCAAAACATACCTACATTTCTGTCGGTGTTAAAACAGAAACTGTCAGGCTTTATGAGCTGCCTTTCAACTAAGAGACCAAAGTATAATTCCTCAGTTCTGCTATAAATGGTTTAAAAGCTGACCTTACCCCCACCCCAACATGTGCTGTGTGGATGAACTGCTATGCCCACAGCAATTGCTCTTAATTCTTACTTTAAAATCATCTATAAAAGAGATCTGACACCTTTTTAAAAGCATGAAACCTTGGCTTTCTGCGGAACAGTTGCTCTACCTGCTGTAAGCAATAAATGTCTTAAAGTTGGGAATATGTAATATTTATGCGTGTTATTAGGAAAAAATGCACGATCCTGAAAGTCACTAAATTTTGTACGTATGATATGTCTGAATAATTTGATCTAACTCACCACTGGCATACACAATCACAGCAGAAGAATTTGTTGTATTGTGCAGCTGGACACAATAAGGTAACAAATATTTCCACCCAAGCAGCTTTTCTTAGAATTTCAGCAAAGCAGTAAATCTTAACCAATGTGTGGTTTTCCAGCTGATGTTTCCAGGGGCTGCACTGGGACAGGAAATGCTAATGTTATGAATCCATGGGCACTAACATCACTCACGTAATGTGCTTTTAAAAACCTAATTCAACAGAATGGAAATCTCCTAGAAAGGTAGATATTAATTTTCAAAAAACTCTGATCATCCATTTAAATTAAATGCACACCAGTTCATTCCTCAATGCATAATGCAAACTTCTATTTGGAAGACAGATGCCATAATTTACACAGCACAGAGATACTCAGCTAATGTAACACCTCTGTTTCAGGCAGCAGTAAAACTGTCTTAATTAAGGAAATGCCAACAGATTAAAATGTTCTCATGGTTCATAAAATACTTTAGAGGATGGCTTGGCAGCATTAGCACAAATGTTGTGAAGCCTCATGCATTTGAAGCTTATGCTCTGCATTTATATTTAAAAAAAAAAAAAAGATGCTGTGAGCAGTGATAAAAGATGGCAATGTCATATTCCCCTCCTGACACGTGTGGTTGGAGCAGTCACACAGCAGGGACAGAGTGGGCTCCTGCATGGCCACATTTCAGGCTCCTCACTGATGTTTCTGCTGTGCTTCTCCACCTCCAGGTAAGGTGGAAGGTCCAGCCACTGAAGGAGCACCAGAAGGAATTGATCTATGGGTAAGGATGGAACTGGGAGACAAAAGGAGCTGAGAGAAAGAAGGGATAACTTATTGTAAGGAGGCAAACCCATCTTTTGTTCGTGAGTGAAAACAGTGCAAAGGTGACTCCTGGAGCAGGCTGGGGGAAAGTGTCTCTGCCCAGGGCAGATCAGCTTTAATGCCCCTCCCAACCCCAGCCTTTCTGGGATTCTGATTATTAATGATTTACAGAAAAGGAATGCACAGCACCTGACCTGACTGCAAATCACACACATTCACACGGGCCAAACTCACTTCATTTCCAGCCACAGCTGGTAGCAAAACATCTCCATAACTGGGGGCTGTTCCAATCGGCACTGAGTGAGCAAATCAATTAATTAGACATTGATTTTACCAGGCACGTGCTGCACGACTGTGAATTTGGCCCCTGAGCTGTGAAGCAGCTGTGGAATATTCCCATGCAGGCTCTGAATACAAAGGGCCAGGTTCCTTTTTGGCCCGAGGCACGGGCAGAGGAGGGAACAGCTGTTTGCAAAGGGCCACACAACAGGCTGTACCTGCAGAGAACTTTGGGTTCCAGCGTGGCCCAAGGGAGGGAAGATGCTTTGGCTGCTTGCAATTGGACAAGAATCTTAATAGATGCATGTATTCATTTAGTAGAACAAAATAAAGAGAAGCGAAATGTGTGTCTGCTCATAAATTAATGCTGGGCTTTGCTGGCTAAAGCAGAAAATAAGTGGAGGTAAGTTCTCCTTCTTGTTTCTGATTTTTACAGGAAAAACTGTGTCTACTTACCCATGAACTCATACCCAGAGACTTCTGTGTTCTAGGAATATAATCCTGCGAGAACAGTCCCCTTTTTGCACTGAATATGTCAAGTCTCATTGATTTTAACAGTTACTGAGGAAATTCAGCTCCTTGCCAGGCACAGAGTGACTCCTGCACAAATCTGGATAAAGCCTGGGATTGGAATGTGGGTGCAGATCTGCCTCAGCGAGCACCTGAGAAGTTGCTGAAGGGAAGTGAATAAAAATATAAATTAATGGAAAGTGATGATTGAATAGGGATAAAATACAGAATGGAAAACTGATGTGATGTTTTAAAATGAGATTTCCTACTTAGGGTTCAAATATCTGTTACATAGAGCTTTAATAAAGTTTATGCCCTCACAGTGCTGTATAAATCTAGAGCAGAAGACAGATTTAATCCCATTAAATATTTGTCAGGGATTTAATGTCGTAGATAATATAACAAGCACTATTAGACCTGGCATTACAATTACCCATTTTTACCAAATCCAGTGCCTGTGGCTGCAAAAGGAGTTTTGTTTGAGACTCAGGGACTGGACTTCACATTCCTGTTGCTGATCCCAGCTGGGGTCTGGAGCTGCTGTTGGTTTCTCAGCTCCTTTATCCAGCCACTGTTTTGTCCCCTTCCTACAGAGAAGACCACTGGGAATGTAACAGGAGTATTTCTACAACCTTCCATTTAACAGAAATGGGGTGATTTGACCTGCTGATTCTGTATGTTTTTTCCTACTCAAGAGCAGAATAGCATCAGGGTTAAAAAGCTGCTGCCAACCCCAACTTGCTCTGCTGACATAGTGACATCCCCTGGTTCTGCAGCCAATTTTAGGCAAAATCCCAGCCCTGGTAGCTGAGGGAATGTTTGCCTTCCAGGCTGCTTGTACACTTTGTTTTCTTGTATCACCTCAGCTTTTATACTTCTCTGAACAAAAGTAAGGTGAATAAAAAAGAGTTTGAGCTCTGCAAACACAGGAAATGTTTTGTTAAACCCAAAGTCTTGGGATGGAGGAGGCATTCCTGAATTTCTTTTCATTAGAAAGCCATTTATCCATATTCATTTTTATTCTTTGGTTGGTTGGTTGGTGTTTAAGGACTTTTTTGTGCAGTCTGTAACAACTCCCACCACGGAGCAGATGGGAACTGGTTTTTAACAATACCCCACTGCTCTGTGCTTAGAAATGTAAAGTTTCCGGGTCATCACAGTCATCCCTGTGGCAGTTCAAATGCTGAGAATTCAGATGCTTGGTTGTTTGGGGTTTTTAAAGTATAATAGTGTTCTCTTAAGTAATTAAAACTCAGCTAATTAATTTTTCAACTTCTATTATTCTCTTGTTTAAAACTTCTCAGCTATCAAACACTTGGTGATTGCTGGTCCTAAAGAGAACAGATGTCCGTTCCATGGCTGAAGTTTGTTTGATGGCCACATGTAAAATGAGTATTTCCAACAAAGGGCAACTCATAAAACAGTTTTGTTTTTACTTGTGCATAGTAAAAGTTGGGTTTGGGAGCTTTTAATGCTGTGTTTTGCCCACACTCATCAGGTGATGTTTTCTGTATAACAATGGGAGGAAGTGAAATAAAAGACATGTTATCATTAACCAAAAGTGTTTGGGAAATTCATGCCACGTTTCATAGGAAGATAATTCATATCCAGGCTGTCCAGGCCTACATTTTCCACTGACAGGTTATCAGCATCCCATGGAATAGTCAAACTACTCCTGTCTGGTAAAAGTAAACTCACATTTTTGTTAGTCCTTTCTCTATGGTTTTAGGTCTGCCTTTCCAGCCTTTCCAGTTGTACTATGAAGAGACAAAGTAAAAAACTGACACAGAAGAGCCAATTCCCTCCCCAACAAGACAAGAAACACATGGTATGAGACAGGGAAGCCCCCTTTTCCTGTTTTTTTTTTTTCAAGAAGAAGATGGAATTTTGCTTTCTTCCCTGTCCCTGGCACATTTGAACTACAGTATCTGGAGAGGAAGGATGTTCTGAGCCTCAGGGTGCCTGGGGTCAGGTCCCCACGGCTTCCTGAGTGATGAGTAAATGAACAAAACTGTTGTTTCCCTTCTGGAAGGGGCACCTGGAGCCATGCAAGCTACAGGGATCTGCATGGTGTCTCCCTGGGAATGTCCTGCTCCTGCTGCACAGGGATGAGGGTCCTGGAGAGCCGTCCCTGGGGGCTCCCTGCGGGAGCTCTGCATTCCAAGCACTTGGCCAAAGGTGTGGTTAGAACACACTGCCCTTGCTGGCCCCTTCTCTGGTTGCTGCTCTGGGCTTTGCCCAGAGGTCCCTTCAAGGTTTGACTTCAGCAATTTCTCTCGGAATTTCCTCTTGAGCTGATGCAAAAGTCCTCCCCCCATCCTGTCCTGGCTCCAAATCCATTAATCTGATCCTAAACACTTCCCTTCCTCTTCGTTTCAGTGGGATGAAGCTTTAATATTTTTCACTGTGAATGGCGTGGGAGGGAATGTGGGCATTCCCAAGGAATGATGTGGAATTTGGGTCATTTTTAAAGCAAAAGGATTCAGCTGTAATTTACACTCTGAGTTGAATCAGGATCTTGCACAAGGCCCAAAGTACAGTGCATTTATATCCAAATGTGACCTTCTGCTCCAGTGAAAATTGTGGTTATTTCATCACACAGTGAAGGGTTATCCAAATCCTCAGAGTCAAAGGTGCTCACCTGAGAGCTGGTGATACTCACCTGAGCAACACATCCTAAAAGCAATATAGAAATAGTAATCAGAAAAGAGCAAGCTGGCTGCCATGGAAATGGGGAAATGTCACAGCATTCTCACTACACGGCTCCTCATGGAGAGGAACAGGCTGGAACCAGAGGAATTTTTAATGGATAAAATCATTGTTTACAGTTGGCAAAAGAAAGGGCTCTGGGATAGGTGCCGGTGTCTCCTGGCACCCAAAGGGTGCTCAGCCCCCCTGCGAGAACAGGTGTGATCTGTAATGCCCAGGTTGCACTTCAGAACTGAAACATCCAGATGGAGCATTTTCAATCAAAATTAACGGTTTTAATAAGAATTACACTCCTATGAAGAGACTTCTCCCTCTCTCAACAAGCTGTATGAGATCAACAAGCAATTCCTATGAAAATATCTGTTTTCCAAACTATGAAATGCCTAAATATTGGAAAAGATGATTAAATATATAATTAATAGTTCCAGGGGTTATAAAAGGCGTTGAAGGAATTTGAATTTCAATCTCACAGTTCAGCAAATACACTCAAAGATCCTGGACAGCTGCAAAGGAAAAACTCTTGGATAAAAGGTGACAAGTTCATGGTAAGCATCATCATTAAACCCAGTCAGCACAAGAAAATCCATGGAAACTCAAGCAAAAGAGAGCCAGTTTTTTGTGGATAGCTTAGTACAAGGTGTCATAACAGTTGCTTGGTTTAAAAAGTTAGAAATTTTAAAAATATGAAGATTCCAAGTAAACCTGGAATAGCTAGTATGAAAACCATTTGCTTACACACCTGAAGGGGAATTTTAGGAGCACCCAATATTTCCCAGCGGGGAGCAGCCTCACCCCTGCCAGCACAGCTCAGGGGAGGGGCAGAACTGGGGGTCACACACATTCATGGGCAGGACTGTAACTCACCCTTCTTGCTAAAAACCAGGGAAAGACTTTGAGCCTAGAGAAAAAAGTCTTTCTTTCTAAAGAAAGACTTCATTCAGGAAGAATCTAAGGATAGACAAAACGATGTATATGATCATAAAAAGGCTGAAAGCTCAAATGCACAGAAATTAATACTATTAATTAGATAAGACACTCTTTAATAAGGGAGATAACACTACTAGTGCAATTACTGACCTCCTGGTCCAGCACTGGGAAAGAATTAAATACATTAAACTTCTTCATGAAGCCAAAGTAATTAGGAATTTCAAGTTCTTTCCAACTTAAAGAAGTGTCGAGTGACTCTCTAAGTGTGTCTAATGCAGCAACTCCATTCTGCTCTCAGTGCTGATTTAAACCCCAGCAATCAGTCAGTTCTCCTGGCCGCAAGGCCCACTCCAGAAATCCCCACTGGTGCCTTTGCCATTGCTGGATTGAGGTTTAAGGTGTTTCCTCCTCAGGCTTCAACTGAACTTACTGACCAGAGCACCACAAAATGAAGCTGCTGCAGTTCCTCATCCCAGCAGACACTTCACTGTCCTTTGGGTCAGAGGCTCCTTCTTCTGCAAGGAGGAATGAGAGGCACCTCTACTACTTTATTCCCACTGCCTTAACACTTGAATACTCTCATTGGTGATTAATGAGATAACCCTTATGGTCATCTCTCAATACCTTCTGGTCCAGCCATAGCTGTGATGGAACAACTGGAACTAAAGGAATTCGGACCTGAGCACAGCCAATAGCATTGTGTGTGTTCTCTGGGAAGCACAACACATATTCAGCATGTTTAGACATTACATTTCTGTTACTGCTGCTCTGGGGCAAGGCTTTAGATGTGCTACTTTAATCCTGGTGCAGGTTTCCTTGCACTCTTGCAGGAAGGTGGACTTCACTTTAACAAGCAACTGTTTTGTGAAATAAAAGGTTTCGTCTACACAGTGCACTGTGAACAGAGCTGGTTCCCCACAATGAGCCCATCCCATCCCCTGAGCTCAGCAGGATCTTTAGGAATGGAATTCTTTATGAAAATGCCTTTTACTCTTCTACATCATAAAACTCCTTCCCACATCATCCATTCCTCTTCATTCTGTGCAAGGAAAGCACGGCTCTAATGGCCCAAAGTGATGTATTGACCAGCACTGCTAAGTCTTCCTTCAAAGCACAGCAGCAACACCCTCCAGTTTGCACCTTCCCTTCTGGTTCAGCCTCTCTAGTGCCCTGCACGAGAACAAGCAGGGAGTTAATCACTTCTGTCGTTGCTGGTTTTAACACACTGCTTTCAATCTTCATGACTGAGGTGGGTTCTGGATGTCTCTCAAGCTTTGAGGTCACACGCAGTGGGGGGCACAGTGGTTGTGTTTCCTTCTCTTCATAACATGGCACTGATGGACTGCCCGTCAGCCGTGACTTACAGCCTGCGCCACGCTCGGCAGCTTTCCTGTTACTCCCTGTGTTATTTGTTAGCAAAGAAAACTGCAAATGTTTCCAGGTGACAAAGCTGGTAGAACAAATCTGTGTGCTCTGTTCTGTCCCCTGCCTTGCTGTGCCTTCGATCCAGCAGTATTTGGGGGGAAGGAGCAGCACGAGGAAGGTGAAGGGATGGAGAGCTCGGGTGGGAAATGATTTAAGTTGGTGGAGCTTTCTTAGCCATGGTCAGTGCTGCCCCAGCTTGTACCTGCAACCAGCATCTGTCACACCTGTCACCCCAGTGTGTCTCCTTCCTCTTCTGGAAGCCTTGAAATAACCTGTCAAAGGTGTTTCTGCAATTAGGAGCTGTGTTCCATAGTCTTCCTAACCTTCCTGCTTCAAGAGTGATGCTGCCTTGCATCACCTGTGTGCTGAGCATGAGTCCACAGGTCTTATTTTATCTTATCTTATCCACGGGATATTGACAGGGACACGGCCCCTGGGCAGTTTATTCAGTTCAGACAGCTTTACTCCCAGTGATTTTCCCCTCTCCATGTCCCAGGAATCCCCCCTGCAGCCCACGGTGCCACGTGCTGCACGATCAGTACCAAAGGAAGACTTGCTGTCCTGGAGAACTGCAATAAGCTCAAACAACACTGAAGAGACAGAGTGATGGCCCTCCAGAAAGGAATGTGGCAGAGAACATTATTGAAACACCAAACTCCCACATTTAAGGAGTATGCAAACCTCGGAGGGGAGGGGGGAGGAAAATAATCTCAAACCCTTTCTTTTGGGTCAAGTAGCTGCAGACACTGAGGGTGCTTTGTGCCAATAAATAATCCTCTTTCTCCGACTCTCCCTGTCATCTCGTGGAAACACTGAACGCTGTGTTTTGTACCTGTCTCTCTGTGCTTCACACACAGGATCATGAAAAACTGACAGCTGGGGTTTTAACCCAGAGAAACATTGGGAATGTGTTCCCTGATCACTGCAACACCAGCTCACTTGGGAGGGCTCTCCGTGTCCATCACACCCCCTTTGTTGGGAGCTCTCTCCCAATACGTGTGGCTCTCCAGCACAGGGACACGTACCAGCATTCTGGTGGAGAGATGAAAGGATTATCAACAGGCACTTCAGAAAGCCAAGGACACTTTAAAGAACTGGAATACCTCGAAGAAATAGTAAATAAGGAGCAATTTAATTATTGCTTTATGGAGAATTAATAAAATACGCTCGAGTAGTTAAAAGATGATTTTAAGAACCTCTCAATATATTTTTAATCCCTTGCAGCCTTACTCCCAGGTATTGCATGTAACAGAGCCTTTGGTTTTGTCACTCAGAGACTGAGACATCTGCCACGCCTCATTTCCCTCACTCCATTTCTTCTGGGAAATTGGAACTCCTTTGACAGACAGTGCTTGACAAAAGCTAAATATTGCTCCATACAGGTAGGCTGAGTTCGCACCACTTTCTAAACAGAGTTTGGAAACTTTTCTGTCTTTAAACACAAAGCAGGCACCTTCAGAATTTTTTACATTGATTTATAAATTATTGAATGAATTAAAGAAGAAGAAAAGCACAGAAGATATTTTTACCACCAGTTACTTCTGTTATTCATTCAAAAATGCCAAAGAAATTCACATAATCAACTAAACCCTTCTCATACCATGTAAGTTCATCTCCCTGCTTTGGCAGTCAAGTAGAACCTGATATAAAACCAAAGTCTGAACTGCCCAGTGTGTTTATTTTACTGTTACCAATTGCATTATTTTTTTTATTCATGATTCCTGACCACTTATGTTGTGAGTCCACTACAATTTGCTTCAGTTTGGATTTTAATTCCTCTCTGACAGAATAGAGTGAACAACTAAATTAGGACTTGAAAATCAGCCAGAGTGGAAGGAGTAGCAGTAGATTATCGATGAGTAGGAATGGATTGAGGACAGTTTGGTGCAGAACCTGCTGTTGGTACACACTGGTTTGTCATCAAAGTGGGGCAGAGCAAAACCATCATCCCACTCTAAGGGGGCTCAGGAGGGGCAGAGAGAGGATTCTGTTGTGAGATGTACAGGGGTAAAATGCTTCAGTGCTCCTCCCTTTGGAAGGGTTTTTATCATGGATTGAGCCATTCCTAGAGGTAAGAGCAGCACAGCAGCCAATTTCCTTGCTAAAAATGCCAATCTGCAACTTTTAGGACCACAAAGTTAATTCTCCATTCCTGGAGTGCCAAACAGTCACAGCCTTTACCAGAAGTTTGGCATCTACAAGAATAGTGGCGTATTTTTATCACAAAGGGCAATAAAGAACAAAGCCTGTAACCTTGGCAGATCCCAGCCCAAGAGATGGTGCCCCATGGAGAACAGGAAACAGCCTGGGAGAGGGTTTGCTTTAATCAGGATGTGAAGCTCTTTGTTTCTCATGCCGTTAACCTTTGCACTTCTTATGGCCTCTGGTGGCCCAAAATTGTTAAATTAATTTTTCATTTAAATTTTATATTCCTTTATGTACATGGAGTTGCTAAAGACAATACAGTTTAACGTAAAGTGCCTGACTACAGTCTGTGTCAAACCAAATCTGTCTTTACACTGTTGTCCTCCCACCTCATAAAATAAAAACTCCAAAGAGAGGAGGGAACTTTCCTTTTCCTCTTTTTAACAGCATCCTGAATTTTAAAATAGTTAAATGATCCTCCATTTCCCATATAATCACTGCCACTAAATGAATTTATGCTTATACATCCTGAACACAAACTGATTCCTATACTCTTATTGAAATTCTGATTTTTTTTTTTTTGGTCTCTCTTTCCAGGCTGCCACCTTTCTTTGTGCATAATGAGTCAAACCCCAAGCCAGCAGGGTTTCTGTATCTGAGCTTCCCTTCCCTATGCTCCACGTGCCTCACTGCAGTGACACAGCTCCTGCAGCTCCAGGTGCCTCACTGGAATTTCTTGTCAAGGTTCTGCTTTTCCCCATCCTGGGGAAAAGTCCAAGGGGATGAAAGTTTCTGGAACTAACTCTGGTCCTAGACCAAAAAGCCTTTGGTCTAGACCAAAAGGAGAGATTTTAGGCTTAATTTAAATGCATAATTCCATGAAAATATCCTCAAACTTTGTCTCCTTCTGGCAATTGTTCTTGTGCTTCTTGACAGTAACATTTACTCGGAATTCTGCCTTCACTGTAGCCCCAGAAATATCCTAATTTAATGTCTCTTGACTCCTAAACCCATTATATTCATCAGCTGTTCACTCAGTCCTTGGAGCAGGGACCAGAGCCCACATCACTGCTCTGATCCTACTCCAGGGATTCATCATCCTCTTCCTCAGCTCACAGAACTCGAGTTCCTTGATGGAAGAGGAGCATTTCTAGGAACAGGGGACAGAGAAAAAGCCTGTTTTTCTCAAAACAGACTTTCCTGTCTCTCAGACTGTCTCAAACCAAGTCCCAAGTGGGGCTTTGTGCCCGTATTACTCATGGTACGGTTCATAAGAAACAGTCACCTGTGAAAAGAGTGCCTTTTTTAAATTAGTTTTTAACCTGACCATTTTTTAGTTAGCTTTAGCTTCAGTGCCCACTATCCCAGGAAAACCCAAAACCTGCATCTCGGGAGCTGTCATCGATTCACTGAAATATTTGTAATTAAAACTGACACAATTCCAGTTCTGTAAAATCATTACAATTTTGTTCAGTTACTAAGCATTTAACGCACAAGAGGAGAGCAGTGGATGCCATTTCCCTTGCCTGCAGCAAGGCTTGCACCGCAGTCACCCACAACAGCCTTGGGTCCTGGGTGGGACAGCAAGGACTGGGTGGGTGGGCACGAGGATGGACAAAGCCCTGCCTGGCTGGTGGGGCTGAGACGAGACAGAGGGAACAGGGTGTGTTGTGCCTGATGAGTCCCTCGGGCTCTGTGCCAGCAGCTGTGCTGACTGACAGCCCTATGGAGGCAGGGACTGAAGAGATGGACTTTGCAGGTGACACACCAAAGGGGGGAAAACCTGCTGATTAAACCTGATTAATCAAGGGCAGGATTGTCACGTACAGAAAAGCCATTCCAGCTGGGAGGGAGTGGAGAAAGGGCCAGCCAGGGTGGGTGGGAGCTGAGGCACGTCCTGCTGTGGTGGGAGGCTCAGGGGACTGGGCTTGGGCACCTGGAGGGGATGGGACTTGGGAAGTGAAGAGCAGCTCCCCAGTCCCTGCGAGGAGACAGAGCCAAGGCTTCCCAGCGTGCCTGGTGGGAAGGTGAGAGGCACCAGCCAAGCAAGAGAGCTGAGCCTGCGCATCAGAGGAGGCTTTCCCACCACAAGGGCAGTCACAGACTGTTCCAGGGAGGTTATGCCATCTCAGTCTTGACCAGCCAGCCTGCTGAGGCCCCTTCCAGATGGAATTTCCCTGTCATTTCCCACTTGCCTGTGTTATAACCAGGGCTCTTTCTCTTTGAGGGGAAGCTCTCTGAGACCTGGATGGACACTGAACACTTTGACCCTGTGACAGGCAGGATTTGCCATCATTGCCATGTCCTGCTGTTTACCTGAGACCTCTCCCACTGCCCCACCGCTGCCTGAGGCTCAGCTGTCCCCGTACCAGGAGCAGACCTGCCAACCTTCTGGACTGTGGAGCCAAGGAGGAACCTGACAGTGCAACACTGGCTATCACAGTGCCTGCATCCACTTGTAGCTCCAGTTGTGTTTCACATTTTCCCAGCCAATCCTCCCTGACCCCACTCTGTCACAGCAGGGCAGTGCACACCCCTTGTCATCTCTACAAAAACCAGACTGGAAAGGTAAGGTGACACTGTTTGAAATCCCTGTTTCACACATTCCACTTCTACAGCCCCTTGATAGAGTGTTGTATCTAAAGTATGAACAGTTCTGTGAAAAGTTCCCAAGGCAGCAGTGGCTGCAGGAGCAATTAGCCCTGGCCATGGGAGGGGGTTGGAACCAGGCGACCTTTAAGGTCCCTCCCAACCCAAATCAGTCTGTGATTCTGTGAGCAGTAAAGATCTGAAAAGTTCTTCCTCATAATACCAAGTCTCTGTGTGCCTTGTCACAACTTCCATGAAGGGTCAATGTACAGTAAATCCATAGAATGTGTATTTTTCTCTATGGTACTTCAATATTTACCTCAAATCACAGAATGGTTTAGGCTGGAAGAGACCACAGTGGCTCATCTGGTCCCTCCCCCCCTGCTCCAGCAGGGTCATCCCAGAGCACATGGCACAGGACTGTGTCCAGATGGGTCTGGAATATCTCCACACTCTCCCTGGGGTCACTGCCCAGCAAAGAAGTTCTTCCTGTGTTCAGGGGGAACTTACTGGGCATCAGTTTGTGCCCATTCCCTCTTGCCCCATTGCTGGGCACCCCCAGCAGAGCCTGGTCCATGCTCTGACCCCTCTTTAGGTATTTATAGCCATTGCTGAGGTCCCCTCTCAGTGTTCTGCACTAATATTGCCCATGCAGCTCTTTGAAAGCAGAGCACTGTTATTTTCAGAGGAGCAACATAAAAAAACCCACAGGTAAACCCTCCAAAAGTGAGAGTTTTCTACTTGGCTCACAATAATTGGGAGGTACTGACTCATTCCTGCACTTTGAGGGGAGCCAAGGAGCAAAAGGGTGGCACGTTCTAAATCCCAGTTCATTCTGTCCCAGGGCACAGGCACGTCCCACATGAACACGTGTTTGTTCTCATTCAGGACAAACAGAAACCTCAGCCCAGCTGAGGAGCTCAGGGAATGGAGGAGCTGAGGATTTGGGAACAATTTCCCAGTTTGTAAAATGCTTTGGATCTTTTCTACATAAACAGAACCATATTGAAAACTGGCACTCAGAAGATGATATTTGGGATAATCTCCATAACCCCAGTATTTTTATAATACAAAAGGTAGCTTAAAATAAGCTTAGCACAGGACTTGGAGGGGGAAAAAACCCATCACAAACCTGGCACCATTTCAGCTACCTTGGTTGTGCCCAGCGAGGGACAGCATGGCCACGAGCCAGCAGAGAATAACAGAGGAACAGCTCCCAACTCCTCCTCATTACAGGCAGATTTTTGTCACCACAGCAAATCTCCCAAACTGCAAATCAAGTGTCACAGACACACAAAAATGGAGACAATGGTTGTTAAAATCTGGGGCTCTGCTTTGTTCTCATTTGTTCCTACCACAGTCAAGATGCTTTTTGGCAAGTGGCTGATGTTTGCTACTGACTCCTATTTTCCGAGGCAAACGAGCAGCCCAAGACAAGAACTGTAGTTTTAGAAGACTCAGGGAAGCAGGTGGAATATTTATAGCTGATCCCATCCTTTCCAAGTGTCCTTGGCCCTGTGATGTTGGCAGGGCTGCAGAGCAGGTCAGCAAGGCTGTTTCCCTCCTTACAGCCTCCTCTGTGTATTCTCCTTTGTTCCAGGAATCTTGGCTTCAATTTGCTCTTGCAGACTCCACGTCTAAAGCAGAACTCGAGCGTGGCAAACTTGTTTTGCTAAAACTTCTACCAAAACTGCCACCTGAAGGCAGAACAGCGGAACACCTTTCTCTGTTACTCTGTTTTATTTGAAAGGATCCTCCTGTCCCCTGGGTGTCTCTGTCATGACCCCACACTCACTGCTGCCTGCTCTTTGGGACTGGGTATTTCTGGGATGAGTCAGTCACTTGAGAAAGCTGACCTTTGGCTCAGGGTCCCGGGTGGTGCTTTTGGAAAGTGTATTTTCTGCTCTTCCACGCTGGATTCAAAGCCTCCTTGAACGCAGGAAGGATGCAAGCCAAATATCACGGACATTTCCCAGTACACTTTGTTAATTAGTAATGATGATTAACATTAAGCTCACCCTGCATGGAGTCGGTCTGCTGTGCAAGAGGCACAGCCTCACTGAAAGAGTTTGAATGAACCAAAGTTTGCAGCCCCTGTGAATTTTGGAGCTTCTTTTTTAAATACACCTTCTCACATTTTCTTCAGGGTTCTCATTTGAGAGCCAAGACTCAAACTGACCCTCTTTTATTGGGGAGGTTGCCTTATTGCCCTACTTCTGCTTCTAAAGCAAATTAAGAATTATGGGATTAAATAAAAGAGTAGTAAGTAAAAGTCTCTGTGGAGCATTAGTGTTGAATTTTAGGTCCAAAATAAATTGAATAGCCAAAAAAAGTACAGAAGATCCCTTCTGGCATCCAGCACTGATTTTTCTACCTTCTGACAGCAGAAGTGGAAGCGAAAAATAGCAAGTATTGGGTGTCATGCCCAAGACTGAAGCGGGATGGCCAAGGAACACTTCAGGTCTCCAGACTGCAGCCCCAGACCCCCCACATTCCAAGAATGAGTCCTGAGTGATGTTGCTGCAGCACTTCTGTGCTCCCTGCCCTGCTGTTTGCTTGCTGGTTTCTCCCCCAGGTTGGCACAGACCCAGCTGTGAGCTCTGTGTCCACCAGAGCACCAGCAGCGAGGATCATCGAATCATAGAATCGATTGGGTTGGAAAAGACCTCTGAGATCATCGAGTCCAACCCTTGGTCCAACTCCTGTCTGTTTACTAGATCATGGCACTCAGTGCCACGTCCAATCTCAGCTGAAAAGCCTCCAGGGATGGTGAATCCACCCCCTCTCTGGGCAGGCCATTCCAATGCCTGATCACTCTCTCTGTAAAGAATTTCTTTCTAATCTCCGACTCAAATTTCCCCTGGCAGAGCTTAAGCCCCGTGCCCCCTCATCCTATTGCTGACTGCCTGGGAGAAGAGACCAACCCCCACCCGGCTGTAACTTCCCTTCAGGTGGTTATAGAGAGTGATGGGGTCACCTCTGAGCCTCCTCTTCTCCAGACTAAACAACCCCACCTCCCTCAGCCTCTCCCCACAGCACTTGTGCTCCAGTCCCTTCCCCAGCCTCGTTGCTCTTCTCTGGATGCCAGAGAAATCCCTGGAGCCCGGGCTCTCCCTGCCCTTTGCCAGCTCCAGCTGTTCCCCAGGCAGGCAGAGCCAGCTGGGCAGGGATGAACAGCTGGAATTCAGTGTCTCAGAGCTCACAGCTGTCTGCTCGCTGCACGTGAATCAGCAGTTTTCATTAGGGAGGATTCTCCGGGTCGGAGTGGATTTCCATCCCTCCCTCCCAGCTCTTTCGGTCCCAGGAGCTGCTCTGAGGGGTGGCATTTAAATTCCTCTGGGCTGTTTGTGTCACAGCAAAGCTGTTTGACCTGCACAGGAGCAGGGCTGTAATTATTTATGTTCTTGCCATTCCCTGATAGGCTGCTATCAAGGCAAGCCATACATTTCTAAAGATACAGCATGGTTTGATCTCCTTCCAGCCTTTATCATTAGGAAAGTGAGGTTAGGAAAGAAACTTCCACAGTTCTGACACATACAAAAAAAATTCATCAAACCCAAAGAGCACAACATTTACACCCAAAATCAAAACATAGGAAATATAAGACCCTGCAAAACTACGTTAAGGAAATGTCTGGGTAAACATCTGCATGGGCAGAATTTTGCTTTCATTTAAAATAATTCAATCTGAATCGATGGAAACACTTCTATTGATTTCAGTGAGAAGTTCATTAGAATTCCAGCAGCTCTGGACAGGAGTACAGCTAACTCAGCCAAGGGGTTCATGTTGTGTGCTGACCCAGGTAGAATTATGTATTAAAATTTTATTGCTATTATTATGTGTATGTGAAATACAGATTATTATATATAATTATATAATCAATATCAGGGTGCAGATCACAACATGAAAACCTGTTTTATTCTATTTATTCCGTTCACTTCTTCACAGTGAGCAAGAAAGTGTGGCTCCTTCATTTTCCAAATCTCAGCCATAAACCCAAATTCCAGGCCCTTGGTTCCAAAGCTCAGTGTGCTCTATAAACAGAAAGGGAAGAGCCATGAAAGGTTAATAATTTATGTGAAATGTTTCAGAGCATGATCAGTGTTTATTGTACCTGAAGGAAGGAGCCATCCAGGAGCTTCTCTCTGGGTGTTCATGTGACAAGTCAAGACACTGCTGTGAAGGAAATGTCAGTGATGTGCTGTTAACCACAATAAAATTATAATGTGCAGGGAGTTTTCTGAAGGATGGAAGTTAAAACCGGGAACAAACAGCTCCAGTGGCCACCAGTGGGAACCCACAGCGAGGGGGAAGGAAAACCCAGCACGGTGGAAATTCTGCAAAGGCACCAACATTAATAACAGGACATTAAAAGGAACAATCAGGATCAGCTTTCCGTGGTTTTCTGAGTGTTAAGAAGACTCTTTTTACAAGAGAAGGAGAAAAGAGAGAGAGAGAGAAAAGAATGTGACAGGAAATTTAATTCCTATTTAAATACTGGTAAAAGTCCATTTCTCAGCTGTCCACATATCATTCTGAAGTCCCAGGAAAAGAGAAGCAGGAACCAGGATTTAACTCTCAGCTCCGTATTTAGTGTGTAAACATCTCTTCTTCTGGATCCCCCCATAAATTTCCCCTCCTCAAATAACTTACAGATTATATGCTATAAATCATGTTGTTTAAACCTGTGGGATCAAGAGTCATGCTGGTGACTTTAAGCACCCAAGAAATGCCACTGTGATATTTTTTATATGAAAAAACAATACAGTATCTGTAGCCCTGAATTATCTTCTAGAGTTTATCCATCCCCAGGATTATCGCCTAAGATTAATATTTGTTTCTAGAACTGCTATGATTTCATGACTTACATTATTAGAGAAATCTAAAGGAAGGAAAATATCTATGTACATGCAGTAAGAATTATTACTCATAGCTATGACTTTTGATTACTTTGATATGAAGAAGTAGTCCAATCTTAAATAGTATTTTATAACCAAGTTACTGGAATAATACATATTTGTTATGACAACTAGCAATTCCTTTCTTACAGCCTTTACATTTCTGTTCCCTTCTGAAAAGGAATTACATGAAATATTGTTTGTGCAGTGACCCTGGGGGTACCTGCTAATCCTGGATCCCAAAAGATGTGACAGATACATTCATGTTTATACATATATATATATATATATATATATATATATATACACTCAGATACTACAAATATATTGTCTATTACACATGTATTGTCTACTGATACTGCAAAACACACATAGAAAACTGATGTCTCCCAGTGTTGGGCCAGATTTTCCTCTGTTTCCCAGAATCCCATATTCTGGTTTGGGCTGGAAGGGACCTCCAAGCCCATATGGCTCCAACCCCCTGCCACGGGCTGGTTTGGTGTGATGTTAGCTTGACTATGTTTTCAGATACAAAGGAGAAGAGAATTCCTGGCTTTGGGACTCGCACCTTGAACTGTAACTCCAGAGTTATGGGTCTATAAGGGAAATAAATGATTCAGTGCTTCCAGGTGATGCTGGAGGAAGGAGCTGCTGCTCCCACGGCAGTGGGATGGTCCCCTCTCCATCTCTGCTCCTGGCTGTGCTCCCAGCCTGTGGCTGCTTCCAGGGCTTACAGCAAAGACACAAAGACACTGGCAGCAAGACGGACTCTCAATAAATACATTTATTTCCTTCACTCTTCTCTCTGAGGTGGCAGGAGACACATCCTGTGGGAACTGGGTTGTGGGGAAGGTTTACCATCATTGTAGCCCTTGGGGGAAACAAAACCACAGCTCTGTCTGCGGGTCAAACAAAGTTCCAGTTAATAATTGTGCTGCCATTTCATCAACAAGCAGAGAACAAAGAATTGCTGGAGAATAGGTTGGAGAGGGACTTTGGACAAGGGATGGAGGGACAGGATAAAGGGAATGGCTTCCCACTGCCAGAGGGCAGGGCTAGATGCGATATTGGGAAGGAATTCCTCCCTGGGAGGGTGGGCAGGCCCTGGCACAGGCTGGGCAGAGAAGCTGTGGCTGCCCCATCCCTGGAAGTGTCCAAGGCC